>OZ005662.1:30152503-30550003 GCA_963930645.1 Salticus scenicus
TTCATTTTCTTAAATACATTCTTTTATTTCAATTGTCTGCACTTCTTAGCAACGACTATTTTATTATTTATCTTTTACTTTCCAAACATACGTATGTAAGGGAAGTATTGTAATAATGTGTAAATCCGAATTTGAGATTTTGATGTTTCAGTACGTTTTGAGGTCCCCTGAGTCCGTTCTCACTATTTTTACGTTGATGTATGTATGTGTATGTGTATGTATGTGTGTATGTATGTATGAGTGTATGTATGTGTGCGTGTATGTATGTGAGTGAACACGCTAGCGTCTAAACTCTTTGCTCGAATGAGCTGAAAGTTGGTACGTATGTTGTAAGTGATCGTAGCACGAACCCTATTGATTTTGATAAATCTAGCACTTATAGTTTTTTTACAGGGACACCAAGAAAAATTCTTTATCATTATGGCCAATCAAATTTTGAAAAGTATGAGAGCGTCTAAACGCCTAATTAAACTGAGCAAATATATATATATATATATATATATACACATCTTTTTGGTCACAGTTGCACGAACTGCACAGATTTTGGTGAATTTAGCACTGACAGTTTTTTACAGAGACACAAAGAAAAATTCTTTATCATTATGGCCTATGGGACCAAATTTTTAAAAATGCGATAGCGACTAAACGCCTTATTCACTTGTGCTGAAAATTTATATGAATATTGTTAGTTACTGTTGCACTAACTATAAGCATTTTGGTTAATCGAGAATTTTTAGGTTTTTACAGGGACACAACGAAAAATTCTTTATCATTATGATCTATGAGCTCAAAGTTCAATAGCGTTAAATTAAATATCGTGCACTATTTGGAGAAAAATACTCACTCTATTATAATTTTCTCTCTTTTGTTTATTAACAACTCCTCTTACTTTACTTTATTTACAAAATCGTCAGATACACACAGTGTTCAGAAAGTCGATTTGAGGAGTCACTCCAGATTTTTAGATCCTCTTGGCAATTTTTTGAAATTTTGTCGCCATTTTGAAGATAGATTTATTTGTATAATTTTCTATATAAAAATGAGAGGAAAGTTTTGAGTACTTATTTTGCTAATACGTTTAACGATTGCATCTTTTCTTTAATTTATAAGAATTCAGAAGCTTCTCTTTCTGCTCGCTGCGCTCACCAATCCCCGAGAGCTGTTTCAAAAATCTCGGTTATTTTCAAATGTTTTCGCAATTCTAGAAAAATTTTTCTTCTCTAAAATATCGCGAAGAGGCCAGTTTTTTTTTTTTTTTTTTTTTTTTTTTCATATTTATTTTTCCTTTCTTTCCCTTTTTATTTCCATTACCCGACTACCGTAAGTAATTGGAATATTGTACTCGATCAAAAAAATCAATATCTAGATTTCACCGGATTTACACGTTATAAAGTTGCCTGAGTTGAAAAAAATTATTTTCAACAATTGGCCAGTGTGTGTGTATGTGTGTAAGGGATGTTCCGACTAACATATCTTCGAAACTAATAAAAATAGAAGGACGAAACTTCACAATTAAGACAGGTGTGTACAGATAAATTTTGTAACTTTCGCTTAAAATTGGAAAATCGGAAGTGGGTCATTAGAAATCAGAGGTGGGACAAAAGTCAGTATCATCTCAAAAAACGGCCCTAACGACATTTTTCAAAGTTGCTATATAAGCACTCTACTAGATGTCCTGTCGTATAAAATAGATGGTTAGTTAAAAAAAAAAAAAAAAAAAAAAAAAAAAAAAAAGATAGTCGTTCTGTATAAGTAGCTCAATTTGAGGTCTCGCAAGTACGTTCCTTGAAAACGGTTCTACGGTTTTTTTTTCAAACTCGCCATATCAGCTCCCTTTCGTTTTTTTTTTTTTTTTTTCAATGAACAATTGAATATGAAAATTGTTACATAAAACCATTTTAGATATCCTTTGACATGTACACTAAGCGAAAAAAAAAAAAAAAAAAAAAAAAAAAAAAAAAAAAAAACGCACCGCAGAAAAAATGACTTATAACTTTTTTATTTGTAATAACTTTAAAATTAAAGTTTGAAACAAATAAAACTGCCTTGTTTGCATAATACCAAAGAGCTGAAATTATACCTATGTACATTTTCGATTTAATAATTCGTCTACGAAGTACTTTTTTAAAATCTGCATAAAACTTTCTTTTTGAACATAATGCAATAACCATACCATTTGTATTCTATTAGAATTTATTATATAAAATAAACAAGCCATATTTTATCATATGAAATAAAACTAATTGTTTGTTAGATCTAAGCTATTTTTTATTAAAAATATGTATTCTGCATTGGGTTAATTCCACCTTTATATGGAATCACTGTTTTAATGCGCAATGGCATAGTTGTATACAGTGTTTTAATATAATCTCAGAAATTTCAATGCGCCAAATATCACAAATAATTTTTTGTAGTTCTGACAGAGTTATAGGCTGAAAATTTCGAATCCTCTCCCCTCTCCCCCGCCTTTTTATAGACAAAACATTTTCGAGCGGATCGCGATTAAGACTGTTTCCATGTCTGGTAAAGAAGAAATTCTACTATATCGTTTGTGGGATTGAACTTAAAGTGCAAAAAGGTATGATTATTTACAGAATTATAGGTTCTCATGGGAATGGATTTAAATTTAAACAATTTGAAGTGAATAAACTTACCACAGACGCCGTGTAGTAAGCTGCATTACCATTTTGAAATGTTGTTTGCGGAAATGTCCAAGATACCTCCAAAAGTCGATCAGACACCACTTTTATGAAGATTGTGTTTTATTTCGAGTGACTTGATCCCTTGAGCATAAAACTTTGCCCGACTTTTTGAAAAGTTATGCACCTTCGTACTATAATGTACGGAGAAAGTGTCACTGTTTTAAAAGTGCGATTTTCATTAAGTCGGTCATATTTTCGTAGTCAGAACTGCTTGTTTTCTTTAGCTCGAAATGAGTTAACTTGACTCATCAAAGAGAACCAGTTCAGGCCAATAATTAACTAACCATTTTTTAATTTTTTTAGCCATCTCAGGTCTTGCTTTCCTATTTCTCTTCACTAAGAATGGGATTTTTTCAAATTTTCTGTCATTTAAACCTGCTTTGTTTAATAGTTTATGTAGTGTAGTTAAAGAAATTATGCTGCTAAACACTTTTTCTGAATCTCTTTTATGTTCTAAATGTAATACAAACCGATTTTATAAGCAATGGCTTTTTAACTTACGGTCATCTCGCTTGGATGAGCAGCATGACCGCCTAAAACCAAATTTCCATTTTAAACGGCCAAAAAAATTTATATCTTGCTAAAAACCCTTTTACCAATATTTCGTTAACATTTAATTATTTTGCCATCTCATGTATTAAAATATTTTTTGATTTTCATTCAAAGATTTATACTTTTTGTGGTATCGTTAACTGCCTTATTCTTACCACTTTTGAAATAATTTCTAAAATTACAATTTTCCTGACAATTGCATTTTGTTTTTAACACTGGACTCAAAGCTAAAGTGTATGTGGAGAACAACATAACAAAATCTGTTCGAGAATTTGCTTTTTAAACTATAAAATTGGTGGTTGTAGAAGGCGAAAAGGAAAATATCCAGACGCGGCATTTTTTCTTTTTCTTTTTTTTTTTTTTTCTTTTGTCGCTTAGTGTATTACCTGGTTATTACAAGAAAATTTATAGTAATCCTGATTAGGAATATCAGTTTTAGATCTCAGAAATAGGTATTCTAAAAATCGACACTACTGATTTTTTTTTCTTTTAACTCACTATGTAAACTATGTTTTATATGCCTTTCTACATATATCAGCTTTTCCTTATAAATTTTTTTTAAGGTATCTCCATCGTCAGCTGAGTTTTCTGGTCACATTACCTCCAAAAGGTACACATAAAATGTGTAATGTTGGGGTAATGGAAGTCGTGTGTTTGTTTCACACCAGATTTTTTTACAGTTAATTTTCTAAAAGTAGAAAAAAGATAACTGCAGACGAAAAATTAAAATCCTAAATTCATTTTTTCCATTGAAAATATCAAAGTAACGCTTTCTATTTATTTGCAGACCATAAGTTTCTTTGTTTCCAATAGCAACACAGGCAATGTACCAGTAGCAACAATGCCATGTTTTTAACACCACAGATAACATTTTTTTTTTTTTTTTAACATGTATTCATTTAGAGATTATATGATGTCGGAAATAGAATTTTCTAACCAATATAAACATTTTACTTTGATTGTTCGGGAAAAATCGGTACCTTTGTGACGCTTAGGACCATCTTCTTCACAAAAAATAAAAAAATACGATCGCTGACAAAAAAAAAAAAAAAAAAAAAAAAAAAAAAGAAGAAGAAGAAGAGGAAAGAATGAAATCGGACATCGACGGCAGTAACTTTTTTTTAAATATACAGAGATACTTCATATTCTGTTTATATTTTCAATTGACGGGTAGTTTCTAAAAAATATAAGTAGAGTTTGTAATATAAAATATAATGTTTGTAATGCAAAATAGAGCATGTAAAAATATTTTTTATTATTGTTTCTGTGTCGTTATTTTTTGCGATATTTTGTAATTTATTTTTATATTTTTGAAGCGCTACTTCACTTAAAATAGCTATCCTGAAAATAATGTCCTTAGCAATTTACTTCAGCATCAAAATTTAAAAATTGCCCAGGTGGATCTCTAATTAAACTTTTTCTTAATATGATATGTGATTAGTTTTCACGCTAAGCATATTGCTTGTGTAAAAACACACTATTTCAAAGAATCTAAAATTGAGGTATTATTATTATTTTATTATACTATTATTTTATTATTCTTCTATTCTAAAAATAAATAACCACCGATGCCATTTTTTAAATTTTTCGTTTCTTTTTTCGCTTTCATAGCTTATACCGTAAAAAATATTTTACATAAAAACATGAAATTTGGCAGTTTTGTATAGAAATGTGCAATACATAAGATGAAATAAACCGTTTATATGCCAGAACATTATTTTAGGAGATATTTAATGTTGAAGTAAGGTAAAACAGTTACAAAAGTTTTATAGATTCAAAAAGTAGTCATGGAAACTTTATCAGATTTTGCTAAGACACACTTCAGTTAATTGCAGTGTGCAGTATGTAACAGTTTTTTTTTTTTTTTTTTTTTTTTTTTTGATAAATATTTATATTTATATCGATTTTTTTTTTTTTTTTTCCGCGACATTTTTCATTCAGTTGTAATTTCTATAAGATGCCCCAAAAATAAAATTCGTATAATATTTTATTTCGTTTATTTAATTTTTAACATAAAAAATATAGTGTCACGCGAATAAAATAATAAAAAATAAATAAATAGATAAAAAAAAAAGAACTAAAAATCATGCAGTGCGCATTGGTTATTAACACTTTCCAACTTTACGCACTCGTACACTGTTAAAAGTGGTTTCTTAAAAACGAGCTAAATTGTCTGAAAGTAGCTCCGAAACAATATATACTTAAATTTGAAAACCCATGTACACATTTTTGAGTATAATTGACTTGTCAAACATGGGGATATTGGGATTCTTATTGGTCAACCCCATTTTTGAGCATGTCAATATACTGAAAAATGAGTACATGGGTTTTCAAATTTAAGTATATATTGTTTCAGAGCTACTTTCAGACAATTTAGCTCATTTTTTAGAAACTCAATTTTACAGTGTATAAATTTCGATGTTCGTTTCCAGTGTTATCGCACAATGGATAGAAAAAAAGACAGAAAAACATACATATATATTAATTGAATTCATAATCCCTGCTGAACATTCTTGAAAGTATTAAAAATGCTTAACGCAAAAGAAAATACAGCCCATAAAGTATCTGAGTATTTTAATGAAGTTCTGTAAATTTATAGGTTAATCATTTCAAATTCAATGCAAAACAATATTCTAGCATATTAACAATAAATGTCAATTTTTTTATGATTTTTTTAGTAGAAAGTTATTTAAATGTGATTTATAAAAATGTCTGACCTATGCATATGCATTTTTAAAAGTTCTGAAAACATTTACGGGCGCTGGAGGTGGGAAGACAGACAGAAACATATTTACTTTTTTTTTTTTTTTTTTTTTGGCATCAATATTTATTTTCTTTTAAATAATTGTAAAGTTAAAATGAGGTTTTCACTTAATAGCTTTTAATCAATTATCCAGTTCAACTAAAAAATACAGCGTTAACTAGATTTTGTCCTTATCGATAAGTGTACTAATTTTTGAGAAAAATCTAATATTCCTTATAGGCAAACGTTTAGCTTTACATATTTTCAATAAAAAAATAAATGTTTGCGCGTTCATTCAAGGTGTAATATAATAAATGTCAACAACGCAAAATCGCTGTCTGAAAGAAATAGTACGAACTCTCGTTACTATTAATTAGGAAAAAATAAACTGCAGTAGAAAGATTGCGAGCATTTTGATACGTCGAAATCAGCATTAAATTAATGTAATCGTGTTTTCAATGATATATTCTATAACTTCAACACCTGTAATGATAAATATTATCTTGAGCTCTACATCGAATGGGGTAAATGTAGTTATAAACTTAAAAACTTCTCCACACACCATAAAATTTATGCAGGCATTGCCGGTTTCGAAACGATGTGGACTTTTTTCTCGTGCAAAACACGTGCTACGGCTTTGGAGGCGCTTTCATTAATTTTACTATGTGTGAGGACGTTTTTGAGTACAAATATTGATTCTACGCCAGTTCTTTAATTTAGAATTGTAAATGTCGTTAGTTTAACTCATGTAAGTTTCTCGATATCGCTCGGAATGTCAACGCCACGAAATGCTCAAATTCTGGACTAATAGTTTTATAACCCACTATTAACGCAGCTGATCTTTCTTTTTTTCAATTATTTCAAGTATGAACATAGGAATATTTTGCAGTTTATAACGAATTTATATTTTAAATTCTTTTTACTATTTCTAACTAGAGACCAGAAACCAGCTTTTATAATGTGACTAACATTTTCTTGTTGTTTATATTGTATAAAAAATCCCCAATACTAAGTTTGGATGGGGATGAATTTATTTTTAAATGTACTGTTTAACAAATTCGTATTACCCCTCCACGGATGCTACGATTGACGTTTACTCTGGTTTCTGTTCATACATGTCCAATTTCTGGAAATAGGAATCGGTATGTTTGAAATAATTACCAACAGCGGAACGCTATCTTCCCTACTGTTAGCAAACTTATGTTCTCAGCAATAACACTCAACCTTTGAGTGAATGCTTAGGGTCTTTTGAAAATGATATATGTATACTGACCAAACGTCCCCATTTTCTGGGGACAAATGGGGACGCCTTTATTTTTTGAAGGCATTTTTCTAAGTTTTAAAAAATTCTAGGAACTAAATTATTAATCAATAACACTTTATTTTTAGTCCTTATTTATTAGGAATGAAAAAATACATCCATAGTATGATAATTCTAGCAATTTTTAATGCTTCTCAATTATAAAGGTACTTTGATCTGGTCAGCCTAGATATGTGCCATACCTTCAACATTTATAATAAAATATATGATGTCAACTGTATGTTTTACGGGGTAAATGTTGTCAGTTTCTCCATGTAATTTACTTGACCGCATTCGGACTTTATATGCCGCGGGATATTCATGATCTCGGTGGACGGTTTTTCCATCACTACTAAAGCGGTTGATATATTTTTATTTTTCCCCTTATGGCTTGGTGCATGAAGAATAATATGTATTAATTTCAGGCAATACGAAATTACTTTATTTTATTTTATTTTATTGTTTTGCAAGTTCTGGCTAGCGACTGATGACTAATTGCATGTTGTTTACTATATAATGAATTCCATTAACCCATCTTGGAGAGGTAGAAATAACTGTGAAATTTATATATTTTTTAAATTTTATTTATTTCTTTTATGAATTTTAGACACTCTTTACCCAAATTGTGATGGCATATCTCCGGACCATTCTTAGGGATGCGTCCCAGACCGTCGCCAATTATCCATTGCATAATACTAGTGCGACGTGAAACATAACCTATCAACTTACCTACATACCTCTATCACGGACGTGGTCACAGACGCCTCCCTTGTTTACTGTTTTGACACCTAACCATTTATTAGAAATATGAATTGATCGGAATGAAATCACTACCAAAAACGTATATTACTATCTCCCGTAGTAACAAGTCTAGGTCCATTATAGCCGAGACATCAAACTATTTGAACGGAAGTTTTTTTTTTTTTTTTTTTGTAGGAGGCGTTGTTCAATCACACAATTCGTACAACAGAGAGATGGAGCTTTTCATTTTTTCATATGTTCTGGGAATGCATATTTATTTCTAACGATAACATTTTTATTTATTTAAGTCTATAATTTTCATAACAATGATGAATGGAATAATAACGTACATTATTCGATAGGTTGGACGAATTACTTATTTATTTCTAAAATAAATCTACACAAAACTTTTTTATTTAAATCTGAAATATTTTGAAGTAAAGAAACATGCAATTTTCAAATTGAGCTCGGTAATTAAGCTCAATCAAATATTTTACATCAATGCTTTTTTATTTTTTATTTTATAAAACATGAAATATCTCACTTTACCTTTTAAAAGGTGTTTGTGTTTATATCAATTGCAACTGTTATATCTTTTCAAACTGGAGTAAAGTACGAACTTTCTAATAATTCACAATAGTTGTCCTTTTGAAGTAACGTGAATGATTTTTATTTTCAAATAACTTTGAAAAGGTTTATTTCAAATGCTTAACAAAGGGAAACATTATACAATAGAATAAAAGAAGCATAGTTAACGTCATGGTTGCATGAAAATGCACTTTAAAAAATCGAATCTTGATTACCAATATCGACAATATTAAAAATTAATGCGACTTGTATTATTTGAAGAGGTATGGGAGAAACACTTTTAAGCAGTGTACACTTTTTTTCATCACCTTCTGCGAGAAGAGCTGGAAATGGTGACTAAGATTTGTGAAAGAATATGAGGGAGAGGTAAATAATGTAACAGCAATCATTTTGTATTAAAGATATATTGCTCTGTTTACTACAGTTTTATTGATACTATACATATTATAAGTAACAACCCAATTGCTAAAAGCGTCCAGACACGTTTGAATTATTACTGTACCTTTTTGAAAACCCAAGAAAATTGTCATTCATATTCTACATTGTACTGAGTGTACTGTGTTGGTGTGCGTAGAAGTTCTCTTTTAACATCGGGTAAAACACTAACGTGTATTTATCTCTTATTCTGAGGTAAGAAAATCTATGAAGTATTTTTAGAAGTTTCTGTTCTCTTCTGTATCAAAAGCCGTGATCTCGAAAGGTATGGACTTATTTAGTATTTTTTCATGCATTTAAACGAACAAATTAATGGAGTAGAACTCTTTCCAGTTACAGGTTATTTATTGATCTACTTGCTTCCGCTAAATTTATTTCGATGAACATTTAAAATTTAGATTAATTTGGAAGAAATATGATATCTTATTTTTTAGATTAAATCTTTAGGTGAAGATACAAATCACGAAATTTTAAGTAAAAGTTGATACATGGATATTTGTGAAATTGTTTGTAATACACTCTCTTCTACTGTCACTGAAAATAAGACATTCCAAGAAGCCACAAGTATACTTCGTACTATTCTATTGCAACGTTTACAAATTAATTAGTTAAAATAAAGAAGTGAAATAAAAAAGAATAGTTTTATAAGACTCTGTAGAGATAAATCTTGCCGTCTGAATAATAATAATATAACGCAGCATAATTTTATAAATAACTAAATACAAGGCAATTTTCAAGTAGATTCCATAAAAAGATAAAAATTATTTTGTTAAAAAAACAAGAAAAAGAAATGTCTTCAAGAAAAAAATACATTCTAGTACACTTATTAGTTTTTTAACATAAAAAGAAAATACCTAAGAAATTCATGTAAAACGGCTGAAGTATATTTTTTATAAATTGTTTTTTATGTTGGTAATTAAATGTTATACCTTGTGAAGAGCATTTTTCATAGGAGTTAAAACTAAGTCACTTCAGTTATTTTTATAAGAGTAAAAGACATAAAAAAAAATTGCTAAAGTGTTTTCCGACAGTAAGCAAAGGGTGAAAAGTAAATGCAAACGAAATTTCCGGCATAAAGAAACAAATTTAAAATTACTATAAGACAAGCAATTTTCCGATAAACATGGTATTAAGATCAGTACATATGTACTTAGGAATTACGAAAAAAATAAAATCTACGAAATTAGTAAAATTTTAAAAGGAAGCTACACAATTTGAATTAATAATTTAGAATTGCAACTTCTTCTATGACAAATTCGTACACTGAAATATTCTTTTAACATCCGAACGACATGGAAAATCAGAAAATTGTAAAACTTGGGTTTCCGCTTTATCCATGGGAAGAATATATTGTAAATGCAAGTTATGACGAACAGATTCGACATTTTTCAATTAAAGTAAACGTGCAAGGTCAATTACTTCTTGCACTTAAAATGTACCTCGAAGAACACACAGAAATGTTTGATAGAGTTGGTTTCGTTTTCGGACCACCATCTAATGGTACATATTCAGAACTGTTTGAAAAGGTGAAGAGCTCTGAAATTGATGTAGGTATTATGCCAAAAGCTATAACACGAAGATCTCAAATACATTTCAAGTTAATTTAAGTTTTCAGCAATTAACAAAGGCTGTTAATATAAGACCATTACATAAGACCATCAATTTACACTTTATAAATAAATGTATGTGAGAAAAATTTTGGCATAAATGTGTTCATTTAATGTAATGTTACTTAAATTATTTTTGTGGAAAGAGCAGGAAAGAGGTTTTATTTAGAGACTATAAAAATAACAGTTTTGTTTCGAATTTCATTGTATCACCAACGAACGATAAATAGCTAAGAAAAGGACACTTAAATTATTTTTTTACAGACCACACGTACAGATTCCCCCGAACTTCTTTTTTATAGACATACTTTAAGGGAAGAGTCTTCTGTAGCTCTTTCAAAATTTTCTGGAAATGAGCATGCTGAGACTTCCCTTGTTAGAGACACGGTGGCATTATATTCAGTGTGGCGACAGATTCGCCTTCTCCCCCCTAATTCTTCTACCAGTATATTTATATAAAAATTTTTTGTTTTATTAACCTTGCAAACTTACTATTAAAAATTCCGAAAGATAAATACGGGTGGAAAAATTAGGGATAAAATTTGGTCTGTTGTCACCCTGATATCATATACCGGTACATTTTTATTCAAACTATTAAGATTCATTCAGGAATATTTTTTAAATTTTACTTTTAAAACATAGCACAAAAAGAGAGAGGGGGGAAAAAACATTTACCGTAATTTTTAGCGTATAATCTGCACATAAGATATGTCATTCTCGGACCAAAAATTTTGTATAACAGAAAAATCGATATTATTTCGGAGAAACAGCACATACATATGTAACTTAATTTGTAATTTAAAGTTTCTGGTACAAAACTGACTCATCTTACCTCGGGATTACACGCTGAAAATTACGGTATTTCTTTTTTTTTTAACTTTCATCGTAAATTCTTTAGTCTGTTAATATTAAATAAGCATAATAATCCTTGTGCCTCGTAAGCTTAAAATGTGCTACAAAAAACCACTGATAATAAACAATTTTAAGATTTAAATTTAAATTTTTATCTTTTTTTTTACAGCTTAGTGGTATGAAAAACATAACACATACTCAAGTTTTAATCTCTGTCATTACACACTGGTATATTTTTGCTGCCAACTTTCATTTATGTTTAAATGCATCTATTTGAAAAATATATTAAATATTATATACAGGGTGATTATAATTAAAGTCACGATTTCAAAACGTTATAATTTTAAAACTACCCATCAGAGCGATTTGATATTTTAAAAGAGCAATCGTGAGGTAATGAAATTTTGTTTGGCAAAGGAAAAAAAAAGTTCCAAAATGTACCGTTAATTATCTGTAAAGTATTTGTTTCATAAAACTCCTCTTTTTCTCTTTCCACTATGACTGCTTCCGCTTTAAACACGTATTCTTGTCTTTTTGCTATAAAAACATTGTAGCCAAGCCCTATATACTGTAAACCCTACTGCAGTAGTCTATTGTTTCCTGCTATCCCATTGTGTATCTAACAACATTCTTGTGTTTAATAAGTCTATTTAGGCGTTTCCCCTGGCATTACCCTGACAGTCCTATCTATAGGAACATGTTGGAACTACTTTTTACCTCCACCAAACAAAATTTTATTGCCTCAAGAATGCTTTGGTAAAATACCAAATCGCACTGATGGGTAGTTTTAAAATTATAGCGTTTTGAAATCGTAACTTTAATTATAATCACCCTGTACTATATTAATCCTCTCATCGTGTAGCCTCAAACAACATTTCTACTTAAAAAATAATCCCATTGTCTAATAAAATAACCTCATTGACTACTCTAGGTTCATGATTATAAGTTACAATTTTACATCTCGCACCATTTGGAGAGAGATTTTGTGCTTTACAAAAGTCGGGCTCAAACAGTTTGTAGGGTGTCTTTTTGAGTTACAAAAATCCGGTTGAAATGTTTAGAGTGTTACATTTTCAGCCTTAATGGCATTATTTTGTGTCGTAAATCTAACACTCATGTGCAGTATTAGAAAAATAATCTCAAAATCTCAAAATAAATAAATAAATATAGGTGGATAGCATTATTGGGATTTATGACTTTAAAGACTTATTCAGTAGTATATAAAAAATCAAACTTATGTTCCAAAAACTGGGATCTCAACACAGGCGGGCAGGGGGGGGGAGGGGAGATGATGCAGCTGTATATTCTATTTCACCTTAACTTAGCAGCACTTTATTATTATGAGCGCAATCTTAGTTACGATAATACACAACTGTTACATTGTATTGACGATAAAACTGTTTTTCATGCTAATATTAATTTTCCTAAACTGATTAAATCAGATTATGCTTCTAAATTAACTGCAAGGAACACTCCTCTTAATAATTAAGGAATTGACTTTTAGGACTTAGAAATTCAACTTAATAGAAAAAAAAATCTAGTATTTATGACTAATGGCAAGAGATTTTTGATTTAGTGTTACTTATTCATAATTTATCACATACACTGCACGTCAGATAACGTAATAATCGCTGTATCGTCTGCGTCTGAGCACTAATATAAATCATAATGATAAAATAGGCGAAATAAAAATGTGGCATTTGCTATTATTATATAACATTATAATTATAGAAAATAATTTTTGTTCTTGATGTATTAAAACATTTATCAAACTACTAAAATTTATTTTGAAAAATTTTTCATATCCTGTGCTCAGTAAAGAAAACACTTCTATTATGTATATATATATAGAAATATGAAAAATTATGCATTACAAGGAAAAAATACAGCAACTTGTGAAAAAAAAAAAGAGAAAAAAAAAAGATGGATGGTTGGGTTTTACGTCGCACTAGTGCTGCTCAGATGGGCAATTGGCGACGATCTGGGACACACCCCTAGAGGTAGAGCCCCTATATAAAATAATAGGCCGGCGCATCACCGCTATTTTTTTGCCTCCGAAGAGGACAGCATTCCCGCTTGGCGTCCTTATCGCTTCCCTAATGATTTTAAGAAATATAGATTTGAAGCTAATCCGGTCAAAATAAGAGCAATAAGCAACAATAATATTCTTAAAAACACATTTTTTTCACAGCATATTCTCAGGATGTCATTTTATTCTGAGGATATCCTATGGGTGTACTGTGGTAAGATTTGTTGTTAGGGCGGTTTCTGTTTCTTTTACATTTCTGTTTCTTTGATGATACGCAATAGGAACTGAGATATAGCCTTCCTTTAAATTGGGAAAATCACTGTGTAGCAGTGCCTTCTGTTGAGCGTTTACACCAAAAGTTGACAGGAACTATGTTATATTAAGGTGCATCTACATGCAAACCTATATGCAATTATGTGCCGTAGTTCCTGAGATATAGCCTTTCCTTAAATTGCGGAAATCGCTGTACAGCAGCGCCACCTGTTAGCCGATAAGCATTCAAACTGAATCAGCGTAAGTGATCAAATCGTGCTCTAGACCTCTCAAAACGTGTAAATCCTTTGAAAAAGGGAAGACAAAAAATTTTACGAATCCAATACTTTCTTCTATTGAATATAGAAGAAACTAATAAATAAGTAATAAATAATGCCGAGACGGGCAAAACATCTTCTATACAGTGGAGACGGGTTGAGACAGAGAGAACTATTCTATGTTTATAAAATATAATGTTTCTTTTCTAGCAGGTAATTAAAGTAGCTTTCCTTTTTTTCTTTTCTTTCTTTCGTTCCTTTTTTTTTAATTGTGAAAGATAAAGCAATTGAAATGCATTTTGTATATCAAGGTGAGAGCTGTGTCCCATCCGAATTTTGAAAACATACATTCGCTCTCATGTCACACATAACAAAAGTAACTTAGACAAAATAGCGTGACAATGCTATGTTCACAATATTAAATTTTAATTGCAATAATTTTATATAGAATTTAATTCGGTTATTAAAAAATATTTTTGTTTTTAAAAAATAATTTATAAAATTATTTTTTTAAAAATTATCCTTTATGATAATACAGACAATTTTTATATTAGAGAAGTAGTATAACATAAATATCCAAAATAAAAGTTGAATTTATTCTCAATATTACATTAAAAAAAAAATCGATAACTTTATTTTAAATTATCGCAGATCGGTGTTTTAAAGGTATTGGCGAGCTCTTTTGAAAGATAGCCATCATGAAAATTTACTTCCCTCGAGGGGGGACTTTCGCCCCAGGAGGGAGGTGAGACTCCTACATACACATTTTTTTTTCCCAGTTGACTGTCTCTATTACAAAAAAATTATATTCGGTTCATTGGGTTTAGTGCAGTCTATAGATGTTAAACTCTATTTACCTGCAATTTCCCCCATATAGACGTAATGTATTTGAATACTTTTGAGTGTCCCTGTACACGAACCATTTGCTTCATGTCAACGAAATGCTTACTGTAGCATCCCTATATGATACACATTTAGAATACCGAGTTTGGAATTTCTGCTACTATACGTTCTTGAGATATGCTGATAAAAGACACACAGGCATCCACACAGACAGACATATACATAAAGACACACACACACAGACCATTCGCTAAAAACCGTATTTTCTTATTCAGTTGAATTCAGAACATTTAAATATAACAAAAACTCACGTTCGTAAATTTGACCCTAAAACAATACTTTCCTGACCCTATGGGTAAGAGAAAGTAAAAATACTAGACGAAATGAACTGAAACTTCATACACGCAAAGAAAATTTAAAAACTCATATTTTCCTCTACCAATTTTGTCCATAGTGTAGTTATAGGACCAAACACAAATTGAAGAAGAGCGAAATTACTTTGCATCACCCTGTATCATAAAAAGCTACAAATGACTTGTAATTTTAATACATTGTGGCACAAACTCTGTATAATATTTGTATGTTTGGAGAGGGAATTGCGCAATTATTCAGGAATATATATATAATACGCGGCATGTGTAAAACCCCTTATAAAATTTCAGATCTGGAATATACCTGAAACCTACCTCGCTCTCGACAATTTGCTTAATTTTTACTCTATTCAAATGAGCTTCTGACAAACGTTGCTCAATATATCTAGATTTCAAAGTGTAATACACGGTGATTCAAAGTATTTTCGCTCTTCTTCAGTTTGCGGTTGGTCTCCTAATTGCACACAATTAGGACAATTGCAACAATTTAGGCTTTTTTTTTTTTTTTTTTTTTTTTTTTTTTTTATGTTTTTTGCATGTATGAAGTTTCAAGTCATTTCGTCTAGTTTTCTTTTAGATAATGTCATAATAATAATAATAATAATAATAATAATAATAAATTAATAATTTGAGCACCCATTGTAGTATGTACATTTTTATTACTAAAAATTCTAACATTTTGAAAGTAAAAATTGAATATTTTATGCATCGTGATGATGGAAATAATTGTTCGAAATATTACTTTACCGTTTAAAAACAGCTAAATAATTATGCTAAACAAATTAATTTGGCATTTATACATATAGTTAAAATTTTATTTGAGCAGTTATCTAAAATATGCTGAATGGCAAATATATAAATGAAATTGTTCTACTTCCTAATATGACGATTTATTCGCAAAAATTTATTTTATAAATATTTGAGATTTAAACATACATTTGAATTTTAAATTTTAATAGAAATTTATAAGTGAACTAAATAAGCGTAATATTTTAATTAAATTTAAATGTTGGGGAAAGTGACAAAAACAAATATATTTTAAAAGGCACTCGAACCTTTTGAAAATCAGATGTTTAATCGTATTACTAGATGCTACGAAGAACAGAAGGTGACACGGAAAGCTGTCGGAAGATGGCAGCACTATGAAATATACAAACACTGTTATTCTTTAATAAGGAAAACGAAAGGACCAGCTTGTTTCCAATATCGATGTATGTTAAATTCAATGATTAAACTTAAAAAATTAAATGATTAAGAAACCAGAGCAGTAATCACCAATAAGTATTTCATAGAATTTATGAAAAAAATTTCCAATAAGAGAGAACAAATGAAAAAAAATTTAAACATTTACACAACGGATTAAGAACTCCTTTATATATCAAAACACTATTTCAGGAGATATTTAATGTACAGTCGGTAACAAAAGTGTCCGAATACTAGCAAAAATTCCTATATAAAAAAAGTACGCTTAATACTGTTTTGCTAAATAAATCCTTGTCGAATCCTGTTCTTAGACTAACGAAGAACACGATTCGACAAGGATTTATGCAACAAAACAGTATTAAGTGTACTTTTTTTATATAAGAATTTTTCTAGTGTTCGGACACTTTTATTACCGACTTAATGTTGAAGCAGGGAAAAACAGTTATAAAAGCTTTAAAGATTCAAACACTTCAACATATTGGGGCTATATTGGAAAAATTTTGGAAGTAAATTTCATTTTGTATTATATGTTTTCACATAGGACTAATTTTATACATACAATGTAATGTGCATATACTTTATAAAAAATACGCAAGGTTACCCAAAATTAAGCTACATTTCTTTTTCTATTGAATGTAATTACTGGAAGTGCTGTGCTACGTTTTGCTATGTCGACGAACACTGCTCAGGAAAGAACAATTTTTCATATACCCATAATGTAAAGGAAGTTCTTTTTTTTTTTTTTTTTTTTTTTTTTTTTTTTTTTTTTCGTTCTATTTTCAACTCTTGTTTTTGTATAATATCATGGTTTGTGGTTCCCTGAATATGAAAATCCGATTGTTAATAGTTGAACTATCACTATATTTTTTGTCAACATAAATTAGAAACAAATAAATGCAGGTAATTCAGATTTGGTATTGTAAAGTTCGTGTTAGGTAGCTTTCCATTTAAAAAATTTCCTCAAAATTGGCAAGTTTGAAGGCAAATTAATAAAAGCCTTGAATTATTATTATTATTATTATTATTATTATTATTAAATAAAGGTAGGCATTATAATTGATCGGAGGGTGTGAGGAGTGCTGCAGACGCCTTCACACAGAATTATATATCAAATAAAAAAGTCCCTGAAACTATTTAGATTATTTTTATTTTTAGGTTTAACTATGTTATCTCACCGTATTGGTTTTACGACATAATCTGTAATCGATCTTAATAACATTGAAATAAAAGATAAGAGAAAGTCGTGTGAGTGACACACCAAATTGTTATCTATATAGTAGCAGGCTTTGCCCGACTTGCTGGTCTCTGTATTTTAATGATTTTACAAAAAATAAATGAGTAATTAAAATGTTTAAATAAATGTATATCGACTGGCGACTATTTTCTCCAAATTCAAACCATGCCCCAATATCGTAATATACAGCAGTTAAAAACAGGTTTTTTTTTTTTTTTTTTTTTTTTTTTCATTATATTGCTTTTAAACATTGTTAATTTTAAATAAATTAAATATGCATTCACTTTAATTTTCAGAAAATAAAAATCAAGGAAAAAAGTACATTTTAACATTTAAAAACATTTAACATTTTAACATTTAATAAATCAAAATATAATATTTATTTATTTATTTATTTATTTTTTTTTTTTTTTTTGATTCCCACAGAAAGCATGTATAATTTTAAAGAAGATCTTGTCGAGAAACGTCCGAGTTAGCTCGGTGACGAATTTCAAATTACGAAAAGCGGCTCTATACTGAAGATCTTCCAATTCTTTAATACGATTTTCCTCGATTTTATTTTAATTATAAAAGGGAAATAAATACTCTTTAATTTCTTTTCTTTTCTCTATTTTTCCTTTCTTTCTTTTCTTTTTTTTTTTTTTTCTTTTGACAGAAAAAGAAATATATTGACTTATTTATTTACTTTTGGCATCAATTTTTATTTTCTTTTAAATAATTGTGTAAAGTTAAAATGGGGTTTTCACTTAATAGGTTTTAATCAATTACCCAGTTCAACTAAAAAATACAGTGTCAGCTAGATTTTCTCCTTATGAATAAGTATACCAATTTTTTAAAATATCTAATATTCTTGACAAACTTTTAGCTTTATATTTTTCAATAAAAATGAAAATGTTTGCACGTTCATTCAAGGTGTAATATAACAAATGTCGACAACGCAAAATCGCTGTCTGAAAGAAATAGCACGAACTCTCCTTACTATTAATTAGGAAAAAAGTAAACTGTAAATAGTAAGATTGCGAGTATTTTGTTACGTCAAAATCAGTATTAAATTTATGTTATCGTGTTTTGAATGATATATTCTCTAAGGTCAACACTTGTAGTGATAAATATTATCTTGAACTTTATGTCGAATGGGGTAAATGTCGTTATCAAACTTAAAAACTTCTCCACACACTATAAAATTAACTAAGGCAATACCGATTTCGAAATTACGTGATCTTTTTTCTGGTGCAAAACACATGCTATGGCCTTGGAGGCGCTTTCATTAATTTTACGATGTCTGAAGAAGTTTTTAAGCTTAAATATTGATTCTACGCCAGTTCTTTAATTTAATAACACTACCTGGATAATCAATTCCACTCAATCTCTTTGTAAAAATCATTCTTTATTTGAATACAGCGATTTATTTTCAGATTTTTTTTTTTCTAATTGATATTTTACCTGGACGGATCGCGAGATTTCAGTAAAAGCAATTTTCCTAGAGGTAAGGAAAATTAAAATCGAATTATCAAATCAAACCCCTACTATAAATTTTCATAAAAACAGTTTAAGAATTTCCTAGAAAACTAAGTTTTCATTACAGTTTACTAGGTTACCAGATCTGGATTAGATCTAAAAGTATCAACCAGCTATATACATACTTTTTCTATATCGTTCCAATGATTTCTGAAAAATCTTTGTTTCTGGATAATGTTTCCCGGACGGAAAGCAATTTATCAATGAACGCTACTTACGATGATGTTAAAGGTAATGTCGAAAGAGGGAATCGATGAAAATGTCATCTCAAAAGCACGTTAACTGTAACTTTTTATCGAAATCAATCGAATACATTCGAAGAAAGTTGGTGAGCACGTTTAAAACAAGAGGACAGTTCAGACTAAATTGTAAACTCAAAACGCTCGTAAACCTAAATTTTTAGCAATAATTAAATTATTTTCCAAGAAAACCAAAACTAGATCTCTGGCATATTTTGGCACAGATAGAATGATTTTGAACAGAAAACACTAATTTATTTTTTTATTTAAGATAAAGCTAATTCAGACAGGTTTTTCGCCTCAAAAATTTTCAAACGCTAAGTTTTTATCAAAATCGTTACATCTATTTTAGAATAAACCCAAACACTGTCATATCTTGCAATCCGCGGATGGAGGTTTTGCATCGAGGGTGAACTCTCCTGAAGATAAGGATGTGTTTAATAGATTTTGTAACCTCAAAAATCAATAACCATGAATTTTCATTAAAATTATTATAAGAATTTCCGAGGAAACCCAATTTTCACCAAATTTCGCAACTAGGGGATAAAGGAGAATGCGAATTTTCTTGAAAATAAAGATAATCGATTTTGGATCGCAATTTCTGCGATATACTGAAAACGGTAGATGAAGGGATAATAACAAGAGCTAATTTTCCTGAAGACAAAAAAAAAAAAAAAAAAAAAAAAAAAAATCACGAAAAATGTTACACATATTTATAAGTAAATCAAATTTCTCTCATTTATTGCAAACGGTTGATGGTAAGTTAACAGCGTTGATGGTAAGTTAACCCTTAATCTCACACTTTCATCAATATCGTTTGAGCCGTTTCCGAGAAACACAAGCCTTAGATATTTAAATGGATATAAATATAACACGTGTTTAATTAGTTTAATGTAAGCGAATGATAGAAGTTGATATTTAGCTTTACAGTTCATGGAATAAATTGCAATCTGATTACGTTGCATGCTGACCGGTATGCATTCATACTGAATCAGTATAGTGATTCATAATGACCCTATCCTATACAAATTTTCGGCTAATTGTATACATTGGAATCTGAATTATAATTTTTCCATTCATGATGAAACTTTCCAGCGTAGTATTGGCCGATATGCATTCAAATCGAATCAAATATTTCAGAATGACACACTCGCATATAAAGGTTTGTTCGAAAATACACTACAGCATCTAAGATATGGACATTTCTTAAAGTTAAATCATCTCACTATGACAGCGACGTTTGCTGAAATATTTGCACAAATTTTATTACCACTGACTTATGTTACGATGCAATTAAATAGAAATTTATATGGAATGCAGTACAGTATTTCCTGAAAAACAATTGTCAAGAAATTTTTGTCTTATTTCCAATCAGGCAGAATGGTATTTTCTAATAAATGTAAAACCTTGTTAAAAAAAAAAATAAAGAAAAAAAAAAAAGAAAAAAACTTGTAAAACGTATAAATTTATAGAAAACCAGAAGTCTAACTTTTTTTTCAAATACAATATATATATTTAGAATAGAAGTAGTAGTAAAGAAATAAATTAAAGCTCAAAGCAAGATCAAAAGCAAAAATGCCATCGATTACACTCATGATTCCATCACATCTTTTTTTACAGCGTTATATTTGATCTGTTAATAATACAGATCGCTATAGTTCATTAAAATGCAGTTTTAAGAAAGAGAAAAAGCAGAAGAAAGCTGAAAACACACTTCATGGTGTTAACCACTTTAATCAGTAAACCATTTCAATTATTTTATGCGATCTTACAAAGAAATAAACAATCTTAATCACAACTCTCATTGAAAAAGCTTAGCTCTTACGCATTTTAATATTATCAAACTCATTATGTTTAATTGAAGGTAACATGGCCAAAAGAAATATCGTTGATAGGGCAGAAGGTATATCGGAAACTTTTACGTGTTACATGACCCACTATGCATAGCAAAAATTGTATTGTGAATTTTTGCTATGCAAAGTTTCAGTGAAAAAAATAATAAATGAACAAATAAGTAAATAACCCTTTATAAAAATACTATAAATTGTAAAAGAACTAATCGCATTTTTTTTTTCTTCCTGGTTCGAAATAAAATCACAATCCTTCGTCAGGCGAAAAATGATTTTTAACTCAAATGATTTTTCTCGATCCGAAAAAAAAAAAAAAAAACATTTTTAGTCTCAACGTGTAGGCCTGATTGACGTTTTGAAACTGTGACACATTTTTAAATGTTATCTCTATATATTAACTCTTTGCGGCACAGGACAATTCTGATCATTTAAATTATACTGGCACCGGAATTCATGAACTAAATTAAACTAAAAGAAATGTTAAATTTTAAGGATAAAAATAAAAAACCGGAAAAATAATATAAAACCCGGAAATTTCTTAGCAAAACGTAAATTTTGCTAAGAAATTTCCGGGATGAATTTTGCAGCTGGATCTTAAATTTTAAGTCCTCGCAGCGAGGACAGTGCGCGTTAAGGGGTTAAAAAAAAGTTATTGTCACTGGCGTCAAATTTTTTTGTCTGAGACAGCATCTTCTTGCGGAGGGCAGGGTTCTTCGCTTGATGAGAGGTATCAATGAGTTCCGAATACTCAAAGGAAGACATTTCAACTGCTTAGAAATGCCTATCATTTTAATTTAAAAAAAATTAAAACGACAAGTTTATGAAGGTACTCTATTTGCCATTTTGAAGAAAGATTCTCCGAGTGACGTTGATCTTATGTCATGAAGTCATTTTACACGGGAAAATTAAAATATGATCCATGGTTGTACGTAGGTAGGTAGGTAGGTTCGATTTAACGTTGCACCAGTACTGCGCTATGGGTAATTGGCGACGATCTGGAACGCTATCTTAGAGTTGCTCCGGTCACATGCCATCGCAATTTTGATCCTTCTCGGAAGGGATACCCCCCACACGGCTTTTGTGATCCTCAGAGGTATAGTGTGGGTGGGAACATGGAGGACTTTGCGGTCACAACAGATTTTATGTGCACCAGCCACGATTAGTGTATACGACTGTCTTTGGCCGGCTCAAGTATCGAATCGGCAATCTTCCAATTACGTGCTCGGTGCTTTACAGACTAGGGTCCGTGGCCCGAAACCATGGATGTAAAAAAGAAAGAAAATAAATATAATCTTTTTTTGTCTACTTTTAGAAAATTAATTTCCTTACACGGGAAAATTAAAATATGACCCATGGTTGTAGGTAGGTGGATAATTAGGTAGGTTGTGTTTGACGTCGCACCATTATTGCGCTATGGATAATTGGCGACGGTCTGGGACGCACCCCTATGGATGTTCCGGAGACATGCCACCACAATTTTGGTCCTTCACGAAGGGGATGGTCCCCCGCTTCAGTGGCCCCCAGAGGTATAATTTTGATTTGAACATGAAGGATATTGCGGCCACGACATATTTACGTGCACCAGCCACCATTAGTGTACATGACGGTCTTTGGCCGGCTCGAGAACCGAAACCGCAATCTTCCAATTAAGAAAAGGTACTGCGGTCCGGATCTAAGGTTGTAAAAAATAAATAAAAAAGGTCATTACTAAAGCTGCAATGAAAAATGGTCTAGATATTAGGAATTTATATCTCTTAAAAATATATTAGGTCGTTGCCAAAGTTCGTGCGGACGCGGATCATTTTATTGACTCCAAAGACGAGAGCTTCTATCGCCGTGGTATATATTTGTTACTCGAAAAATAGGAAAAGGTTGTAGAAAGTAATGGAGAGTATTTTTATTAAAAATTGTCATTTGATTTGATGTATTTTTATGAAATAAAGCAATAAAAAACTGCACGAATTTATGCAAAGACCTAATATATAATTATTATATATTTTAATTTGTCATTAAATATGAGGATTTCCATAATAATTTTCTGCTTTTGTCTTGTAATATGAACTATTAATATTCCTTTTCAGTGAAAGAAAACAGCGAATAGGCGGGCAGAGCTCTGCATGTGTTAATAAGTAAAGTGAGTCGGGGGGCAGGCGAAGCCTCCCTCCAGGGTTGGTGAGTGGAGCGAGCAGGGGGCAGAGCCCCCTAGTTTATAATTAAAAAAAAAAAATCTGGAGTGACTCCTCGATTTTTGAACACGAAGTAAGGAATGGTTTTGTAAATAAAATAAAGTAAGACAAATAGTTAAATAAGTAAAAGTGAAAAATATTACAGGGACTTCGAGTATTTTCTCTCATTGCTTAATTTTACGCTATTGCACTTCATGTGATTTTAAACCCTAAATCATAATGGTATATAATTTTTCATTGTGTCCATGTAAAAATCTGTAAGGGCTATCTTTACCAAAATCTATGCAATTCGTGCGACGGTAATCTATAACATGTGCACAAATTTTCAGTTCAATAAAATAAGGCATTTAGATACTATCGCACTATAAAATCTTTGGGCCCATAGACCATAATGACAATTTTTCTTTGTGTCCTTGTAAAAAGGAAAAATAAAAATAAAAATAAATAAATAAATAAACTACACATGCTAGATTCATCAAAATCTGTATACTTTGTGCGAGGGTGATTAATAACATGTATATGTTTTTAACTCAAACGAATATGGCGTTTAAATGCTATCGCCCTTTAACTTATTTGGACCCATAGGCAATAATGGTAAAGAAATTTTTGTTGTGTCCCTGTAAAAAACTATAAATGCTAGATCCATTAAAATCTATACACTTTGTGCGACGATGCTTTATAACATGCGTATAATATTTTAGCTAAGAAGAAAACGAAGTATCGACGCTACCAAATTTGGCCCAATTTTATATAATATAATAAAGATTTTTTTTTTTTTTTGTTCCTGTAAAACATACTTTTAAGGGCTAGATTCGCCAAATTCAATAGGGATCTTGCTATGGAGTTATACAACATACTTACTATATTTCAACTTATTTGAACAGAGGGTTTAGGTGCTATCGTGTTCACTCACATACATACATACATCATCGAAAACTAGTAAAAATTTACTCAGGATATCTCAAAACTGTAGAAATCCCAAAATCTCAAATTCGGATTTTTGACGCGATTACAATACTTCCTTTACATATTTATGTTCAGAAAGTAAAAATTTGATATCTTAATAATGAAGCTCTGTCCAGCTCAAAGAAATAATTAATTATGTAATAATATTATATTATTTTAATAGGTTCATTTGCATTTCCAACACTATTAATAATAGCGACTAAAAAAATTCCAATTCTTCTGAAGAAAATTACGAAAACGTTATACAGTATAGTAAGAACTATATTTTTTAAAATGCATGCAATTTTTCAATGTGGTCTTTTATTTCAATTTACACATGTCTAATAATATAATAATAGAATTTATTTCAGAATTAAATTCCAATTTATTTCAGCTGAAAATATATATATATATATATATCATTGTTAAAATAACTGAAAAATATGAAAGTGAATTAAAATTGGTTTTCTTAATATCGTCTGCAATAAAATTCAAAATTGATTGTTGTGAATGCTACTAGTAAATACAGTTTATAATCGTTATATGGCCCCCAAACTTGATCTTCGGTCGTTTTTGAGCATATCTCGAGAACTATTTGGCCCAATGAGATGCAAATTTGTATACGCGTATTTTAAGTTGCTAGAAATCGATTTCTGTTTAAAAAAATTATAGGTCACAATGCATATTTTTTTTTATATTAATTTAATAATTTTTATTCATCAATAAAAAATATTAAAATTTTAATGAATCTCGTAAATATGTTTGGAAAACGTGTTATTGAACACCATAAATTTAAACCAGGCAAAAATAAAAATAAAAATGCAAGAGATATTAATATAAATGCGTAATCAGAATTTAACATTAGAAGCTCGAAAATTTATATGTAACTGATGAGATAGGTGGGAATGTTTTTTTTTTTTTTTTTTTTTTTGACCGACTGTACTACAATGATATTTGGCTTATGTATTATGTTGTAAATCTATTTATAAGTTCATTTTATTTTAAATATTTTTGTTTCCATACAGAAATTTCACGTAAATTTTGACGTAAAATATATGTATATATACATATTTAAAAAACTTTTCAATCAATCGACAAAGTAATCCTCAAGTTCGTTTAGAGTATGCAAAGTCAACGAACGTGATCAGGGACTTAATTTGGCACTTTCCATCTATCAGCTTTGATCACACAGCCGCTCGTCCACTGGTGGAACATAGGGTTTGTCTGCCACCAATTTCAGATGATGCACCCCTTTTGTTTGCATCTTAACCATATATTTTATGTATTATGTATTTTCGATATAAACCCCATTATTCATTCTAATTTGTAAAAAATAAATAAATAAAAATTTATATTAAGTTTTCTTTTTATCAGATATTTCTTTTCTTAATGCATTAAAATACATCACTATCAGAAAAGTTACTTAATTATCGGTATAAAACTATAAGTTTCAAAAATCAGTTTTACATAATTTTTTTTCTGCTCTGCAGCCTATACACTGATAATGATGTCCTTCCCTCCCCCCCCCCCACAAAAAAAAAGCATTTCAAAAATTTACATCCGTTTAAGTCTTCTGGGATTAGATTGTCCTTCTTAATTAAGTATTTCTGGAAACCACCTAATAATCTGAGGTATTAATACATGACTTCTAACATAAAATTTTTATTCATTTCTAATTTAATATAGTAATATTAATTTAAATCAGCATATATAGTTGCGCTCATCACTGACTGACTAACTCAGTCTGTCTGTAACACTTGAAAATGCTAAGAGATTACCTTGGACTCCGTCTGTGTGTGAATGCAAGTTGCCACCTCATTTTCATACTTTAGTTAATTAAAAAAAAATCTAATTATCCGATCGAAAAGTACGGACGGAAAAGTACGCCATGTTTTTTTAGTGACATGACCTTGAGTATTTCGAAGGTCACGGTCTGACCTGATTTTATCGTTTTTTGTTTACCGAATTTTTAAATTTGATAACGGGACGGGCCGGGAAAGCAAAGCTTTCGTACGAGCAGGGCCGGGGCCGGGCCTCGAAATTCCGGCCTGTGCATACATTTAGGACTGGAGTATCGCAGCTATGACGTCAAACTACCTGCGCGGAGTCTTGCTTATAGGATGCGTTGCTCACTTACACAATTCGTACAAGAGAGAGATGGAGCTTTTCATTTTTTCATATGTTCTGAGAAAACAGATTAATTTCTAATGCTCAACTTTTTGTTTATTTAAGTCCATAATTATTGGATAACAGTTAGCAATACAAACAATAACGTAGACCATTAGCTAGATTGGAGGAAATATTTGTTTATTTGTTTTATTCTAAAATAAATGTACACGAAATTTCTCAATTTAAATATGAAATATTTTAAAGTAAAGAAACACGCAATTTGTAAATTGAGCTCGGAACTTAAGCTTAATCAAATATTTTATATCAATGTTTTTCTTTTTTCTTTTTAATGAAATTTAAAATATCATGCATTACCTTTTGAAGATTGTTTATGTTATAACAATTGCTCCAGTTATATCCTTCGTTTCAAATTAGTGCACGTACGCGGTTTCCAATAATTCGCAATGTTTGCCTTCTGAAGCAACGCGAATGATATTTGTTTTCAAATGACTTTTTGAAAAGTTTTATTTCAAATGTTTAACAAAGGGGAATGTTTTACAATGGAATAAAAGACCCATTGTTAACGTCGTGACTGCACGAAAATGCACTTTGAAAAGTCGAAACTTGATTACAAATATCGACAGAAAAAAAAAAAAAAAAAAAAAAAAAAAAAAAAATTAATGCAACGTGCATTATTTGAAGAGATACGGGAGAAGTACTATTAAGCAGTGTATAATCCTTTTACAGAATTCTCTGAGAGAAGAGCTACAAATGATGACCAAGATCTGTGAACTAATATCAGGGACAGGTAAATAATGTAACAGCATGTATTTCCGATTAAATGTATATTGCTCTATTTACTACTATTGTATTTATAATAAACGTTTTATCAGGAATAACCAGATTGGTAAATTGTTAGTATACGTAGAAATTCTGTTTTAATATTGGGAAAAACGCTAAGATACATGTGTTTCCTATTCTGAAGGAAAGAAAAATTATGAAGCATTTTTAAAAGTGTCTGTATTCTGCTGTCTAGAAATCCGTGGTCTTTTAAGGTATGGACTTATTTACTATTTCTCATCCATTCAAACGAACAAATTAATGAAATAGAACTTTTTCCCCAATTACCGACTTTTAACTCTTCACCGCGCGAATTATTCCCGCCAAATTTATTTTGATGAACAATTCAAATTCAGAATAATTTGGACGAAATATTATATATTAATTTTTAGATTAAATCTTTAGTCGGCGATACAAATCACGAAATTTTAAATAAAAGCAGATACATGAATATTTGGGAAATTGTTTATAATACACTCTCTTCTACTGTCACTGAAAATAAAGAAATCCAAGAAGCCATAAATCAACTATGTACTATTTTATTGAAACGTGTACAAACAGGTTGGTTGTGGTTAATGAATTAAAATACAGAAATAAAATGAAAAATAAATAATTTTATATGACTTTGTAGAGACAAATTTTGTCGTTTGAATAATTATAATATAATGAAATATAATTTTTCTAAATAACTAAATACAAGAAAATTTTCAAGTAGATTCCATAAAAATATGAAGAAAACTATTTTGTTAAAAAACTGAAAAAAAAAACTGTATTCAAGAAAAAAAGTACATTCTAGTACACTTTTTAGTGTACTTTCACATTAAAAAAAAGAAAGAAAGAAAAAACTAACAAAATTATTTAAATATGCTCAAGTACACTTTTCCTAAATAGTTATTGTATCTTTAATTTTATGTTTTTCCTTGTGAAAAAGAATTTTGCATAAGACTTGGAACTAAATAAATTTAACTATTTTTATAAAACCAGATGAAACGTAAAAATTCTAAATTGTTTTCAACAGTAATCAAAGAATAAAAAGTAAATAGAAAAAAATTTCTAAACAGATAAATAAATTTAAAAATACTACAACAAAAAGAATTTTTTGACAAATGAATTACGATTAGTACATTATATACTTAGGAATCAAAAAATAAAAATCACCGAAATCAGTTAAACTTTAGAAGAAAGCCTACTACTTGACTGAGTAATTTAGAATTGCAACTTCTTCTATGACAAATTCCTATACTGAAATATTCTTTTTTCATCCGAGTGATATGGGGATTCAGAAAATTGTAAAACTTGGGTTTCCGCTTTTCCCATGGCAAGAATATATTATAAATGCAAGTTATAGCGAACAGTTTCAATATTTTTCAATTAAAGGACACGTGCAAGGTCCATTACTTTTTGCACTTAAAATGTACCTCGAACAACACACAGAAATGTTTGATAGAGTCGATTTTGTTTTCGGACTTCCAACTAACGGTACACATTCAGAATTTTTTGAAAAAGTGAAGCGCTCTGAAATTGATATATATATTTGGCCAACAGTTATGGAGGAATTTCTCATGCAATCAGTTGATTTTTGCTACCCATACAGAATGAATTATTACACATTTATTACTCGGAAACCAGAATATCAGCCACAAGTGTTCGGCATCTTTCAAACATTTTCACTGTCAGTTTGGATGACAATCGTATCAGTCTTGATTGCGATGATGCTGATACATTACGCAGTCTTGAAATGGAGACAAAACACCACCGACAAAAGTTTGCTTCACGTTTTTGCATTACTCATGAAGCAGAGTGCGCTGATAATACCTTTGTCATTTGCAGAAAAACTCCTCATGTATTCATGGGTGATCGGAGCCATGATCCTCTGCCTATCTTACGACTCCGTGTTCCTGTCTTTCCTCTCATTTCCTCCAGTGGTTAAAATAAAACATTTGTCGGACTTGGCATCGGCCGTTCAGAAAGGAGATTTCCGTTGTATGGCACAAACAAATGATTATGTTTTTCAGTATTTGTTGAATGCAAAGCAGAAAGATTTAAGAATGATTGCAAGAGACATCGTGGAAAATAATTTAAGCTATGGAAATATCTTTGAAAATTTTATGCATGAAAGTAAGAAGCAAAATCTTGCCATTTTCATGAATACGATTCTCTTAGAAGTATTTACGGGAAAATTCTCCGTCTCAGAAGATCGTTTCTGCGAAAGTTTGTCCGCAGTGACGGTTCGAAAAGGCTTCTGCTGCAGAGAGCTGATAGATTCTTTCGTGCATCGAATAATGGCTTCAGGTATTTACTTGAAGCTAATTAAGGAAGTTTTGTTTTCGCTTCATCTGAAGATTTTTCCCGTATTTCGGAGTCAGAAACCTTTAACCGAAAGTTGACCCTTACAGACGTTGCTCCAGCGTTCATATTCCTCTTATGCGGCTTATTTATATCGTTTCTGGTTCTTCTTGGAGAATTGTATTTAGGTCGCAGGAAAAGAAAGTGCAAGAAAATTAAAAAGAGAAAACCAAGAAATATGCGAAGAGTAACTTCTGAAGTATGATTCTAAATATATATATATATAACTATGTATATATATTACAATTAGAACAGTACTCTGATTTTTTTTCTGAACTACAACTTGTTTATTTATTAATTATTTACTTTATACAAATATATGTATATATATACATTATATATATATATATATATATATATATTTTTTTTTTTTTTTTTTTTTTTTTTTTTAATTTGTCATGTTTAAAAAATTATTCTATAACACTCACTCTAAAGTGACATTACTTTTCCTTGTAACTTTATACTTCAAAGAAATTATTTTCGATTCTAAAATGATGCATTCTCAGTGCAAAGAACTTGAATTTTAATATGTTTAACAGACAACTCATATCACTCACTGTGATTATGTACACTCCTTCTCATAATTATAAGGACTCCCGTTTTTCTATATTAACAAAACACTGAACACTATTATTTAAACAAATATATTTTTTATTAATTTGAATTTCATCAATAGACGATATTTAAAAAGTTTTGTCGTTTTGCTATCTTAAAAAACTTTAAATACGGTCAAAAAAGGGATTTTTCTGGTGTTCACAATTATAAGGACAGCTCGAATCTTAGTATAGTTTTTTCAATTATTCTTTAAATTAATATTTTTTGAAGTCTCTGTTTAGTGTGAAACAGTCAGATAATCTCTCTGGTATATACATATCTATATTCTTTAATATTCAGTTTCAATATCATTTCGTACAGTATTCTGAATACATTTAAACTATTTAAAATTGATTTCCACTTGCATGCACTTTTCTAATATGGTAAGTTAAAGTTTTTTCAACTTTTAGGCTACGAGAAAGGCAACAATAAAGAAGTTTCTTTCTTCAAACTATTTCCTATTGCTCTAGAAGTAGAGCAAAAATGTAAGTCTTGTTGAAAAAATATTATTACCCCCCAAAATCTAAGAAAAATCTAAGAATTCTGAGTTTAAAATTTGCGGATATTCTCTTGATGTTCATAATAATAGAAAAATTTACTAAATTCATTCTGCCCTCAGTAGAAACAGCTTCCCAGAGCACCATAGATCCACCTTTAAAATGCCCGATTCATATCTGCCTTTACAAAATCTGCTCCGTCTTTCGCTATCTTCAGATCGTGCCAGTAACTGTTAAAACCATTTGATTAATCAAGAATAAAATGTTTTTCATCCGAAAATACAACATTTTACCATTTAATATTGTCTTTATTCAACTTTAACACAGACGTTCTTTCCCCCATTAAATGCTTATTGATCATTACAGGTTTTTTATTCATTTTAACATATTATTAATTATTTTAAACATGCATAAATGTGGACCCCAACATTTCGTTAAAAATTACGAGCAAATTCAGCAGCAGTCATTATGAGTAGAACAGTAAGGGCAATTATGAGTCTTCGATCTCTGTAAAACAACTCTGATTTTGCATTAGATCTCTCTCCTATCAAACCAGCAGTTCAACGTTTAATCACATTTCCTTTAGCAATTTTAGATCTTCAAATTTCATTAGGAATTCGGCGGATTGGAATTATCCTTCCACTTAAAAAACACATTTATCATACTTCACTACATGAACGTTCTTTCTTTCGAGAAATTATCAGTAATGTCCGTCCAAGAAAAATTGAAAGCTTATATATGAATTAATCTAGCCCAGTAGTTAACGAATTTGCATGTCAGCTGAAATTTATCCGCTTGTAAGTTAAATAAAACGAAAATTTCTTGATTGTCCTTATAATTATGAACATCTAAAAACGTGGAGAAAAAAATATTTTGCATTATTTTTTATTAATTTTGTTTCATATTTAAAAAATTATAGCAGTTTTGGTTTTTAGAATACTAGATATATTAAGAGCACGTAGTATAATCTTGTTCACAATTATTTTTACATTAGTTATTTCAAAATATAAAGTGTCCTTATAAATATGAGAAGGAGTGTATATGTTATTATGCCTCTGATTTCTTTGTATTGACTCTATCACTCACTGTATCACCCACTGTATCACGATATACCCTGTATGACTCACTTTATCACGATCATTATATCATATTTTGTCATAAAGAATCACAAATCTTACTGACACAACTTTTTCACGTGCATGAAAATTACAAAATCAACGTCCATTACCCACGCAATGGTTTAAAAGACCAATACTCTCTAGTCCATTGGATTAATTTTTTCCACTGCTTTAATTAAACTATTTTTTCGTTTGCATAAAAGTCAGAAAATGAAAGATTAATTCTCTACTATCTACGAAATAGTACAGTCAGGAGATAAAAAAGAGAAGAAAAAAAAAAAAAAAAAAGCCACCTCTTAAATAATTTCGTCGCAAATCACCCTATAAATACGAGTTGGATCCAATCGATTACTAATAACGTGTAGTTTACAATGGTACAATCAGATGATGATTAAGGGGTGGCCCACATATTAAAATTGCCATCAACTTCCCTTTTGTCAGTGGCAATCCTCATTTTCCACATTTCTTTTGGGTTTATTTGGAATAAAGGATCAGCCAGGAAAATAGTATAGATTATATATTTGTTTTAATTTTCCTTTGAGTAATAATTTGTCAAAATATGTGGAATATAATGTTAAATGAATGTGACGAACGTTAATTCATATCTTTCTGAAAAATTATTATATTCAATTCATTTCATTTTTTTATGCGTTAGAATGAAGTGACTTCAACATATTCCATGCATATTTTCGATTAAAACGCATATTTTGAATTATGAAAATTATGAAAATATTAATATTTGAAAAATTATGAACTATGAGTTATATTAATATTTCATTTAAAGCATCTCAGGATACTTTTCATAAATTATTTTTTAAGTCAGTATTTTTATGTTTATTCTTGTGAAGGTAATTTTCTTTGGAGTTGTAACTAAATCATTTTAATTATTTTTATAAGAGCAGAATACATAGAAAAATGCTAAAGTGTTTTTCAATGCTAAGCAGAGGATAAAAAGTAAATGCACACAAAATTTTCCATATAAAGATATAAATATAAAAATACTATTACATTTAAGACAAGCAATTTTTTTGTCAAAGAATGTATTATGTTAAGCACATATGCACTTAGGTATTAATAACAAAAAATCTTCGACATCAATAAAACATTAATAGAAGGAAACCACACTACTTGTCTCAAAAATTTAGAATTGGAACTTCTTGTTTGAAAAATTCATATACTGAAATATCGTTTTAACATCTGATGATATGAACATTCAGAAAATTGTAAAACTCGGGTTTCCACTCCTTTCATGGAAAGAATATGTTTTAAATGCAAGTTATTCGAGCAGATTCGACATTTCTGAATTAAAGGAAATACGCACGTTCAAATACCGCTTAAAATGTACCTCGAACAACACACATAAGTGTTTGATAGAGTCGATTTTGTTTTTGGACGACCATTTAATAGAACATATTCAGAACTGTTTGAAAAATTAAAGCACTGTGAAATTGACCTATATGTTGCGTCAGTAATAATGGAGGAAAATAAGAAGCAATCAGTTGATTTCTGCTACCCATACGTGATGAATGATTATATATTTGTAACCCAGAAATCAGAATATAAGCCACAAGTGTTCGGCATCTTCCAAACATATCACTGGCAGTCTGGAAGACAATTGTATCAGTCTTTATTGGGATAATGCTGATACATTACGTATTGTTCAAATGGAAACAAAAGGCTGACAAAAGTTTGCTTCACGTTTTAACAATACTCATGAAGCAGAGTGCGCTGATAGCACCGTTGTCGTTTGTAAAAAAAGTCCTCATGTATTCATGGGTGGCCAGAGCTATGATTCTCTGCAATGTTACAACTCCGTGTTTCTGTCTTTTCTCTCATTTCCTGTTGATTAGAATACAAGATTTATTGGACTTTGCATCGGTCGTTCACAAAGGCGATTTCCGTTGTATGACACACATTTTAGGAGGTGTTCGTTGAGTATTTGTGGAATACAAAGCAGAGACATTTAAGAGTGACTGCAAGACACGTCGTAAAGAAAAATTTCAACTACGAGGATGTCCTTAGAAATTTTATTCGTGAAGGTAAGATGCAAGATCTTGCTTTTTTCGTGAATACGGTTCCCGTAGAAATTTTATCTGGAAAATACTTCATCTCAGAAGATCGTTTCTGCGAAACTTTGTCCGCAATGACGGTTCGAGAAATCTTCTGATGCGGAGAGCTGATAGGTACTTTCGTGGATCGAATAATGGCTTCAGGTATCTACTTCAAGCCAATTGAAGACATATTGTTTTCGACTCATCTTTTGATTTTCTCCTATAGCTCGGAATCAGAGGCCTCTAGCCGAAAGTATACTTTCACAGACGTTGCTCCAGCGTTCATATTCCTCTTGTGTGGCTTCTTTATATCGCTTCTAAATCTTCTTGGAGAATTCTATTTAGGTCGTAAGAAAACTGAAAAGAGAAAAAGAAGAAATGTGTGGAAAATAACTTGTGTAATGTGATTTTTAAAGTTTTCCTTTTTTTTTTTTTTTTAATTTTTTTTAATTGCTATTAGGAAATTATACTGACGATTCTTTTTTTTTTTTAATTTTAACTTACATATTTATTAATTATTTATTTTATACTATATATATATATATATATATATATTATAAACATTTAGAAATTAAACTAAAGATTTTTTTAAATTTAATTATTAATCAATTTTTAATTTAATTTTAATTAATTGATTAATTAATTTGAAAAAATTCTTTATACTTCAAAGAAAATATTTCCGATTCTAGAATGACGCATTCACAAATCAGTAAACTTCAACTGAGTTCTATTATGTCTAACAGACAACACATATCACTCACTGTATCAGGATTTATCTTTCTAATAAATTTTATTTTCACAATTTATTCACGCGCATAAAAATTATATGATCATAATAATAATCCTCCCCTTCATTATCTGCACAATGCACTAAAAGTCCGATACACTCTAGTTCGTTGTATTAAATTATTCTTGTGCATTGTAAAACTATATTTTCGTGTGATTAAAAGTCAGAAAATGACTGATTTTGTATTATTTACGCAGTAGTACAACAGACTCCTGTTTTAATGTTCATTAAGTATTTTTTATTTTATTCATTTTATTTTTATTATTATTATTACTTTTTTTTTTTTTTTGTCTTTTTTCTGAAAGTTGCTAAACTAATTTTTTAAAATTGTTATTAAACACACAGATAATCTTAATCATAAACAACAATTAATTAAAAAAAAAAAAATAGCACTTTTAATTTTCGATAAATATTTTTCCTGAAACATCTATTTGTTCACTTTATTAAAATAAAACAATAAATAAGTTAGTAAATGTATATATCTGTAAATAAATACTTTAAATTGAAAAAAGCTCATAACAGTTGTTTCAGTTTAAAATGACAGTACCCCCTTCACAGGATGAAGAAAACTAGGCAAGATTGCATTCCTAAAGCAGCAACTGCGCAAACACCCCTACCAAGAAATGTAAAGTGACTTCTGCATTTGACTTTCGCTGAAGTATCGTTTGATAATGTTCCAGTGGTGCTGCTACTTACCAACCAGAGAAGAAACAAAAGTTTGAAAATTAATTAAAACGGCGAAAATATATTGATAAATAAATTGTTGCGAAAAAAAATAATAAATAAAATAAATTTTTGGTTTCAGTGAGAAACCAAAAACGTTAAAGGGTTAAAGGGTTTCTTTAAGTGTATGAAAATTAAAAAACATAACACGCAGATCTTTATTGTTAACTTGGTTACCCAGCTGACGAAGGATTTCGAATTCTGTTGATTTTATACCGCTACGCGGCAAAAGTAAACATTTTGAAAATTGTAAAGTAATTAGAACGTTATATAAAAATATATAAAAATCAAATTAATTATAATTATTATTGTTATTTAATAATAGAAAAAAAAATACAAAAGAATTTTGAGATTATTTATATTTTTTAATCATTTTGTCCTGTTTTATTTTGTTTTGTTTTAATTTTATTTTTAGTTCCCCATCATACTACAGGTATGGGGAATTTAGGTAATCGTGAAAATTTTCGACCTCGGTTTTTTGACTTTTTTACACGTTTTCAGGTGTGAGGAATCCGAAAATGACAAAATTTGTATGGTGTCTGCCTGTAGGGTGTCTGTTAGTCCGTCAATTTGTTAGTCTGTGTACACGATATCTCAAGAACAAATTGTCGCAGAGAGGTCAGATCAGTTTTAAAATATTACTTTCGACACTGTCAAGAACCCTATTTATTTGCAACATTCGAATTAAAAAACTTCGTAAGTTATTAGAAAGTTACGATTTTCTTAACATGGGAGAATAGGACAAAAATTCACTTAAACGTGCATTAAATGAAAACTTTTTACTATAAAAATGTCAGACCAAAATGGTCAAAAATGGACCAAAATGTCAGAAAATTTCGCAAGTTACTGGAAATTTACGAATTTCTTAACATAGCAGTATAGGGCAAAATTTCACATAAACGTCAATTTTTAGAGATATTTTCATCGTAAAGATGTCAGACTACCTTTGAAATATTATTTAGGACACTGGCATGAATATTAATGACTATGATTTTTCCAATATAAAAATTTCGTAAGTTATTGGAAATTTACGAATTTCTTAACATATGGCAGAATGGAGCAAAATTTCACATAAACGTCAATCTTGAGGGATATTTTCATCGTAAAGATGTCAAACCAATTTCGAAATATTATTTAGGATACTGGCATGAATATCATAGACTACAAATTTCCCAATTAAAAAAATTCGTAAGTTATTTGGAATTTGCGATTTACTTAACATGTCAGAATAAGGCAAATTTGAGCATAAACGTCCATTTTGAGGATCATAAATACATTAGACAACTTCAAATCTACATTTATGATATTTGTTTGAACATGATTGAATGCAAATATTCTAATAGGAAAATTTCGTAAATCATTCGTAATTTACGATTTTATCAACATAGCGAAATTGTAAATTTTTCATATAAATATGAATTTTGAGGATTATTGCATTGAAAATAGTAGGATGAAAACTAAAGAACGGAATTGACCCTGATTTAAAATAATTTAATAGATTAGAATAAGATAAATATATCGAAGTGAAAGGTGGATAGCCTATTAGGCGGGAATTTCATTCTGTCACTGTATCAAGCTTTGGTCAAATTCATTTCTTTTAACATGATTATAATATGTCTCACACTAGAAATTTCTGAGAACATAAATATGATGGGGAACTGAGCAGAGTCCACTTATACCAACTAGTTTAATTCGCTTTCAATAAACCAAAAGAAAAAGTAATAATAGAATTACAAAAGAATAGAATAAGAATAGAATAGAATAAGAAAAGTAATAATAGTAGAATTGTATTTAGGTCGTAAGAAAAACAAGTGCAAGAAAATTGAAAAGAGAAATAGAAGAAAAGTGTGGAAAATAACTTTTGTAGTATGATTCTGAAAGTTTATTTATTTATTTATTGCTTTTAATATATTACGCTGATGATTTTTTTTTTTTCTGAATTATAACTTTTTTACTTATTAATCATTTATTTTATGCAATATGTATATATATATGTGTATATATATTGTGAACATTTAAAAATAAAGTTTTTGTTTATTTTTTTCTATTTTATTTTATTTTTTATTTAAATATTAAATTTAGTTTTAATTAATTAATTAATTAATTTGAAAAGATTCTTTCATAATCAATCTAAAGTATCTCTATAAAGTCACTATAAATATTTTCCCTTGTAACTTTATACTTCATTCACTTTATACATCAAGGAAAATATTTCCAAATCTAGAATGAGTCATTCTCAGTTCAGTAAACTTCAAGAATGTGTTATCGATTATGTCTAATAGATAACGCATATCACACACTGTATCACGATTCACGATGTATCTTTCTAGTACATTTTATTGTCACAATCTATTCACGTGCATAAAAATTAAACGTTCACAAAAAAAAAAAAAAAATCCTCCCGTCTATTATTTTCGCAGTGGTCCAAGAGACCAATACACTGTAGTTCGTTGCATTAAAAATTTTTTGTGCACAGTGAAACTTTTTTCATGTGCATAAAAGTCAAAAAATGACATTAATTCTTCATTTTTACGCAATAGCACAACAGATTCATCTTTTTATGTTCACTACATATTTCTATTCTTTTATTTTTTTTTTTCTAAACTAGTATTTGAAAATTTTTATAAGACACATAGCTGTTTTATAAATAACTATCAATAAATAACTACTCATATTTCTTTTAAACTACTCCAAATTACTCCATATTTCTTTCGTTTTTTTTCTTTTTTTTTTCTAAACTAAAATTTGAAAATTTTTATAAGACAGATAGATATTTTATAAGACAGCTGTTTCATAAATAACTATCAATAAAAAACTTGCACTGTTAATTTTCGGTAAGTTTTTGTTCCGAAAGATCTATTTGTTCACTAGATTTAAACGAATTAATAATTAATTTAGTAAATAAATACATCTGTAAATTAGTACTTTAAATTGAAAGAAGCTCCACAACAGTTGTTTCCATTCAAAATGACAGCACACCCTTCACCGTATGAAAAAAAAAAAAAAAAAAAAAACTAGGAAAGTGTGCATTTCTAAAGCAGCAACTACGCACTTGTGCCTATCAAGAAATTTAAATTGGCTTCTGCATTTCACTTTCCCTGTTAAATTTCGTAGTAGTGTTGCTATTTACCAATCACAGGAGAACTAAAAGTTTAAAAATGGATTAAAACAGTGAAATTGCATTGATAAATAAATTGTTGCATAAAAAATAAAAAATAAATAAATAAAAGTTGGGTTTAATTTGGAGACCAAAAAACGTTAAAGGGTTAAAGGGTTTCTTTAAGTGTATGAAAATTAACAAAGAGGCAGTTCTTTATTGTTAATTTTGTTACCCAGCTGACCACGAATTTCGAGTTCTGTTGATTTAATCCCGTTACACGGCAAAAGTAAACATTCTAAAAGTAGTAAATTAGTTAAAACGTAATGGACCACTGAATAAAAAGAATAAAAATTAAATTATTATTAATAATAATAATAATAATAAAATAATAAAATAAACAAATACTAAAGATTTCGAGATTATTTATATTTTTTAATCCGTTTCTTTTGTTTTCTTTTCTTTATTTATTTCTTTATTTAAATTCACTTTCAATAAACCAGAAGAAGAAATAAAAATAACATTTAACATAATGTGTAAATCTGTTTATAGCGACGTTGATAATAAACGGTTATTCATGTAAAAATAGTGAAGAGAAAAGATTGAAAGTAGCTGTACATTTCACTTACATTTTTTAAAGAAAGGTCAGAAACAAAATTATTCCTGAACTTTTCGGATATTGAAGAATTTTGTCGTAGAGATTCATTTATAAAGGAAAATAAATTACATAATAAACGTGATGATTAGTGTTCAAACAATTTTTTTTAACTTACTTAAAAGTGTTCCAGTTTAACTGTTTCAATTGAAATTTTACAATTAAAATTATTATTACAACATAAAATTCCGCAAGGTCAAAATAACTTGTAGGTAAAACAACTTTTTTCAATATAACTTGTATGCAACTTCCCGAAGAACTTTTATCAAAAGAACTTTTTAATAAAAGTTCTGTAAATATAATTTCTTGTCAAAAACTTTGTTTAGAAAAGTTCTGAAAACAGAAATTCCTATTATAGCATTTTTATGAAAATAAGTTTTCACATTTAAGTTCCCAAACTATTGGCTTATGTCTTAACGTGTGATTATCGGAAAAAAAACCTCTGGAAGCAATGGTTTTAGTGACGTATTCACTGCAGAACTAACAATAACTACTGTAAAAAATTTATGGCATTTACTACACATCACTAACACTTTGGTTATCCGCAAGCTTTGATGTAAAATTAAGTATATTGAGTGTAAATCATTATACGTCCCTATATTTTGTGTCACGAAAAGAAAATGTTTCCACCCATCTGTTTTCTGATTAAAATGTATGTTAAGGTATATGTTGTCAAGTCATAAAGTAACCTTCAAGTGCAAAATGTTGCTTGCTTAAGTGTTTCGCTACAGCCCTGTATCTGAGTGTTCAATAAACTTTAATTGCATGATAATTTGTAATGTGTGAAGTTTTACTAATACTAAAACAAAGCAAATACACAAATTTACAAATAACAATATAGAAATTGTTTTTCTCTCTCTCGTTGAAAAACTTATAATTTGCATTACTTCAATCCTTTATCAACCGACGCACAGTGCGACGGATTGCAATTCTAGCGGGATAAAATTATATATTGGAAAAAAATTAATTTAATTAGAGCAGACATCTATTTACAATTAGTAAATAGCCACAATATATAAAAATAAACAACTGATTTTCTTGTCGCAACTATTTTACAGTCGGCCGAAAAATTATTCGAGCGCTAGTGAAAATTCCTATGTAAAAAACGAGTATTTAATGCTGTTTTGTTAAATAAATCCTTGTCGAATCATGTTCTTAGACTGACCAAGAACATAATTCGACACGAATTTATATAAAAAACAGTTTTAAGTGTACTTTTTTCACATAGAAATTTTCTCTAGCGCTCGAATAATTTTTCGTCCGACTGTAAATGCAAATTTACATAGTAATTACAATTACTATGTAATATAATATATATTTTTATTCGACAAAATTATTTCTTTTATTCATAACCAATAGAACCTACAGAAGTACTTTTTTTAATAACACTAGGGGGGCTCTGCCCCCTGCTCGCTCCGCTCACCAACCCTCGAGGGGGGCTTCGCCTCCCCCCGACTCACTTTATTTATTAACACATGCAGGGCTCTGCCCGCCTATTCGCTACTTTCCTTTCACTGAATAGGAATATTAATAGTGCCTGACACAAGACAAAAGCAAAAAATTATTGTAAAAATCCCCACATTCAATGCCAAATTGAAATATATAATATTTAATTGCATATTATTTATATTTGTTTATTTTTAAGAAAATTATGCTAAAAATCAGTTTTTTTTTTTTTTTTTTTTTTTTTTAATTCTTAAGAAGCTCGTATATTTACACCATTTTGCACTACAGCTTTAGTGTATGACCCTGTTTACTTCTTTTATATAACCATAGAACCTAAAAACAATACTTTCTCTTCCTTATCGGCGAGAAAAAGTTAAAAAGTTACTAATAGCAATATTGACATTTCTTTTCTTTTTTAAAAAAAAAATCATGGTTCCGGGCCGCGGTACCGTAGTCGATAAAGCACCAAGCTCGTAATTGGAAGATTGCCGATTCGATACCTGAGCCGGCCAAAGACCGTCGTGTACACTAATGGTTGCTGGTGCACATAAAGTCCGCCGTGGCCTCAAAGTCCTCCATATTCCCATGAGATCTATAACTATGGGGATCATCAAAGCTGGGGAGCCATCCCCTCCGTGGAGTATCAAAATTGTGATTGCATATCTCCGGAACATCCCTAAGAGTACGTCCCAGACCGTCGCCAATACCCATAGCGAAGTACTGATGCGAGGTTAAACCCAACCTACCAACCTACTTACCTACAACCATGGATCATATTTTAATTTTCCGGTGTAAAATGGCTTCATGACAGAAGCAACGTCACTGGGAGAAACTTTTTTCAAGGTGTCAAATAGAGTGCCTTCATAAACCTGCCGTTTTTAGTTAATAACTTCTTTAATTAAAATGATAGAAATTTCTAAGCAGCTGAAATGTTCTCCTTGGAGTATTCGGAACACATTGATATCTCTCATGACGCGAAGGACTTGTGAATTTAGTCCATTTGTGTATCAGGCAAACTGGCTTCAACTTCAATTGTACATATTATTCCCAAAATTAGGATATGGCAATGGGCAGTCATCGCTAAGCTTTGCTTTGCGACATTTATATGCACTATTTTGAAGAAAAACTCTTCGGCGTATATAAATATCCTCACTGGTTTAGTTATTTTGATGACACTTTCGTTCTTGTTTCCCCTGATGTTGATTTGTTTAGTTTACTTTCTTTGGTCAGTTCATTTGACACACACATTTAATTCACTTTCGAGACTGAAAAGGATTGCTGTTTGCTTTTCCTTGAATCAGTATTAAATTGATATAATCGTTTCTTGAATGATATAAAATTTTACAAAGATTCAATATCTGTACTAGAAAATATACTATCTAGATCTATATTGTACTATACTGAACGGGTTAAATGTCCTTTACTTAAACACTTCTTCACACGCCATAAATATAATAAAGCACTAACGGTTTTGAAAGGATATGGCCTTGCTTTTGCCTTTAAGGCAGTAGCACGTGTTTTGCACCTCTACATTGGTGATCAAAATTATAAGGACAAAAGAATAATCGCTAAGTCTTGGCTACAATCGATCGAAAAATTATGCAAATTTTAAGACTGGAAATCAATGATAAATAAAGCATTTTTAGAACGGAGGACTATTAATTTAAATCTGGAATTTTTGTAGACCAGTTTTTTGTAACACCAAAATAAATTAGAAATATCAGTCTTATCGTTACAAATTCGGAGTCAAATGAAAGATGCAATTTTCCTGAATCCAGGGGAGCAAACAGTTTTTCGACATTACAGTTAAATTTAAAAAAAATAACTAAAATATGAAATTTAGGGGCAAAACTTTATTTTAATTTACTTCAGCCATTTTTAAATTACGTGGCTCGTTGCAAATTCGGTACCAAATGAAAGGGGCGATTTTTCTGAATCCAGAAGTGAATACAGTTTTTCGACACTACAATTAGATTTTTTTAAATTAGATAATGTATGAAATTCAGGCTGCAACACTTCATTTTGATTCATTTCAGTCATTTTAAAATGTACGTAGCTTGTTACCAATTCGGTACCAAATGAAAGAAGCGATTTTTCTGAATCCAGGTTGCAAATAGTTTTTCGACACTGCAGTTAATTTTTTTTTAAGTAACTAAAGTATGAAATTTAGATGGCGACATTTCATTTTATTTCATTTCAGTCATTTTAAAAAGTACATGACCCAGTTTTTCAATCAAGAAAGGAGATGAAAAATAAATTTAAAATTAAGTTTAAAAATAAAAAAATAAAAGTAAGAGTTATAGGTTGCAGACTTGTAGTCGATTACAGAAATCCCTAATCGATTATGATTACAATTATCTTTAGTTTCCAAAAGCCGATTACGATTACGTGGTAAGATTCTACAAGTTGGATTACGATTACAGTTTTGATTACCTTTTGTTTATATTCTGGAATACGATTACATTTAGATTATGATTACTTTTTTATTGTCAAACTACGATTACATGAAAAATGGATTACGATTAAACTTCGACTATACAGATTTCTCAATCCCCATGTGATGAATATCGCTTGCATGTAACCTTTCTTGGATATTTCCTCATATATATATACTTAAATACGTCTTGTATATGTTCTGTCCTCATATTCTATATATCCTTTATTTTGTTTGCTGTCATATTAAGCATTTAATATCACAGTAAGCAGATTAAAAATATCAAGTAATTTATCATCTGAAAAAGAACAATTTGATATTTATACAAAACTCTATATTTTGACAACCAAAGAAATGTAATCATTGCAATATTGGAAAAAGTTTTAATTATGAGTCAGTAATTAAAATACTATCTCAAATATCTGTCACAAACTTCACTTCATTATAATAACTTAATAGACTAATCTTTTATTTTCCACTCTATCACTAGTTCCGAAGCATAAAATTCGTTTTATATTAATTTACATTTTCAGTAGCAAAGAAAGATAAAAAAAATTCTAATAGTATTTAGTAAACCATAAAAAGAAAAGAATTGGACGCTATGTAAATACGGAGAACACCTTAAAATATATCATATAAGTACGTACACTCATTGAATTACATTGGTAGCAAAGTGTAGAGAGTGTAAGACACCTGTGTTAATTAAATGATTTTATTAAATGGTCTAGATAATATATTTATGTTTCTCAAATGGATATTCATAAACAAATATTTCTCGTCTTTAACAATTACCACTACAACCCCCCCCCCCCCCAAGAAAAAAAAAAATAAATAATCAATTAATAATTGCCGAAACGTCAGGTGAGGCCTTCTGTTGAGACTCAAAACGGTTTTGGGTTCTGTCTGTGTGTGTGTTTGTCTCTCTGTCGCACGATAGCGGCCTCAAAAATCATGCTATTGACTTGAAATTTGGTAGACATGTTCATGAGCCTCACGGAATCAGCTGCATAGATTTGGGTGTGTATTTCTTTTGTAATTCGTGTACAGGGACACGCCAAAGTTTTAATTATCATTACGACAAATGGGTAGAATTTGTATGTACCGCGACAGTTACCGCAAAAAACAAGCTCTTAACCCTTTCGCTACCAACATTTTAAAAATAAAATTAAAATTATGAAAATTTCGTACATTGTTAATAATACTTCCAATAAGCTAAAATACTCCTGAAAATAATTTTTAAAGGTATTTTGTTTTAGTTAGAGAGTGTCCTTGATCAAGGACATTTGTACACAATGGGTGTGTGGTAGACTACAATGAAAATGCACTGAAAGTGAAAAAACAAATTTTTTATACTGATACAAAGCTTTTAAAGATTGCAAAAAACAACTAACTGCATTTCATGCATTTATATGGAAATCTTTAAAACAGTTTCTTTCTTTAATGGGGCATAAGTGTACTTGGCATTTTTCATGTGATTTTCCTTTGCATTGATTATTTTTGCATTCTGCCTCATTGCAGCCGTTTTGAATGGGTAAATGATGAACTATATCGAGTTGTATTGGTTTATATGGTTTTACTTCTTCCTCAGAACCCTAAGGTGTTACTTCTTCCTCATCCACCCTCAGATACATTTCTGTTTATGTAGCAAATCAATGGAATCAATATATATATATATTTTATAATAAGGAATAAAAAAAATGATCTGTTAAATAATGCGTGATGCAAATAGAAAGTTGAGGCTCCTGATCTGCAGATCTGCTACTTTTATTTCTGAACATTGAACTACATATATGTAGAGAGAGAGTGTGTGTAGGAGAAATTTCAAATTATTTTAGATATTTTTATTTAATTTAATCAAAATTAAATTTTCAAAGTTTTCCTCCTTTAGTTGCGTGCGGAAGCTCGTATAAAATTTTCCAGTGACACTGAGTAACCTCTGTGAAGGTTCTGATGATACACAGATTGAAACGAATTTTGAACTAACATTTCTGATGATCGGATTTTTTTTTTTTTTTTTTTTTTTTTTTTTTTTTTTCGTTTTCCTTCCTAAAATTTAAAGGGCAAATGTTTTCTATTTCCAATGGCTCTTTTAAATAGTTGGTTATTTCAGATTTTGCTGTATAATTCTGGTCAAGTTTACTTTTTCTTCTTTTGTCTAAGAATGCAAACATTTTTTTTTTTTTTGGGGGGGGGGAAGAGGGGTGTTAGCTAGGGCTTTTTGTTTTGGTTCTGTTTTTTTTTTTTTTTTCGACAAGAAAGTGATTCTTCATTTCTTTAATTAGTAAGTTACAAACTTGTTCATTTGTCATGCTGTAGCAACTATTCTTGAAACTTGGTTCAAAAATTGTTAGTAGAATAAATGGCGTACTTTCAATATATATATATATATATATATATTTTAAAGGAAATTTCAAAACATAGATGAGACTTTAGCAATACTTTGCTTTTGTTTTTTAATTGTTTAAGTGATGTTGTAATCCAAAAATGCATGGTATCACTTTTGAAGATGTCACTATATTTTTTCCTTCGATAGCATTTGTAGCCTCTTGAAAAGGTTCCAGTACCTGAGAATAAACTATATAGAGAAGTCTCAGTACCAACAAAATTATTTTAGATTAAATTCATTATAATCGCGTTAAAAATGAGTAATAAGAATAATAAAACTAATTTCCGAACTGCATTTACTTTAATAATAACATGTATTTTTTTTTTCCTTAAGTTATAAAAATATTTCGTATAAGTTTAAAAAATGTCTGAAACAATAAATTACAGTAAACACAAATGTATTAAAATTATTTTATCAGGTCCCATAAATAATAATAATAATAATCACAGAAATATGTTTTAAATAAGAAATAGATCTGTTTCCCAATTTCAACCATCCGAATGTTTTTACCTAAATTTACTAGAGCTTAGGCAAATAGATAAATGAACAGATAGACAAAACGGGAAAAGACAATCAAAAATCAAACTTATAAACATTTCAAGAAAATAAATTAAAATTTTGTACATTTAAAAAATTATGAAATTATTTAAGCATATCTAAACTACAAAGTTATTTTTTAATGGATAATTTAAATTTTAAAATCATGTTAATAACAGAGTCATATTTCAGAGATTACTTTTACTTTTTTATGACAAAGTATCTTATTAAGTGGATTGTTAACACATCTAATTTTGTGATTAAAAATAATTCCTTATTCTCATAAAAATATTTTTAATTTGTTTATTAACTTTTATTTATTTATACTTTAGTTAAGTTCCAGTAAAAATATGTATATTTTTTTTATTAAAACCCCTTTAAAAGTTTTGTTTAAAAAAATACAATTTAAAAAGAAATTAAATTAAAGACTTTTTTCTATTAGCTTGATTCGCACTAAAAGGTATGAAACAATTAAAATTAAGTGATACGACCTATATTTCATACTTTAAATAATTTAAAAATATCTAATTGTCATGTCAAAAAACTGCACCCTTGGATTCAGATAAGTTGCTCCTTTTATTTCATACTGAATTTGTAACTAACCACGTACTTTTAAAAATGACTGAAATGAATTAAAATGAAGTGCTGCCACCTCAATTCCATACTTAGTTAATTTTTAAGGATTTAATGGTCCTTTCGAAAAACTGTTTGTACCTCTGGATTCAGAAAAATCGTTCTTTTCCTTTCGTACTGAATTTGTAACGACATGTCTGATATTTCTAATTTATTTTCCCCTTTTTCGGTTTTTAACCCGAATTCGGCAGGTTCATGACACCAAAGTTAGCTGAAAAAATGTCTTTTAAAAATACACTAATAAATTAATATATATTTTGTAGATATACTTTTTGCCCAAACAAATAAAATCTCTCTAAAAATTTAAATTAATATTGCAATAACTTACTTCTATTATATCCTCAACATGAGTTAGATCAACAGCTTTAAGACTTCTGTTATTTGGAAGCAGTTATATTGCATTTTGTAAACGTGTTTCTGAACTTTTTGTTTTCCATTCATTATCGATTTCGTCATCATCCACGGAAAGGATAGCTTTCCCGCTTCGATAACCTCCACAAGTATAACTTTAAAGGGAACATGGAGAATATTGCGGCCACGACAGATTTTGCATGCAGCAACCACCATTAGTGTACACGACTGTCTTTGGCCGGCTCGAGTACCGAAACCGCAATCTTGCAATTACGAGCCCGGTGTCCTACCGACTGGGCTACTACGTCCCGAAAATCAGTGTTGCAAAGGCTGGAAAAAACCCGCTTCTTCCCCGGAAATAAACCGGGATTTTTGGGATGGAAATTTTGAAAATTCCTGGGAATTTTGAAAATTTTTGGGAGTTTTGAAGTAATTTGATGCATGGACACTTTTTACTTTCTCTTACCCATAAGAAAGAGAAAGTATTGTTTTCACTTTCTCTTACCCATAAGCAAGAGAAAGTATTGTTTTGGGGTCAAATTTTTACTTTCTCTTACCCATAAGGAAGAGAAAGTATTGTTTTTGGGTCAAATTTTCGAACGCGAGATTTTGTTATATTTACACGTTTTGAGGTCCCCTGAATACGAAAACCATGTTTTTAGCAAATTGTCTGTGTGTATGTCTGTGTGTATGTCTGTGTGTCTGTGTGTCTGTCTGTTATCAGCATATCTCAAAAACAAATTATGGCAGAAAGTTCAAACTTGGTATTCTAAATGTGTATCATATAGGGATGCTACAGTAAGCTTTCCGTTAAGATCAAGCAAATGGTTCGTGTACAGGGACAATCAAGATAATTCTAATACATTACGTCTATGGGGGAAATTGCAGGAAAATAGAGTTTAACGTCAATAGACTGCACTAAACCAAATGAAACGAATATATATTTTTTGTAATAGAGATAGTTAACTGGGGAAAAAATTGTGTATGTAGGAGCCCCGCCTTCCCCCCTATGGGGGGGGGACGTCCCCCCTCGAGGGGAGTAAATTTTCATGATGGGTATCTTTCAAAAGAGCTCGCCAATACCTTTTAAACGAAAGGTTGAACCATCGATCTGCGATAATTTCAAACAAAGTTATCGTTTTTTTACCTTTAACGAAAAAAAAAACTTAGAAAAAAAAATCGTACTTTTTTTTTTTTTTTTTTTTTTTTTTAAATATTGAGAATAAAATGGACTTTTTTTTTGGATATTTGGTGTTATACTACTTCTCTAATATGGAAATCGTGTGCCTTATCACAAAAGATAATTTTTTTAAAATAATAATTTTAATAAATTATTAAAAAAAAAAAAAAAAAAAAAAAAAAAAAAAAAAAAAAGAATTATTTTTTAATAATCGAATTAAATTCTATATAAATGTAGGTGCATTAATGAAACGGGGGGTTGAGGGGGTAAGTAGCCCCCCTCACACAGAACTAATTATCATATAAAACTCTTCTGAAGCCTAATTTGAATTGTTTAACACAGGTTTACATAACAGTACTCGTTATCTTACCTATTAATCTGCAACCTGTATTTAGAGTATTAAATTTCAAGGTAAGAGGAAGTCGTGTGAGTGACACACCAGATTATTTTCATTTTTATTATTATTTCTTTTTATGGTTTCCTATTTACCATTTTTAACTGTAACTGTGAAAAGCGACCCAACTCTTCTTTCATTTGCAGATAAAAAGTCAGTTATTATTATTATTTCACAAATAGGTATTAAAATAAAAAGACTATTTCTAATAAATTTCCGAATTTAAAATATTTCTTCAATGTTAATAAAATTCTGTGTTCATAAGGTAAATAATTTAAGCATACTCAAATAATACATAGCAATAAAATATAAATATACATATCTTATACTATTAAGTGAGTAATATTTGTATGTATATATGTATATTTCACTGTTCTCGAAAACGGTAGCTCGGACAGTCACATGATTTAACACAAAGGTACCCTCCGAAGGGCCATTGTGCTCATCGAAGTCAGATTTTCGAAATTTTGATTAGATTTCTTTTAATTAATAGAAATATGAAAATAAAACTTCCCATTTCTATGATGACGCACAATGGAGAATCTAAGGAGTGATTTGATTGGTTTATTTTATTTTCATTGGTTTGAATGTATTTTACATTGAACTACAGCTACGTTATGAGGAATTACAAGAAATTTGATTGGTTTATTTAATTTTCATTGATTTGAGTGTATTTTACGTTGAACTAGAGCTACGTTAGGAGGAATTACGAGAGACTTGATAGGTTTATTTGATTTTCATTGATTTGAGTGTATTTTACGTTGAACTAGAGCTACGTTATGAGGAACTAAAATAAATTTGATTGGTTTATTTGATTTTCATTGATTACAGAGTATTTTACGTTGAACTAGAGCTACGTTTTGAGGAATTACAAGATATTTGTTTGGTTTATTTGATTTTCATTGATTTGTATTTTACGTTGAACTAGAGCTACGTTTTCAGTAATTACGAGAGATTTGATTGATTTATTTTATTTTCATTTATTTGAGTGTATTTTACATTGACCTAGAGTTACGTTGTGAGGAACTACGAGAGATATGATTGGTCTATTTGATTTTCATTGATTTGAGTGTATTTTACGTTGAACTAGAGCTACGTTATGAGGAATTACGACAGATTTGATTGGTTTCTTTGATTTTCATTGATTTGAGTGTATTTTACGTTCAACTCGAGCTACATTATGAGGAATTACGAGCGATTTGATTATTTGATTTTCATTGATTTGAGTGTATTTTAAGTTGAACTAGAGCTACGTTATGAGGAATTAGGAAAGATTTGATAGGTTCATTTGATTTTTATTGAATTGAGTGTATTTTACGTTGAACCAGAGCTACGTTATGAGGAATTACAAGAGATTTGATTGGTTTATTTGATTTTCAATTATTTGAGTGTATTTTACATTGAACTAGAGCTACGTTTTGAGAAAATACGGGGGATTTGTTTGATTTATTTGATTTTCATTGATTTGAGTATATTTTACGTTGAACTACAGCTACGTTATGAGAAGTTACAAGAGATTTGATTGGTTTATTTGATTTTCATTGATTTGATGTAGGGGTGTCCAGTGATGTTTGTTTGGTTTTAACATGCGTGATAGTGATTGCCGCGGAACCGAGTTTCGTGCGTTTTCTGATTCATGCACAACGATGTAGGGTGCTCGAGTGATTTTTTTTTTCTTTTTCATGTTTGTGAAGCATACATATGTGCGTTATAGTAACTGCTGCGAAAACGACTTACGTGCGTTCTCTGATTCGACCAATCATCGACCATTCAGTGACTTTTACTGAATGAGTAACGGCTTCAAATGTTTCCAGAATATTCCAAGAATTAACATTTCTGTTTGACTGTTTTAAAGAATATTCGTTTTAATAATAGTTTGTTGCACAGATTCGAGAAGTTCAAAAAATGTTTGATATTCTCAAGGAGATCCCTTACTATAACTGCGAAGAAAATAGTCGCTAATCGAAATATATTTATTTAAACGTTAATATTATTCAATTAAAAAGAAAACCTTTAAATATAGTGCCCAGCGAAGCGGGTGAAGTCTGCTAGTTTATTTTAAAAAACTACAAAGAAAAAAAATTTTTAGTGCAGAAATGAATATTTATCATTGTTTATTTTTAATTTTGTTAAATACTGAAGTAATAGTTGTTTGTCTTAAATTTTTATTTTTTTTTCTTAACATTAAAAATTTAATTGCAGATTAAAGAGAATGGACTGTACTTGATTGTGAAATATTTACAATGAATATATATTAAAAACTTAAAAAAAAAAAAAAAAAAAAAAAAAAAAAGAAGAAGAAGAAGAAGAAGAAGAAGAAGAATCACTCAAAATTATTGCAGTTAAAATGATAATTTTTGTTAAGTGAACTTTTAAAGACCTTTCTGATCAAGTAATATTACTTAAACTATACTTTTAAGTTTAAAACAGAACATACATAATTTTAATTTATTTCCTTTGCTAGAAATAATTTTTAAAAAACGTAGAGAAATTTAAAAAAAAATTTTAGAAAAATTTTAAAAATTTGTCAGTTTGTTTCTCTTTTCGAAATGTATTAAAAAGTGTTATGTAATGGTTGCAATGAACAGAAGCAGTATTGTCTGAAAATAAAATTGTTCCTACATTTAAAATTAGTTTATGCAATACTCATTGACATTTTAAGTATTATGTATATGTATTTTCAATGCGTTAGCCCTAACTTCCATTTTAAATTGACTGGTTTTGTTAATTTTAAAATTCCCAATATTCCCCAAAGTTCTAGGTTTATTCCCCAAAATTCCCGGGTTTGTTCCCATCTTTCAGAAACTGTGGGTTACTACAGAAAATACTACCGGCTGACTGAATCTGATTTAATCCCTTCAGGTAAAGGGTGCCCTCATGTGCCATGTCATAGTTAGCAGTAGAACTAAAACATGACTTCTGAAATCGCACAGGGTGAGTAGGTGAGTTAAAAAAACAGTTTGTGAAGCTAGAAAATTTTGAAGAAAGGAATGATCGAAAATACAAACAGAGTAATAATTACAAGATAAAAAGAACTTTTTATATACCATGTTTATGAATTTCCTGTTGAATCATATAAAATCTACCGAAGGCAGCGGAGAAACGAAATAATTGGCTAAAATTATTTTAAGAATGCATTGTCATCGTTTTATAAGCTTTTGCAAAAGTTTCAAATTTCTAGTTAGTCGGGAAGTTATATGATTGTAGAATCATATATAAATGCTATCGAAGGCAATCCGAAACAATTCGCTAAAAATACTATAAAAGAGCATTGTTATCGTGTTTTGAGCTATTATAAAAATTTCAAATGGCTAGGTAGTCGGGAGTTAGTTAAACAAATATTCTGTTGAATCATATAAACGCTGCCGAAAGCAGCAGGGACCCGAAACAGTTGGATACACATATTTAAAAAATGCATTGTCACCGTGTTTTGAGCTATTCTGACATTTTTAAATGTCTAGCTAGTCGAGAAGTTAGTTAAAAATCGATTGCAATATTTGTACTGATAACGCTACCGAAGGCAGCAAGGACCCGAAACAGTCGGCTATAACTGTTCAAAAAACGCATCGTCACATTTTAAAAGTTTCAATTATCTAGCTAGTCAGGAAGTTACATGACCGTTAAATAATATAATAAACACTGCCGTGGCAGCAGACACCCGAAACAGTTAGCTAAAAATACTTTTAAAAAATGCATTGTCACCGTGTCCTGAGCTTTTTTGAAAGTTTCAAATGTCTAGCTAGTCGGGAAGTTAGTTAAAAATTGATTGCAAGCTTTGTACGGGTGACACTGACGAAGGCAGCAGGGACCCGAAACAATTGTCTAAAAGTATTTTTAAAAATGCATCCTCACAGTGTTCTGAACTATTCTGAAAGTTTCAAATGTCTAGCTGGTCGGAAAGTTAGTTAAATTAATTTTCTGTTCAGTCATATAAACGCTGCCGAAGGCAGCAGGGACCAAAAACAGTTTAAAAAAATTTAATAAATGTATTATCACCATGTTCTGAGCTTTTCTGAAAGTTTCAAATGTCTCGCTAGTCGAGAAGTTAGTTAAAAATCGATTGCAAGATTTGTACTGGACAAACAAACAAACTAGAATCGAAGTTAATAAAAACATGGTAAAAAATGGAAGCAAAGAAAAATATCGTGTAATCTTATTTTAGAGATAGATTAGGATTACATTGCTTCTCGATACAGATTATTCTCTAACAAAATATAGTGAGATTACGTTTAGATTACGATTATAATTTAAATATTTTTCTTGATTACGATTAACCAGAGATTACATTACTTTTGTAATCGATTACAAACGATTACGATTACACGATTAAGATTATTAGAAGTCTGGCGACAATATGGGACGCACTCCCCAGAGAGTATAATTTGGTTGCATCATTTATCGGTTGGTTGGTTGATTAGTCTTACCTCGCACTAAATGCTACACAATGGACCATGCATCATTTACCGGAAATTGCAATTAGCCGGTATGAAATCGCTACCAAAAATGACACGCTATCTCCTGTAGCATAAAGACTACTGTCCATTAGCCATGATGTCATACTATCTGCGCGGAGACTTTCTTGTAGAATACGTTGTTTCATTTTTTCATAAGGAAAACAGATTTATTATAATAATGAAATTTTTATTTATTTAAGATTACAATCAGTAATATGAACAACAACGTCGACCATTCAATAGATTGGCTGAGTTATTTTTTTATTTTTTTATTTATTTTTTTTTTTTCTAAAAAGAAAAAAAAAAAATGTGCAAAAAATTTCTGTGTTTAAATCTGAAATATTTAAAAGTAAAGATATATGCAACTTGCAAATTTAACTCGGTACATTAGTATAATGAAATATTTTGTAGCAATTTTTTTTTATGTTATTTTATATATCCTACATAAGCTTACGATGAGTGTTTATGTTCATAACAATTGCAACAGTTATATGTCTCATTTCAAATTAGAGTAAGTGCGAGGGTTCAAATACTTCGCAGTATTAGTCCTGAAGCCACGCGAATGATATTTGTTTTCAAATAACTTTGTGAAAAGTTTTATTTAAAATGTTTAATAAAGGTATATATTTAACAACAGAACGAAGGACGCACTGGTACTGTATGAAAAAGCACTTTATAAAATCGAAACTTGATTACAAATATGGACAATCATAAAAAATAAGTGCATGATTTGAGGAGGTATGGGGGAAACACTACTACGTAGCGCATACTTATTTTACACCGCTCTTTGAAATAAGAGCTGGTAATGATATACAAGGTCTGTGAACTAATATGTGGTGTAGGTAAATAATGTAACAGCATATGTTTTAGATTAAAGTAATATTACTCTACATACTACAATTGAATTTATGATCACACTTTATACTGAACAACAAAACCACTAAAAGCGTTCAGTCACGCTTGAATTGTTACTGTATATTTTTGAAACCTGAACTGGAAATATATGTCTTGTTCTACATTGTACTCACTATTACTATACGTAGGAAGTCTGTTTCAACATCGGGGAAAACACTAACGTGTATTTATCACTTAGTCTGAGGTAAGAAAAATTATGAAACATTTTTAGAAATGTCTGTGTTCTGCTGTCTAAAAAACCGTGATTTCGAAAGGTATGGTCTAATTTACTATTTTGTTAGCCATTCTAACGAACAAATTATCGGAAAAGAACGTTTTTTGAGTTACAGACTTTTAACTCTTTATTGCCTGAAATGGTCCCGCTAGATTTATTTTGATGAACATTTATAATTCAGGATAATTAATTCCAGATAATAATTTTTTTATGACAAAATTCTATACTGAAATAAAGATTTAACATCGTATTGATATGGAAATACAGAAAAATATAAAACTTGCTTATGGGTTTTTTCCATGGCAAAAATACATTGTAAATGCAAGTTATGGCGAACAGATTCGTATTTTATCAAGTAAAGGAAACATACCAGGTCAATTACTTCTTGCATTTAAAACCTACATTGAACGACACACAGAAAAGTTTGATAGAGTTGATTTTGTTTACGGACCAATATCTAATGGTGGATATTCAGGACTGTTACAAAAGATGAAGCGCAATGAAATTGATATAGATGTAATGCCAGTAGTTATGAATGAATTTAGCATGCAATCAATTGATTTCTGCTACCCATACACAATGAATGATTATACATTTATAACTCGGAAACCAGAATATAAGCCACATGTGTTTGGCATCTTTCAAACGTTTTCACAGTCAGTTTGGATGGCAATAGTATCAGTCTTGATTGCAATGATGCTAATACATTACATAATCTTAAAGTGGAAACAAAACACCGACAAAAGTTTGCTTCACGTTTTTGCAATACTCATGAAGCAGAGTGCGCTGATAACACCATCGTCGTTTGCAGAAAAGATCCTCATGTACTCATGGGTGATCGGAGCCATGATCCTCTGCCTATCTCACGACTCCGTGTTTCTGTCTTTCCTCTCATTTCCTCCAGTAGTTAAAATAAAAGATTTATCGGACTTGGCCTCGGCCGTTGAAAAAGGAAACATCCGTTGTTTTTCACCCAAAAATAATGGTGTCGCGAGATATCTGTGGAATACAAACCAGACACATTTAAGAGTGATAGTAAGAGATATCGTGGAGAATGACTTAAACTATCAGAATGTCTTTTCAAATATACTTCGTGAACGTAATAAGCAAAATCTCGCTTTTTTCATAACTTCGGATTTTATAGATCCTTTTGCTAGAGAATACTTCATATCTGAAGATCGTTTTTTCCAAAACTTGGCCGCAATGAAGGTTCGAAAAGGCTTCTGCTGCAGAGAGCTTCTAGATACTTTTGTGCATCGAATAATGGCTTCAGGTATTTACTTCAAGATATTTGGAGAAAATTTGTTTAAGCTTCACCTTAGGATTTTGTCCTATAGATCTGAGTCAGAAACCTCTAACCGAAAGCTTACTCTCACAGACGTTGCTCCAGCGTTTATATTCCTCTTGTGCGGCTATTTTATATCACTTCTGGTTCTTCTTGGAGAATTGTATTTAGGTCGCAAGAAAATAAAGCGATGGAAAATTAAAAAGAGAAAAAGAAGAAATGTGCGAAGAATAACTTCTGCAGTATGATTCTAAAAAAATCTCTCTATCTATCTCCCTTGCTATTAGAACAGTATTTTAATTTAATTTTAATTTTTTTTTTCAAAAATTGCTGTCAAAAATGGGTGTTACGATTTGAAAAAGAATTTAAAAAAAAATTTTAAAACTTAGACGACTTATTAAGTAAACTTTTAAGTAATAGCAGATACATGGATATATTTTCTCTCCTACTGTCACTGAAAAAGAAATCAAGAAATTACAGGTATGCTACGTACTATATTATTGAAAATTCTACAAACTTGTTAGTGGTGTTAATGAGTTAAAATGAAGAAGTAAAATGAAAAATGAATAACTTTATATGACTTTGTAGAGATAAATTTTGTTTTTTGATTAATAATAATATAACACGATATAGTTTTCCTAATAACGAAATACAAGAAAGATTTCAAAGAGATGACATAAAAATAGTGAAAATTTTTTTGTTTTAAAAGAAAAACTGCGTTAAGAAAAAAAGAACATTCTTGCACACTTCTTAGAACTTTCACAAAATAAATAAACAAATAAATAAATAATAAATAAAAGAACATCTAGCAAATTTATTTAAAGCATCTCAAGGATACTTTTCGTAAATTACTTTTTATGTGGATAATTTTATGTTTCTCCTGGTGAAGATAATTTTTCCTTGTTGCTGTAACTAAATCACTATAGTTATTTTTATAAGAGCAGCAGACAGAAAAATGCTAAGTTGTTTTGCAGTACTAAAAAAAGAATAAAATGCAAATGCACACAAAATTTTCTAAATAAAGAAATAAATTTAAAAGTACTATTACATTTAAGAAAAGCAGTACCGATACACCTAGATCAGTACCGATACACCTAGACATTAAAAATGAAAATATCTTCGATATCAGTAAATTTCTAAAAGTCATACGTCTTGACTAAACAATTTAGAATTTCAACTTCTTTTACGACAAATTACTTTACTAAAATAAAGCTTTAACATCGGAGTGATATAGAAATTCCGAAAACTGTAAAACTTGGCTTTCCGCTTTCTTCATGGCAAGAATATATTGCAAATGCAAGTTTTGACGAACAGATAGGAATGGTCAATTATTCTTGCACTTAAAATATACCTCGAACAACACACAGAAATGTTCGATAGAGTTAATTTTGTTTTCGGACCTATTCCTGATGGTACATATCCAGAACTGTCTGTAAAAGTGACCCACTCTGAAACTAATATGTATGTTAAACCAGAATGTATGGACAAAATTACTATGCAATCAGTTGATTTCTGCTACCATTACCAGATGAATGATTTTTCATTTGTAACCCGGAAGCCAGAATATAAGCCACAAGTGTTCGGCATCTTTCAAAAGTTTTCACTCTCAGTTTGAAGACAATCGTATCAGTCTTGATTGCTATGATGCTGATACATTACGTAGTCTTAAAAGAGAAACAAAACATTGACGAAGTTTGCTTCACGTTTTTGCAATACTGGTGAATCAGAGTGCGCTGATAATACTTTTGTCGTTTGCAGAAAAACTCCTCTTGTATTCATGGGTGATGGGAGTCATGACCCTTTGTCTATCTTACGACTCCGTGTTCCTGTCTTTCCTCTCATTTCCTCCGGTGGTTAAAATAAAAGCTTTATCAGACTTGGCACCCGGAAAGGAAATATCCGTTGTATGGCAAACATAAAACATGGTGTCGTTGACTATTTGTGGAATACAAATCAGAGTCATTTAAGAAAGATTGAAAGAGGCATCGTGCGGAATAAATTAAGCTACGGAAAAATTTTTGGAAATTTGCTTCGTGAAGGTAAGAAGAAAAATGTTGCTTTTTTCATAACGACAGATTTTGTAGAAGCATTGCTAGAGAATACTTCATATCAGAAGATCGTTTTTACTAACTTTCATCGGCAATAATGGTTCGAAAAAACTTCTGCAGCAGAGATTTGACTGATACATTCGTGCATCGAATAATGACTCAGGTATTTTTCTTCAAAATAAATGGAGTCACTTTATTTTTGAGTCATCTTAAGATTTTGTCCTGTATCTCGAAGTCAGAAGCCTCTGGCCGAAAGTTGACTCTCAGTTGACTCCAGCGTTTATATTCTTCGTGTATGGTTAGGTTATATCGATTCTGGTCCTTTTATTATTATTTATTTGTTTCAATTTAACATTCAAAAGGAGTCGTCTTCAAAAAATATTGAAAAAAATATATGTGATTCTACTCTTCATAAAACACCAGAAAGCGAAAAAATTATCGGCTGAAATAAATTACAGCCACCACAAAAAATTATCAAAACATTTTTGGCGATTTAGCGCTGTTAGGCAATAAGTTTGCTAGCACCGAGATTGCCGTGTAGAAACAGAACAATGTTTTGCTTCTCCGCCAAGTACTCAAAACCAATCGCCTAACAGTGTGAAATCGCCAAATATGCTAAATTTTGATAATTTTTTGTGGTCGCTGTAATTCATTTCAGCCTATAATTTTTTTCCTTTCTGGTGTTTCATGAAGAGTAGAATCACATATCTTTTATTTTCAGTATTTTTTGTAGACGGCTCTTTTTTAATCTTTCCTTGTTAGTTGAAAGACTCTCCAAACATATTTCTCTGGATAGAAAGAGTTATCTTAATTTTACAATTTAAAAATTGAAATAAATATATTAGCATCAAAATAATTAACTTCATAAACTTGCTTAATTAGCCAAATCTTATCTCCTATTATTTATTTACTATATTTTACATCGTGATTAAATGGAGGGAGAGGGATCTCCTGGATTTTCATACGAGATTCGCTAAACGCAGTACTATTTCATACACTGTTCATACAGAAACGAAACTTAATGACACATACTTCACTTGGCGGGATTTAGTCATTTCTCCCCTTCTTCTCTTGAAAAGAGAAAACGAAGAATATTATCTTGGTGATGTATCAGAATACTTAAACACATACTTCCTGTAGACAGAATGTATCGAAGGAATTTAAATATACACACTTTAAAGTTTTAGAACTGTTAAATAAATGTGCCTATACTCTCACTGAGAACTAACAATAACTGCCTTTATAAAATTATATCATTTACTACACATTACTACAGTGCAGCCACATATCCTAAAACTAGACGTTAGGACGCGTCCAAAATGTTGGAGGGATGGCAGCTTGAAATTTGGAAAACATCCAACAATTCCGCGCTCTGTTATTGATAATTTTCTACGAGTCAGATGACAATCACCCCTATTTTAACATTGGACTCGTTGAGTTAACACTTGCACAGATGCTTCCATGGTTTTATGAAATGTGGTCGAAGAATACCAGTTTGGTTATCAGCAAGCGTTAAATTTAACATTACATTGCATTCACTTTGACGCTAAATTAAATGAATTGAATGTATATCATTATATGTCAACATGTTTTGTGTCGCGAAAAGGAAATATTTACTCACATCTGTTTTCTGATTAAAATTTATGTTATGCTATCTGTTGTCAAGTCTTAAAGTAACCTTCAAGTGCAAAATGTTGCTTCCTTAAGTGTTCCGCTACAGCCATGTATTTGAGTGTTCAATAAACTCTTAATGCATGATAATTTGTAATGTGTAAATTTTTACTAATACTGAAACAAAACAAATGCTAAAATTTGCAAATAACGAAACGCAAGTTCACCTTTTAATTTAATTTAATTTAATTTTTATTTGTTCGTTGAAAAACATTGGAAAGTATCATTAGATTAAAAAGCGTGCAAAAATGAATTCAGGGAAGAAATCTTAAAAATATCTATTAGAATAGTTCGTATATATTCGTATATACATCCTTTTAAACTCACAAAGTGGCATTCGACCCTACACGTAGCCGGTTTTGTTTCAGGTAGAATTTTGTAGGGTACTTTCGCTGCTACTGTCATAAAAATTATAGACAGAAAATGTTTTTAAGTTAAATTTATTTAAACAAATTTAGCAGGCAGAACTGAAAAAAGTTTTTTGATAAATTTTATCCATCCCGTGTAATAAAATGTTTATGATCGGAAAATTGTATATTTTCAATATTAATGTATGAGCTACGCTAAAAAGCGACGTTACGGACCGTATATACAGATTCTGCAGAACTTTTTTTTTTTTTTTCTTTTTTTCGTAAAAATGCTTTTAGAGAAGAGTCTTCGGTGGTAACTTTTTTAAAATTTTCTGAGCATGCGCATTAGGAGACTTTCTTTGTTAGAAGCACTGTACGGCGATATTATATTTACGGTGGCAACAGACTCACCTTTTTTCCCCTGAATCTTCTACCAGTGTATTTATATAATAATTTTTTGCTTTAATTATTGTGCAAACTTACTACTGAAAATTCCGAAAGGAAAATACTGGTGGAATAATTAGAAAAAAATCTGGTCTGTCGCCACCCTGATATCATATACAACTAACATTTTATTCAAACTGCTAAAATTTATCCCAGCACTTTTTTTTTTTTACTTTTAAAACCTACCCCCCCCCCCCCACACACACACACACAAAAATAAATAAATAAATAAAATAAAAAATACATTCTCAGTAATTTTTTGGGTATAATCTTCAGAAAAGACATGTTATTCCTGGACCAGAAATTTTGTAAAAAAAAAACTATATTATTTCGAAGAAACCGCTCATACATATCTAACTTAATTTTTAATTTAAAATTTCCAGAACAAAACGGACTTATCTGACCTACGGATTATATGTCGAAAGTATTTCTTTTCTTTTAACTTTCATTCACAAATCTTAAGCCTGTTGATATAAAATAAGCATAATTAACTTGGGTCTCAAAAGCTTAAAGCATGCTACAAAAAAAAAAAAAAAAAAAAAAAAATCAGATAATAAACGGTTATAATATTTAAATTTTAGTTTTTATCTTATTTAGAGCTTAGTTAGTAGTATCAAAAATATACCCCATGCTCAAGTTTTTCCCGAGTCATTACATAATAGTATTTATTATTATAATTATTGTTTATTTATTTATTTATTTTATTTATTTTATTATTGTTATTTTTTTTCCATTATGTTTAAATGTATCTACTTAAAAAATATATTAAATATTAAGTTTTCATTTTCTGCTTCAATGGCATTGTTTTGATTAATAAATCTAATACTCATTTTGAACATTAAAAAGAATCTCAAAAAATAAAATTAAAAATACAACATTATCCTGACTTATGACTTTAAAGACTTATTCATTAATATATAAAAAATCAAATTTATATTCAAAAAGTTAGGATCACACCACTGGCGGGGAGGGGGGAGGGAGACGCAACTGTATATACTCTTTCACCTTAACTCAGCAGCTGTTTATTGTTACGAGCGCAATCTTAGTTACAATAACACAGAACTATAACGTTATCTATGCATATAAAAGAGTACTTCCACTCACTCACACACTCATCAACGCACGTCAAAATCTACTGGAGCCACTGACTCGAAACTGGGTCATACTATAGAACATATAGTGTAAGCACCTCCTAAGAAGCGATTTTGCGAAATTCGTCCCCCAACGGGTGCTAGGAGAGTAAGATGTGATTTCACAAAAACCTTCATATCTCAAAGAAAAAAACAGATATCCGTAAAATTTTTGCTTTAAAGTATAGCTAACACACATATCTAAGAACCAATTTCTGGAATTTTAGAAATTCAGTCCCCAAAGGGGGAAAGGGGGCAAAACGTGATTTCATATATGCAAAATGTGGTTTCACATACTCCTATATATCTCAAACGAAAAAACAGATATAAGTAAAATTTTTGCTCGAATATATAGCTAATATAATTATCTAAAAACCAATTTCTGGATTTTTAGAAATTCAGCCCCCAAGAGGAGGGAAAGGGGGTAAAATGATTTGAAATAACCCTTTATATCGCAAACAGAATAAAAATAAATTATGTGAGATTTTTTTTTTCTCTAAAATATAGCTCCCACAATTACATAAAATCTAATTTCTTTAATTTTAGAAATTCGTCCCAGGTGGGGCGGAAAAAAGGGTGGGGGTGGGGGGCTATGGGGCAAAAAAATGGAAATACAGTTAGACAATTCAAAATTGGTACAGATAGGTTTTAAAGGCCTGCAAGTCTAATGAGGATATTTTCGAAAGTGTAAAGCTATTAGGAGGGTCAGAAAGGGGGAGGGATAGGGGCAAAAAAATAAAAATAGAGTTAGACCGTTCGAAATTGATGCATAGAGGTTTTCGATACCGAGAAATCTATTTTTGCTCTAATATATGGCCAAAACAAATATATATAAAAAAAAAAATTCTGGAATTTCAGAAATTCAGCCCCTAAGATTAGGGGGGGGGAGGAGAGGGGGAAAAACGTGATTTGAAATAATCCTTTATATTGCAAACAGAAAAAAATATATATGCGAGATTTTTGCTCTAAAATATAGCTCCCACAAATACATAAAAACTAATTTCTTTAATTTTATAAATTTGTCCGAGGTGGAGCTGGAAGGGGGGGGGAGGGCTATGGGGCGAAAAAGTAGAAATATAGTTAGACCGTTCAAAATTGGTACAGACAGGTTTTAGAGGCCTGCAAGTTGAATGAGGATATTTTCGAAAGTGTAAAGTTATTAAAAGGGTCAGAAAGTGGCCTAGGGGCATTAGGAGGGCGTAGGGGCAAAAAAAATAAAATCAGAGTTAGACCGTTCAAAATTGTTTTTTTTAATCTATGAATAAGTTTCATTTAAAGTCTACTGGAGTGCAGTTAACACTTTGGATGCTAAACCACAGATGCTGCAGGAAAACAAAATAAATAAATAATAAATAATGAAGAAACGGGCAAAACATATTTCATACATAATTTAAACACAAGTAACTTAATAGAAAAAATAGCGTGACAATACCACGTCCACAATATTAAATTTTAATTGCGATAATTTTACTAAATTTATTACTCGCTGAACAAAATATAAGCAGGTATTGATATGAAATAGAGATGGTGTTCCACCCTCTTCATATTAAAAAAAATTTCATATGTATATGATATATGGATTACAATTTTATATAAAAGTACTATACAAAAACACGCATTCGCAGATCGAATTTACTGTGTAAGAGAAATAACAATTATGCTCTTAAACTCTGAAATCAAATTAAATAAGCTTCAGTACCTTATTCTCTTATAAATACGTATCGAGATATTATAATAAATCACGTAATGAGTATATATATATATATTGTTATGTTTTTAATTTTTAATTAGACACAACTTTTTGAAAAACTACGTGAGATAAAACTTTTTTTAGAAGATCTTTCAACGTGTTAACAAGTCTCCATTTGAAATTCCAAAAAGCTTCGCCCCCTCAGGTGTTGTAGCAAGTGCCCTACAGGCCTAATGTTTGTCAACAAACTGAGTTCATCTCAAATTAATTAAGTGCAGTTTTTTTCTCCTTTCTTTTTCAGTTTTAAGAGGGTGGGCATTTTAGTGATTTTTTTTATCAGTCATAACATCCTAAAATAAAAATATAGTAGGAGAAACAAATCTGAAAAAAATATTTACTCGGAAAATATCCTTCCATTGAGATATACTTCTGAATAGAAATTGTCCATGGTGCCCCAGTAATCATCAGATCCTTTATTTATTTTTTAATGAAACGTCTCCCTTAATCAAACATGTTCTTTAAAATTTTTGAAAATTCCGGCATGTATTTAAGATACAGATGGTAAGGTTGGACTTTTGTCGGAACCTGTATATTTGATATTTGTGTAATTCTTCCAACTACACATCTCCGTAAAACCAGTTGAAAAACACCACTATATTTTACTCTTCACTAAAGAAGTACAAAAAACAAATGCATTTACTCAACTGGTTTAAATTCCATAAACAAAGAATTTTCAGAAAATGCAGCAGAACTATCATTATATATCTAATAGATATACTTTTATCACAATGATTAAGTACTAGTTATAGTAGGTGTTCAAATCATTATTTATATATATATATATATATATATACATATACACACACATATATATATATATATATATATTATTATCTAAAAAAAATACTAGATGAAATGACCTGAAACTTCATATATGAAAAGAACATTTAAAAACTGACACTTTCCACTATCAATTTAGACCAGAGTGCAATTAGAGGACCAAAAACAAATTGAAGAAGAGTGAAAATACTTTGGATCACCCTGTATCATAAAAAGCTACAAATGACCTGTAACTTTAATGCATTGTTACACAAACTATGTATAATATTTGTATGGTTTGGTGCGGGAATTGCGCAATTATTTAGGCAGATATATGTATATATATATATATATATATATATAATACGCGGCATCTGTAAAACCCCTTATGAAATTTCAACTCTGGAAGATACGATATCCTCCTAAACTAGATGCCTTTCGCGTGGCTCGGAAACTTGGCGGTAGACAGAACAACCTGGTACAGATTGCGTGACATTTTCATTTAACAGCCACCAAAAGTTTTTTAAAGTGGAATTTGATATACATAAAAGGCGAATAGGATCGAAGAAACGTCGATTATATATCATATATCACTTCTTTAAAATATTGGTGACAGTGGAATAAGAAAGTTACGCAATCAGTACCAGATCGCGCTGTCTACCGCTTAAACTGTTGCCAAGTTTCCGAACCACGCGGAAGGCATCTAGTTTAGGAGGCTATGAAAATAACTAAAATCTAGCTCGTTCTCTACAAATTTGCTTAATTTTTACTCTATTCAAATGAGCTTTTGACAAAAATTGCTCAATATATCTAGATTTCAAACTGTAATACACGGTGATTCAAAGTATTTTTGCTCGTCTTCTATTTGCGGTTAATCTCCTAATTGCACTGTGGATTAAATCGATAGAGATTTTTTTTTTTCATTTATAAAGTTTTAAGCCATTCCGTTTAGTTTTCTTTTAGATAATCAAACAAATGTCGAAATAATAATACTAATAAATTAATAATTTGATCATCCAGTGTGGTATGTATATTTTTATTTCTAAAGTTTTCAACATTTCGATAGTGAAAATTGAATAATTTAAGCATCGTGGTGATGGAAATTGTTGTTCAAAATATTGTTTTATCCGTTAAAAATAGCTAAATAAGTATGTTGCACATATTAATTTGACATTTATACATATTTTTAAAATTTTATTAGAGCAACAATCTGAAATATGCTGAATGGCAAATTTATAAATGAAATTGTTCGCCTTTCCAATTTCACGATTTAGAAGCAAAAGTTTATTTTATAAATATCTGAGATTTAAACGTACATTTGAATTTTAAATTTTAATAGAAATATAAGTGTGAACTAAGTGTAATATTTTAATTAAATTTAAATTTTGAGGGAAGCAACAAAAATTATTATATTTTAAAAGGCGCTCGAATCAGCAAACCCATGGCGCTTGACTTTACGAAGACGGCCACGGCCATGTTCTGTGGGTCATTTTTTTGTGATAAATCTTTTGAAAATCAAATATTTTTGTTACGAAGAACAGAAGGTGACACGATAAGCTGTCGGAAGATGGCAGCACTGTGGAATAAACAAACACTGTTAATCGTGAATAAGGAAAGGACCAGCTTGTTTCCAATCGATATCGATGTATGTTAAATTTAATGATTAAACTTTGAAAATTAAGTAATTAAGAAACCAGAGTAGTAATCACCAATAAGTATTTAACATGGGCGTAACCGACATTTGACTTAGAGGGGTGCAAAATATTTCAGGCTCAAAGTTGCATGTAAATTATGTTTTTTAGGATAACAGAATAATAGTTTTTATTGAGCTCGATGGTGTGTGTATATGTATAAGTTTGTGCGTGGCAGAAGGTTTTACTAAAAATACCCATAATTAGCTCCTGACCTTAAAAAAAAATGTGTTATAAGTTTGCAACAAAGTTTTGTTTGTTTGAAAATGTTATAGTTTACAAGCATCCAACTCCACTTTGAAGATTTTAAATTAATCACGAGTTTTATTAAACTTTTTTTTTTTTTTTTTTTTTTCAAATTTTAACAAAAATGTAGAACTAACTATAAAAAGTCCAAAAACCTCTAAATTTGATTGAAAATTGGAAGATTTTCTGGAGATTTTTCAAAAATAAAATTTTGTTATTATTTTCCAGGCAACTTTACACTGATACATTAAAATTCGCGAGCTGCCAATTACCCTACTGATATTAGATAATAAGTCTTTTTTTTTTTCCTTCTTCTTCTTTTTTCTAAGCATAAAAATATTGTTTAAAAATATCTATTGACATTAGATGATAAGACCTGTTTTTTTTTTTCTTTCCTTTTTTTTATGTATAAAAATATTACTTAAGAATCTCAATTTTTTAACTAATTTTGATAAAAATTAAAATTTAGCTAAAAATTGTAGTTACGAGTTCGCAGTCGAAAAATTGTTAAGGTCTGTTGAAAATTAAGTTAAAAATATTATTTACATCTGTTCAATTCACGAGTTTTTATAAATCTAGCTTTACATTTGGTGTAATGATATAAGTATGTGCAACTAATAAAAGTTTATTAAAAATTAAATCAAAGTAGTTAAAAAAATAAAAATAATAATAATGAGTTATTTTTTTTTTTTTTTAATATATTCAGCAAAAACTCCATGCTTTCGCCCTATATGCCGGGTTGGTTGGTTGTAGGATTTAAGGCCGATTGACTCCTGCTGTGGGGTAGGCCTAGAGGGGGAGTGCCCTCCGTGGGGGTCTTTCTAAGGGGTCCTAGCCCGTATTTACGCAAGTTTCGGAGGAAACCACGGAAAACTCCGAACGGCTAGGTCGATGAGCGCGACCTGGGATCGAACCCGGCACCTCCCATCTACCAGCTTTGAGCGCAGAACCGCTCTGCCGCTGGTGGGCCCCTATATGCCCTATATGCCGGGAATGTTTTGTAATTTGTGAAAACGGTAAATGTTTTCAATTAATTTTATTTTAAAAAATTGTCTTTAGGAGTATATAAGTGACAACTTTGAAAAGTCAGATTAGTACGCTTTTTCTTTTTTTTCCTCACTCTGCAAATTAAAATCCTTTTTTTTTTAAAGTTTTGTTTTATGACACATTCAAGGAAATTAGAACTTATCAAAGATTAATGTAAAACTCTCCAATATGTTGCTATACGGATATGTTGCTATTGCTTTTAAACAAACTGAATTTGGATTAATCATTCCAAAAGACCTTCTACCAGTCTTGGTTGTCATGTACAGCTTGCCATCGTGGTTCTTAGCTACTTTTGTAAATTTTCGAAATATTTTTTAATTCATGAATATGTGTCAATTACGGATACAAATCCAGTTCTCTCACTGCAGCAACGAGCAAACGAGCAGCCTTGACGGAGTGGCGCAACCAAGACGTAGTTGTGATGTCAGAAAGACTTCATCACTCTCACCTCTCCTGCGCGAGCATTCTCCTGTATGGAATTTTCGAGCAAGTGCGTTGGAGCTGGAGCGTCAGACCAGACGGTTGTTTGAATTTGACGATGGCAGACCTCGGTTCTATCGACGGCTATTTTAAAAATGGCAATGGAAACTTATCATCCTGGATATAGTACTGAACATAATGTTTCTTTATTAAAGTTAAATAGATAATAGTATTCGAGTAATTAATTAATCGAACGCCGAATACCGCACCCACTATATATATGTATATATATATTTTTTTTAAGGTAAACATTATAATATATCGGGGTGTTGAGGAGTGCTGCAGACGCCTTCACACAGAATATATCAATTATATATCAAATAAAAAAGTCCCTAAAACTATTTTAGATTGTTTTTAAAACGGATTTAACTTAATTATCTTACCGTATTTATTTTACGACTTAGTCTTTAATCGATCTATATAGCATTGAAACACAAGATAAGAGAAAGTCATGTGAGTGACGCACCAAATTGTTATTTATATAGTAGTAGGCTTTGCCCGATTTGCTGGTTTCTGTATTTTAATGAGTTTTCAAAGAAACATAGTTAAATAGACTAAATATGCATTTAGTTTAATTTTCAGACAATAAAAATCAAGGAAAAAAGTGTATTTGAACATTTAATAAATTGCAATTATAAATAATTAAAAATAAAATATTTAAAATGGAAAACTTCTTTCTTTATTTATTTATTTAATTCCCGCAGAAAGCATGTATAATTTTAAAGATCTTGGCGAGAAACGTCGGAGCCGATTCGGTGACAAATATCAAATTCCGAAAAAGGGCTCCATACAAAAGATCTTCCAATTCTTCAATACGATTTTCCTCGATTTTATTTTAATAATAATAAAAAAAAAGCACTTATTTTCTTTCTTTATTTTTCCTCTCCTTTTTTTTTTTTTTTTTTTTTTTTTTTTTTTAACATAAAAATAAATACTTTTACTTATTTATTTATTTTTGGCATCAGTTTTTATATTCTTTTAAATAATATAAAGTTAAAATAAGGTTTTCACTTAATTGTTCTTAAACAATTATCCAGCTGAAATAAAAAATACAGCGGTAACTAGATTTTGTCCTTATGAATAAGTGTACCAGTTTTTGATAAAATCAAATATTTCTTATACATACGATGACAAATTTTTAGCTTTATATATTTTCAATAAAAACAAAAATGCTTGCAAGTTCATTCAAGGTGCAATATAATAAAAGACGACAACACAAAATCGTTGTCTAAAAAAAATAGTACGAACTGCGGTACTAATTATTGGAAAAAAATAAACTGTAAATAGTAAGATTGCGAGTATTTTGATACGTCAAAATCAGTATTAAATTAATGTAATCGTGTTTTGAATGATATATTCTCTAAGATCAACACTTGTAATGATGAATATTATCTTGTTCTGTACTATATCGAATGAGGTAAATTTCGTTATTAAACTTAAGAACTTCTTCACACACAATAAAATCTATGATGACATTGCCGGTTTCGAAACCGGTGGCCTTTTTTCTGGTGGAAAACACGTGCGACGGCCTTGGAGGCACTTTCATTAATTTTACTATGTGTGAAGAAGTTTTTGAGTATAAATATTGATTCTATGCCAGTTCTTTAATTTAGTATTGCAAATGTTGTTAGTTTAACTCATGTAAGTTACTGGACGCGCTCGGAATGCCAACGCCACGAAATGCTCAAATTCTGGACTAATAACTTTACAACCCACTATTATCGTAGCTGTTTTTTTTTTTTTTTTTTTTTTTTTTTTAGTTATTTGAAGTATAGTCTGTCATACATGGGAATTTCTTGCAATATAAAATGAATTTATATTTTTAAATTTTTCTACTGGTCCAGACTAGAGACCAGAATCCAGCATTTACAATGTAACTGATATTTTCCTGTTGTTTATTATATAAAAAATCCCCCGATACCAAAATTGGATAGTAACAATTTTATTTTTAAATGTACTTTTTTACAAATTCATATTACCCTCCACGTATGCTACGATTGACGTTTACTCTGGTTTCTGTTGATACATATGCAATTTCTGAAAATAGGAATCGATACGTTTGAATAAATTACCAACAGCGGAACGCTATCTTCCCTACTGTTAGCAAACTTATGTTCTCAGCAATAACGATCAACGTTTGACTAGGGTATTTTTATAATGATATATGCCATACCTTCAATATTTATAATAAAATATATAATGTCAACTGTATGTTTTACGGGGTAAATGTTGTCAGTTTCTCCATGTAATTTACTTGACCGCATTCGGACTTTATATTCACGGTCTCGGTGGACGGTTTTTCCATCACTACTAAAGCGGTTGATATATTTCCCCCCCCCCCCTTATTACTTGATGCATGAAGAATAATATGGACGAATTTCATGCACTATGAAATTACTTTATATTTATTTATTTATTTATTTATTTATTTATTTTTTTTTGCAAGTTCTGGCTAGCGGCTGATGATTAATTGCATGTTGTTTACTCTGTAATGAATTCCGTTAACCCATTTTGGAGTGGTAGAAATAGCTGTGAAACTTAACTATTTATTTATTTATTTTATAAATTTTAGACCGTCTTTACCAAATTACCTAAATTACACAAAATGTGATGGCATATCTCCGGACCATTCTTAGGGATGTGTCCCAGACCGTCGCCAATTATCCGTTGTGCAGTACTAGTGCGACGTGAAACATAACCTACAAACCTACCTACATTCCTCTATCACGTATGTGGAAACAGACGCCTCCTTTGTATACTGTTTTGATACCTAATCATTTACTAGAAATATGAATTGATCTGTATGAAATCACTACCAAAAATTTATAATACTATCTCCCGTAGTAACAAGTCAAGTCCATTATAACCGGGACGTCAAACTATTTGAACGGAGGTTTTTTTTTTTTTTTCCTTTCTCTGTCGGATGCATTGTTCACTCACACAATTCATACAACAGAGAGATAGAGCTTTTCATTTTTTCATATGTTCTCGGAATGCATATTCATTTCTAATGATACAATTTTTATTTGTTTAAGTCTATAATTACTGGATAAAAATGTAGAATGGGAACAATAACGTCGAGTATTTGATAGATTGAACATTTTTTTTATTTATTTCTAAAATACATGTATACAGAATATCTCTATTTAAATCTGAAATATTTTAAAGCAAAGAAGCATGCAATTTTCAAATTGAGCTCGGTACTTAAGATCAGTCAAAAATTTTACATCAATGCTTTTTTATTTTTTATTTCATGAAACATGAAATATCTTACTTTAGCTTTTGAAAGGTGTTTGTGTTTATAACAATTGCAACAGTTATGGAGCCTTTCTTTTTTTCATATGTTCTGGGAATACAAATTCATTTCTAATGTTAAAATTTTTATTTATTAAAGTCTATAATTACATGATAACAACGAAAAATGTGAACAATAACGTCCTATTCGATAGATTGGACGAAAACAGGAAATATCTTACTTTACCTTTTGAAAGGTGTTTGTGTTTATACAATTGCAGCAGTTATATCTTTTCAAATTAGAGTAGAGTACGAATTTTCTAAAAATTCGCAATGTTCATCCTTTTGAAGTAACGTGAATGATTTTTATTTTCAAATAACTTTGAAAAGGTTTATTTCAAATGCTTAACAAAGGGAAACATTATACAATAGAATAAAAGACGCATTGTTAACGTCATGATTGCATGCAAATGCACTTTGAAAAAATCGAATCTTGATTACCAATATCGACAGTAAAAAAAATTAATGCAACGTGTATAATTTCAAAAGGTGTGCGAGAAACACTCGGAAGCAGAGTATACTTTTTTTGCATCACCTTCTGCGAGAAGAGCTGGAAATGGTGACTAAGATTTGTGAAAGAATATGAGGGAGAGGTAAATAATGTAGGAGCAAATATTTTGTATAAAAGGTACATTGCTCTGTTCACTATAATTTTATTGATACTATACACATTATAAGGAACAACCCAATTGCTGAAAGCGTTCAGTCACGTTTGAATTATTGTTGTACCTTTTTGAAAATAAACTAAAATATTCAATCGTATTCTACATAGTACTGTGTATATTGATTTAGTGTACGTAGAAATTCTGTTTGAACATCCGGTAAAACACTAATGTGTATTTATCTCTTATTCTGAGGTAAGAAAAATTATGAAGTATTTTTAGAAGTGTCTGTGTTCTGCTGTCTAAAAAGCAGTGATCTCGAAAAATATGGACTTACTTAGTATTTTCTTATACATTCAAACGAACAAATTAGTGGAGTAGATATCTTTTCAATTACAGAAAGTTTACTGCCCGAATTGTTCCCGCTAAATTTAATTCGATGAATATTTAAAATTTAGATTAATTTCAAAGAAATATTATATCTTAATTTTTAGATTAAATGTTTTGTCAGCGAGAGAAATCACGAAATTTTAAGCAAAAGGAGATACATAAATATTTGTGAAATTGTTTGCAATACACTCTCTTCTAGTGTCACTGAAAATAAGATATTCCAAGAAGCCACAAGTATACTTAGTGCTATTTTATTGCAACGTTTACAAATAAGTTGGTTGTTGTGAATTAGATAAAATAAAGAAGTGAAATAAAAAAATAAATAGTTTTATATGACATTGTAGAGATAAATTTTGTCTTCTGAATAATAATACTATACCGCGATAGAATTTTTCTAAATAACTAAATACAAGAAAAATTTCAAGTACATTCCACAAAAAGTTAAAGAAATCCATTAAAAAATAAAAATAAAAATAGAAACAGAAAAATAAAAATAAAAAATGTCTTCAAGAAAAAAATTCATTCTAGTACACTTTTTTGTTTTTTAACATAAAAATAAAATACCTACGAAATTTATTTAAAATTCCTCAAGTATATTTTTAATAAATTGTTTTTCATGTTGGTAATTTTATGTTATACCTTGTGAAGGGAATTTTGCACAGGAGTTGAAACTAAACCACTTAAGTTATTTTTATAAGAGTAGAAGACATACAAAAATGCTAGAGGGTTTTCCGACAATAAGTAAAGGATAAAAAGTAAATGCAAACGAAATTTCCTACGTAAAGAAACAAATTTAAAATTACTATAAGACAAGCGATTTTCCGACAAAGAAGGTATTATGATGAGTACATATGTACTTAGGAATTAAGAAAAAAAAATCTACGAAATTAATAAAATTTTAAAAGGAAGCTACACTACTTGACTTAATAATTTATAATTGCAACTTCTTCTATGACAAATTCGTATACTGAAATATTCTTTGAACATCCGAATGACATGGAAAATCAGAAAATTGTAAAACTTGGGTTTCCGCTTTATCCAGAGGAAGAATATATTGCAAATGCAAGTTATGGCGAACAGATTCGACATTTTTCAATTAAAGGAAACATGCAAGGTCAATTACTTCTTGCACTTAAAATGTACCTCGAACAACACACAGAAATGTTTGATAGAGTTGGTTTCGTTTTCGTACCACCATCTAATGGTACATATTCAGAACTGCTTGAAAAGGTGAAACTCTCTGAAATTGATATAGATGTTATACCAACAGTTATGCATGAATTTTTCATGCAATCAGTTGATTTCTGCTACCCATACAAAATGAATGATTTTACATTTGTAACCCGGAAACCAGAATATAAGCCACAAGTGTTCGGCATCTTTCAAACGTTTTCACAGTCAGTTTGGATGACAATCATATCAGTCTTGATTGCGATGATGCTGATACATTACGTAGTCTTGAAATGGAGACAAAACACCACCGACAAAAGTTTGCTTCACGTTTTTGCATTACTCATGAAGCAGAGTGCACTGATAAAACCTCTGTCGTTTGCAGAGAAACTCCTCATGTACTCATGGGTGATCGGTGCCATGATCCTCTGCTTGTCTTACGACTCCGTGTTTCTGTCTTTCCTCTCATTTCCTCCTGTGGTTAAAATAAAAGATTTGTCGAACTTGGCATTGGCTGTTGAGAAAGGAGATATTCATTGCATAGCACACGTAAACAATGGTGTCATTCACTATTTGTGGGATACAAAGCAGAGACATTTAAGATTGATTGCAAGAGATATCGTGATGAATAACTTAAGCTACGGGCTCCCCTTCACAAATTTTCTTCGTGAGAGTAAGAAACAAAATCTTGTTTTTTTCTTGAATACGGATTTCATGGAAGCTTTAACTGGAGAATACTTCATCTCGGAAGATCGTTTCTACCAATCTTTGCCCGCAATGCCGGTTCGAAGAGGCTTCTGCTGCAAAGAACTGATAGATTCTTTCGTGCATCGAATAATAGCTTCTGGTATTTATTTCAAGTTAATTGGGGATGGTTTGTTTTCGACTCATCATTGGATTTTGTCGTATAGCTCTGAGTCAAAAGAATCTAACCGAAAGTTGACTGTTACAGACGTTGCTCCAGCGTTTATATTCCTTTTGTGTGGCTACTTTATATCGTTTATGGTTTTTCTTGGAGAATTGTATTTAGGTCGCAAGAAAGTAAATCGCCTTAAAATTGAAAAGAGAAAAAGAAGAAATGTGCTAAGAGTAACTTCTGTAGTATAATTTTTTTTTTCTTTTAGAACATTACACTTATATGTATATGTATATATATATTCTGAATTACAACTTGTCTATTTATTAATTCTTTATCATATACAAATATATATACATATTTATCCTAAACATTTAGAAATTATATGTATATATATTTAATTTGTTATACTTTTGAGAAAAATCTATAATACTTACTCTAAAGTGACATAGTTTCCCTTGTAACTTTGTACATCACTCATTTTATACTTCAAGGGAAATATTGCCGATTCTAGAATGACACATTCTCGATCATATGTACTTCAACTGAATTCGAATATGTCTAAGAGAACACTCATATCGCTCACCTGTATCACGGTTTAGTTGTATTCACTGTATCACTCACTGTGTAACTATAACTGTATCACATTTTGTCAATAAGATTAATAAGTCTTATTAACAACACTTTTTCACGTGCATGAAAATTACAAGATCACAAAATTAATCCTCCTTTACCTAGGCAATGGTTTAACCCTTTCAGTCGCAGTGTTCCCGTTGATGGAACACCTAATGTTAATTTTCAAGTGCAAAAACTCATCCCGGAAATTTTTACAAAAATTTACATTTATAACATAGCAGAAAACTTTTTTTAACCTGAAAATTTAAAATATCTTTTATTTTAATTTGTTCGTAAATTCCGGTGTCAGTAAAATTTAAATGATCCATATTACCCTGCGTCGCTGAGGGTTAAAAGGCTAATACTCTCTGGTGCACTGGATTAAAATTTTCCGGTGCATAATGAAATTATTTTTTTGTTTTGCATATAGGTCAGAAAATGAAAGATTAATTCTCTACTATCTACACAATAGGACAGTCAGACAAAAAAAAAAAAAAAAAAAAGAGGCCATTTTCTAACTAATTTTGTCGCAAATCGCCCTATAAATATGGGCTGAATCCGATCGATTACAAAAAACATCTAGTTTATAATGGTACAATTAGAATTTGCTTAATGCGTCGTCTACATGTTAAAACTGACATGAACTTGATTTATGTCAGCGGCAACCCTCATTTTTCACAATTTTTTGGGGTTATTTGGAATAAATGAACGGCGGGAAAAATAATACAGATTATATATTTCTCTCAATTTTTCTTATAGTTCCAATTTGTCAAAATAAGGGGATGTTAGTTTCAAATGAATGTAACGAACATTAATTTATATCTTCCCAAAAAATTATTGTATTCATTTCATTTTTTATGCATTCGAATGAAGTAACTCAAACATACATCATTCATATTTTTGATTAAAACACATATTTGAGAATCAAACATTTAAACCGTCTTTTCTCCTTCGGATACAATTTTTCAAACAACGCAAAAATTAATAGATTGAAAAATAACTAAACTTAAAACCTAATTATCGTTTATTTAAATGTATTACTAGATACTAGGAAAATATGTAGATGTACTATTTTTATGTTATATTTAAATAAATATCACTAACTCTTTTTTTTTGGGGGGGGAAGGGGGGGGAGGGGGACACGGATGGAATGTTTGCTCCTCATTTTGAATAATAAAAATTGTCAATATGTTCATATTTTTCAAAATTATGAATCATGTGCTACATTAAGTTTTAAACGAGTAGAACGGACTTCATCAAAAATACACGTTTCCAAATTTACAACTCAATATTATTATTAGTATTCGTGTTACAGTGGTATTTCAATTTTTATTGCTGTCACTTGTTACCATTTGAGCCATCTATAACATTGAATAAAATAATTTAAAATTGTTATTTAGGACAGTTTTGACGCACACGTCATTTGTTTAGTTTATTTAGCATTACCTTAGTTTATCTTACATTTAAAATTGTCATACTTTTATTCTCGTTATTATCTGAATACTTTTCTGCGTGAGATCTTAATTTAATTTTTTTAAATATAGGGATTTAACCCTAGTACATTTCGCTTGTAACTGTATCAAGAATTAATTTAAAGTATATAAACCACACCTTTTTCCGAACCGCTTTTATCTCAGAAATTCGAATATAGAGTCAAAAATAAGTGTTATTCGAAAATATAAAGTTGAGGAAAATTTTATTATGTAGACGACCCCTTAAGCAAAATTTTAAATAAAGCAGATGTATGAATATTTGTGAAATCGCGTTTTTAATATATTGTCTCTTACTGTGGCTGAAAAGAAAGGGTTTCCAAGAAGCCACAGATGTATACGTACTGTAATATTGAAAGGTCCAGAAACTAGTTGGTGATGTTAATGAGTCAAAACGAAGAAGTGAAACGAAAAATGAATAATTTTACATGACTTTGTAGAAATAAATTATTTCGTTTTAATAATAATAATAATAACGCAATATAATTTTCCTTAAAAACGAAATAAAAGAAAAATTTCGTATAGATAACATAAAAAGAATGAAACATTTTCTGTTTAAAAAAAATCTGTCTTTAAGAAAAAAAAGTACATTCTTGTACACTTCTTACTGCTGTCACAGAAAAAGAGAACATCTAAGAAATTCATTTAAAGCACCTCAAGGATACTTTTCATCTATGCATATATATTTATGTTGATATATCTATGCTTTTCCTTGTGAAGATAATTTTTCATTGGAGTTGTAACTAAATTACTTTAAATATATTTATAAGTGCAGAAGACATAGAAAAATACTAAAGTGTTTTTCAACAGTAAGCAAAGGGTAAAAGGTAAATAAAAAGAAACTTCCTAAATAAACAAAAAAATTTAAAAATACTGCAAAAGAAGAAAAGCAATTTTTCGAAGAATCTATTATACTTAATACACATTTACTTAGAAATTAAAAAAAAAAAAATCTCCGAAATCAGTAAAATTTTAGAAGAAAGCCACACCGCTTGACTCAAAAATTTAGAATTGCAACTTCTTTTACGACAAATTTATATACCAAATTGTTATTTTAACATTCGAGTGGTATGGAAATTCAGAAAACTGTAAAACTTAGCTTTTCGCTTCTTCCATGGCAAGAATATATCGCAAATGCAAATCACAGCGGACAGATTCGACATTTTTCAATTAAAGGAAATACGCACATTCAATTACCACTTAAAATGTACCTCGAACAACATGCAGAAATGTTTGATAGAGTTGATTTCATTTTCGGACCTCCGTCTAATGGTATATTCAGAACTGTTTGAAAAATCAAAGCACTCTGAAGCTGAGATATTTGTTGGGTCAGTAATAATGGATGAAAATGAGACACAATCAGTTGATTTCTGCTACACACAGATGATGAATGATTACATATTTGTAACCTGGAAACCAGAATATAAGCCACGTGTGTTCGGAATCTTTCAAACTTATATCACTTTCAATGTGGGTGGCAATCGTATCAGTCTTCATTGCGATGATGCTAATACATTACGTAGTCTCAAAATGGAAAAAAAACACCGACCAAAGTTTGCTTCACGTTTTTGCAATACTGATGAAGCAGAGTGCGCTGATAACACATTTCTTGATTTCAGAAAAAATGTTTATTGATGGTCGGAGCAATGATCTTCTGCCTATCTTCGACTCCATTCTTCTATCTTTCCTTTCATTTCCTCCGGTGGTTAAAATAAAAGATTTATTGAACTTGACATCGGCCGTTCACAAAAACGATTTCCGTTGTTTGACATGCATTAAAGGAGTTATCGGTGAGCATTTGTGGAATACAAAGCAGAGACATTTAATAGTGACTTAAACTACGGGCTTGTCTCCCAAAATCTTATTCGTGAAGATAAGAAGCAAAATCTTGCTTCTTTCGTGAATTCGATTCCAATAGAAATTTTAACTGGAGAATACTTCATCTCAGAAGATCGTTTCTACCAATCTTTGCCCGAAAAGACGGTTAGAAGTGGCTTCTGCTGCAGAGAGCTAATAGATACTTTCGTGCATCGAATAATGGCTTCAGGTATTTACTTCAAGCTAATTGGAGAAATTCTGTTTTCGACTCATCTTTTCATTTTGTCCTATAACTCGGAGTCAGAATCCTCTAACCGAAAGTTGACTCTCACAGACGTTGCTCCAGCGTTCATTTTCCTCTTGTGTGGCTAATTTATATCGTTTCTCGTTCTTCTTGGAGAATTGTATTTAGCTCGCAAGAAAATTGAAAAGAGAAAAAGAAGAAATGGTGTGGAAAATGACTTCTGTAATATGATTTTGAAAGATTTTTTTTTTTTCTGAATTATAACTTGTTAAATTATTAATTATTTATTTTATACTATATGTGTATATATATAATGAACATTTAGAAATTAAAGTAAAACAAATTTATTTATTTATTTACTTATTTATTTATTACTATTATTTTGTAAATTTTAATTTTAATTTTAATCTTAATTAATTAATTAATTTATATATTTATACTTATACACTGATGGAAAAAAAAATCCCAACACCAGGAAGGAGCTGTGCTAGACAAACGAAATTTGGTAGGCGTGTTTATACATCTGAAAGATGACGTCGATTCAAATTTCGAGCTACGCGCATAAGTGTGGCGCTTGTAGCGACACTATGAACATGCAAATGAGGTTTGCTTTAAATAAGCGCTGTAAGGTTCGTGATCGTTATTTACAGTTGAGATTTGACGTAGTGGGTTAATGTTAGTCAAGGATGCCTCTAAGAAGACAAAGAAGCCATTATCAACAGCTCACTGAGTTTGAACGAGGTCGTGTAGTAGGGCTACGAGAAGGTGGGTTTTCTTTCCGCGATATTGCAGAAAGTCTTGGCAGGAATGTATCCACTGTGCATGAGTGTTGGCAGCAGTGGTCAAGGGAAGGTACTGCCTCAAGAAGAACGGGTTCCGGGCGGCCACGTGGCACTACTGACAGGGAAGACCGCCGTATTCGGCGTATGGCTGTGGCTAATCGTACTGCGTCTGCAGCTGAAATTCGAGCTGCAGTTGGCACCACAGTGACACAAAGAACTGTTACAAATCGGTTACTTCAAGGAAAGCTCCGAGCAAGACGCCCTGTAGCGTGCATTCCACTGACTCCAAACCACTGCCGTTTGCGACGTGAGTGGTGTCAAGCTAGAGCTCATTGGAGGACGGAGTGGAGATCTGTTGTGTTTTCTGATGAAAGCCGGTTCTGCCTTGGTCGCAGTGATAGCCATGTGTTGGTTAGAAAGAGGCCAGGTGAACGCCTGCTAGCGACCTGTCTGCGGCCTAGACACACAGGGCCTACTCCTGGAGTTATGGTTTGGGGAGCAATTTCGTATGACAGCAGGAGCACTCTCGTGGTTATCCCACGCACACTGACTGCAAATTTGTACGTCAGTCTAGTGATACAACCTGTTGTGCTGCCATTCATGAACAGCATTCAAGTGGGTGTTTTCCAACAGGATAACGCTCGCCCTCATAACGCTGTTGTAACCCAACATGCTCTACAGAGTGTCGACATGTTGCCTTGGCCTGCTAGATCACCAGATCTTTCTCCAATCGAGCACGTATGAGACATCATTGGACGACAACTCCAGCGTCATCCACAACCAGCATTAACCGTCCGTGCATTGACCGCCCAAGTGCAACAGGCATGGAACTCCATCCCACAAACTGATATCCGACACCTGTACGACACAATGCATGCACGTTTGCATGCTTGCATTCAAAATTCTGGCGGTTACACCGGTTACTAATGTACCAACATTTCACATTTGAAATGGCTCTTCTCGCCAATGGCTCTACCTGTGATCTTGATACTTCAATCAATTAAATATGTTACCTACACAAATGTATTGCTGAAATTTCATTACTGTACAATAATTTTTTCTTAGTGTTGGAATTTTTTTTTTCCATCAGTGTATATATAAATTCATATTCACTGAAAAGTGACTCTATAAATTCACTAAAAATATTTTCCCTTGTAACTTTACGCTAGACTCTCTTTGCACTTCAAGGAAAATATTTCCAACTCTAGAATGACGCATTCTCTTAAATTTCAACTGAATTCTATTATGTCTAACAGACAACACATAACACTCACAGTATCACGATTTATCTTTCTAGTAAATTTTATTGTCACAATTTATTCACGTGCAGGAATTACAAGAACACAATAATAATACTCCGTTGCTTGTTGGATTAAACCTTTTCTGTCCACGGTGAAACCATTTTTTTGTGTACATAAAATTGAGAAAATGACAAGTTAATTCTCTATAATCTATACATTAGTACAACAGATTAACTGTTTTATCTGTTCACTCGATATATTATTATTATTATTATTGGAAAATCGCTAAACTAATTTTTTAAAATTGTTATTAGACACGCAGCAGATCATGAATAACTATTAATAGAAAACTAGCATTTTTAATTTTCGTCGAATTTTAGTCCTGAAATATCTACTTGTTCACCAGATTCAAATCAAATAATATTTAATTTGGTAAATAAATACATCTGTAAATAAATACAGTAGAACCCCTCTTAACCGGCCTCCGTTCAATCGGTTCTCCGCTTTAACCGGGCCGATATTTATTTGAAGTATTTTTTTTTTTTTCAAATATTATAAACAATAAAAGTTTTCAAAAAGAAACATTGCGTGCAATATCGCACACGCTTTTGCACTCAGAAAAGGGACAGGCACAATTTGACCTTGACATTGGAGAAGGAGGCACGTGTTCTACCAATGAAGTGCGGTGATTGGCTGAGTCAGACGATCCCAAGTTGCGAGGGGTGAAAGGAAGGAAATGACTAGAAATGCGACAAAAGGACGAAATCACTTACAGATCATTGTGTGTCGTGTTAAAAAAGCTGAAAGTTCTTTCAAAAATGGCGAGTTGTGGGAAAAAGAAGTGCGTTGTTGTGTCGATGGAATTACGTTTGGAGGCGTTAAAAAGCATTGATAAGGGTGAAAGCCTGAAATCTATTGCTTTATCTTTTGGTGTTGGTGAAAGCACTGTAGGTGACTGGAAGAAGAAGAGGTCCGAAATCGAGTCATTTTGCTGAAAATTAGATTAGAAAGACGCCCTTGAATCCCGTTCCACCCTGAAGAAACTAAGGCTGGAAAAACTAGATGATGCGCTTCTTCTATGGTTTAATCAGGAAAGAGCGAATGGAAAGCCGATCAGCGGACCCATCATTAAAGAAAAGGCTGTTCTTCTTCATCAGAAAATGGGTGGAGAAGATGATTTTAAAGCAAGCGAAGGTTGGCTAAACAGATGGAAGAAAAGGCACGGGATCCACATGCTCACGATATTTGGAGAAAAGTTATCGTCCAACCCTGATGAAGCAGCTAAATTTCAAAAGAAATTTGAAGTTTTAGTGAAAGAAAAAAATTTATCCAGTGAACAAATATATAATGTGGATGAAACTGGCCTCTATTACAGAATGCTTCCATCGAAAACTTTAGCATCCAGAAAAGAAGCTGCGGCACCAGACTACAAGAAAAGCAAAGACAGAGTGACCGCATCTCTATGCTCTAACGCTGCTGGCACTCATAAACTACCAGTGATGCTAATTGGTAAAGCAAAAAAGCCAAGAGCATTCAGTAATATCAACGTCAAGTCTCTCCCGGTTTACTACCGTTCATCAAAATCTGCTAGGATGAACCAAGAGTTGTTTGTGGAATCGTTCCATTCCGAGTTTGTGCCATCTGTAAAAAAAACATCTCAAATCCAAGAAGTTGCCTGTAAAAGCGCTATTGTTGTTGGACAATGCACCATTCCATCCAAGTGAAGAGGAACGGAAAGTGGGTGACATTGAGGCAATCTTTCTGCAAAACGAACGTGACGGCTCTGATACAGCCCATGGACCAGGGCGTAATAGAGAGTGTTAAGAGGAGGTACAGAAAAAAGCTTCTGACAGCATTGTGTGAAGAAGACAGCAGTGATATCAGCGTCATCGATTTGTTGAAAAATATCAACATAAAAGATGTTATCTACATGATAGCTGAGTCATGGTGAGAGCTACCGGAATCCACACTGGTCTTATCTTGGCGAAAAATTTGGTCTACTAATCATATCGAAGAAGAGACGGTCATTTCAACAGAACTTTCTTCGGACACCTTTTTGTCAACATTAACAGGACTTGATGGATGTCAAGAGGTTGATGCAAAGGACGTGGAGCAGTGGCTGGCCGCTGACAAGGATCTCCAGCAAGAGACTTTGTCGGATGACGAAATCGTAGGCGCCGTCTCAGATGTTCAAGATGACGAGGACGACGACACCGACGGCAATTCCGCCACATCCATCATATCACATACGGATGGAATAAAAGCTTTGGAAATGGCACTGCGCTATGTGGAGCAGCAGGCATCGGCCTCTCTCATGGATGTGATGCTCTTAAAAAAATGGCGAAACTATGCTGCAAGTAGTCGAACTTTCCGTCTCCAGCAAAAAAAAGTTACTGATTTTTTTAATACTAGTTCATCTTAAAGGTATGTGATAATCTGTGATATTGTAAATTTATACGATAAATTGACGTAATAATTAAATTTTTCATTTATTCATAAAAAAAAAAGTGCATATTATCTCACATTTTTTCTCTTCTCCGCTTTAACCGGATTTTCGCTTAACCGGCTTACCCTCGGTCCCATTTAAGCCGGTTAAGAGGGGTTCTACTGTACTGTAAATTGCAAAAAATTCACAACAGTAGTTTCGCTTCAAAGTAACAGCACGCCCTTCATCGGAGGAAAAAAAAAAAGAAAAATACAAGGAGTGTAGCATTTAGGAAGGCAAAACTGCGTACCTAAAACTGCAATTAATCAATCGTGCCTACCAAGAAATTTAAGGGGATTTCTGAATTTCCCATTCTCTGAAGCACCGTTTGTTAAATTTCGTAGTAGTGCTGCTAATCACAAATAAGACAAGAACGAAAATTTTAAAAATCGATTAAAACAGTGAAAATATATTGGTAGATTGTCACATAAACAAAAATGCTAAAGCTTCAGTTTTAGTTTGAAACCAAAAAGCGTTAGATGAATTCTTTAAGCGTATGAAAATTAAGAAGTATAAGATACAACTTTCTTTTTCAACTTTGTTATCCAACTGACCAAGGATTTCGAGTTCTGTTGATTTAATCCCGTTACGCGGCAAAAGTTAACATTTTGAAAAAAGTTAACAGGTAGAACGCAATGTAACACTATATAAAAAGAAAATTAACAAATATAATATTAATTAGTAAAATAAAAAAATATATTAAAATATTTCGGAATACTTTATATTTTTTAATCGTTTTCTCTTGTTTTATTTTATTTTTTAATTCGCTTTCAATAAAGTAGAACTAAAAGTAGTTACCCAAGTAGCACAGGAACGTTCTGTGAACGTCTAATAACGGTTTCAATAGTTCAAACACCGTGTTTCGTGTCAAAAGAACGTTCTAAAACACGTTCAGAAATAGTATTATTTAGAACGTTCTGAAAATGTTTGATTTGTACCATCTATAAAACGTACAATTCTAGTTCTATATAGAACGTTCAAGTGTGACACCGTCATAACACGTTCTGTAACAGTGTAATTATAACGAATATGACAAAATGACTTTTTAGTACTATTGGTTGGGAAACTAGGTTAACCTTTAAAATTTTTGACTTCAGCTTTTGATTTTTTTACACGTTTTGTGGCGTGAGGAATCCGGAAGTCAAAAGGTTGGTATGGTATCTGTTAATGTGTATCAGCACCTATTAGTGTGATAGCCCGTTAGTTCATGTACACGATATCTCAAGAACAAATGATTGCAGAGAGATCGGACCAGTTTTAAAATATCACTTATGATGTTGATAAGAATCTTATTGAGAGATTTGCAACATTCTAATTTAAAAACTTCGTAAGTTATTCGAAATTTATAATTTTTAGCATGATAGAGAATAGAGCATTTTTTACATTTTCAGTTTAACGTTTTGTTAGCACGTCAGTAAAGAATGCTTCCCAATAATCAGTAGCTGTGAGGTGAAAAAAAATTACAAAATTTTAAACTCATGGAAAAATTTTGTGGATTTTGTATTTCAGGAATCAATGTATGGAATTCGACCAAACTTGTTACAATATTAGATCTTGCCCTAAATTGGAGTTTATTGGAATTTCATTTGGGATATATCGCCCGATAGATTACGGTGCTATGCAATGAAACCCTCCATTTATGGGACGGCTATATCTCAGCTTCTATAGTGTACAAATGTATTAAACATGATATATTGGCATATATCATCATAACCTCTGCTAATACAATTTGGATGTATACATTGTCCAACAGGTGGCGTTGCTAATCTGCAATTAAATCATTTTAACGGAAAGGCAATATTTTAACTCTTGTGATTTAACAATAAATTTTGTGATACACTGAAGTTATAAGTGAAATCGATTTTATGTAAAGCTTTACTGGTCCATTTTGGATGCACATCGGCCAACAGGTGGCGTGGTATGTTGCAATTTAATCTCATAACAGAAACGAAAAATCTCAACTTCTGTGATTTATAAATATTGTAAATTTGGTAAGTGAAATTAATATTACGTAAAACTCTACAGATTGCCTTTGGGTGCATATCGGACGACAGGTGGCACTGCCACGTTCCAATATTTTCCATTCACAGAAAGGCTATCTATCAGCTTCTGTAATATATATACTCACCAAACCTTCTGCGTGACATACATTTGATATATAATATTGATTCAATTTGGCTGTATAACGAGTAATAGTCAAACAGTTTTTTTATTATTATTATCATTCATAGGAATAAGTATGCATGATCCCTGGGGGATGGGGGAAGGGTGGATAAAAATTTTCACTATAATTATCTTTCAAAAGAATTCGATATCACCTTTAAAACGAATAACTGAAACATCGTTTTCTGATGATTTAAAACAAATTTACCGTTTTTTTTTTTTTTTTTTTTTTTTTTCATTTGTAATAATAATAATAATAATAAACCCCTAGAAAAATACATTTTCTAAGATCTTCTATACAGCATAAAAATGATTGTCTTCTGTCATGAAAATCTATGCATTCCCCAGACCCAAAGTTTAGATACAAAAAGCTAATCACGGATGTTATTGAATAAGTAATATAGTGCTTTACGCGAGTTTCAAAGAAAATCACGGGAAAACTCCGAAAACCTAAGTCGACGAGCGTGACCAGGAATCGAAGCCAACACTTCCCGTCTGTAAGGTTCGAGAGTAGAACCTCGCGGTCTCTAATACTCATCGGGAAGTTACAGAATGAGTTTTTTTCTTCTTTTCTTTAAGCATAATTTTAAACTTTTATTATATTTTATTTATGATTCTATTTAAGTTTAAATGTTACTGATAAATTATCAATATTGATAATGTTGTTAAATCGTTACTCTGTTTGATTGTTCTTATTTTATTTTATTTATTTTCACTGAATATTTTATTCAATACTAAAATATACACTAAAACAAAATATGCTTTTCCGTTTAATTCGAGATTTTAAAATGGAAAAATAAAGTGATCTCATATGTTTTTCAAATACTTTATAAAAATTTAAATAATTGTTTAACTCAGCTCCATTTTTCCTTAAAATATTGACCTCTACAGCTATAAATGCTTAATAAATTTATGTTTCAAACGTTGAACTTTGAAACATGATTATTCCGGATGTAACAAGGGAAGAGCAGATGAAACTGACATCTGTGGATTGCATTTATTTAATTCTCGCTGACAGTGCAAATTCAAAAGTCTTGGTAATGTCGTGCCGTTATGTGAAGCGGTAATTTTAAAACGTGTAATGTAATCTGTTTTGTTCAGTTTTCGCGTTATAATGACTTGGATAAGCTTTAGAAAAGGTAAAAATGTAATATTTTTAACCTGTAATAGTCTCTATTTTCTATTTATTAAAGTCTTATTTTAATATCAATTAAACAATCATTTTCATATCTGCGTAAGTTCTTAAGCCTAACATTTGATATACTTGTAAGTAGCATTGTATCGCAGAAAAAACTGCTCCTGTTACAGAAAACCGCTTAGAAATTATGGATTCATTTTATTAATTCAGTCTTCTGAGATGGAAATTGTTAAAATGACTATTTTTGGTTATTATGCTTCTGAATGAAGTAACATAAAGAATTTAAAAGATGAGAGCTAATTTTAAGTGAATGCCCTTCCAGACTGGTCATTGTGTATTTTAAAATGCTAGTTGGAAGGGTGTTTTCTTGGAGAAATTCTTATGAAGAAAATGAGGAAGGTATGTAATTCTTTTTTTTTTTCTTTTCTTTTTAAATTCTGAAGTATTTATTTAATGTTTATATGATAATATATATACAATCTAGGTTATGCAAATTGCATATTTTTAAAATAATATCCTAAGTTTCACCGACTTACAATTTTAAATATCTCTTTACTGTTATTTATTAAATAAAATATATGAAATTGTTTAACTGCATAATAAAACAAAGATTCAATTCAATTTTATTCCACATCTTTATAAAAAAAGATATTCTGCTTAAAAAAAAGGACGATTTACTATATTATTTATTAATACTAATAATATTTACATTTATCAATTATTTAATATGCCATGATAGCATAATTGCATCAAATGAGGTAAAAATTGCGTTGACTCAATTTAAAGAAATTTAAACATTTAAAAAATACCAATTACATTGCCATGTGGAATAAATTTAAATACCTGCAAACATCATTTTTGTAAACTGCTGCTGTAAACTGAAAATATGTATGCACACATGCACTGAAATTTAAAAATATGAAGTATGTTAAATATTTTAGAAAAATATTATGATTAAATATATATATATATGTATTTAAGTATTTGGACATTTTAAAAATTTCCTCCTTCTAACTAATTTTTAATTTTTTGTTTCAATTTCTTATTATTATAAATTAACAATATATTCTAAACTCAATTATATATTATTTTAGCGGTGTATTGGTACATTCATTTTTGAAATTATTTTTTATGTTGAAATATTAAAACTTTCTATAAACTTCAGCATTCAAATATATTTATAAACTATCCATGGACTTACAAAGTAGTACCCAGAAATGTTTAGAATATACAGGGTGCAAAGTCGAGAGCAGGCCTTTATTTGCGCAACAATTGGTCTCAAACGTCCTCCAATAAGAAAATGTATTTAAAAAAAAAAATGTAAGAATTCATTATATGACATGTTTAAATTTAAAAAATCAATTTACTAAAAATCATAAAAACTGATAATTTTTATACAATTTTCATGACACTAATAGTGTAAGTTGAGTTCTAACCTAAAAAATATAACACAAAAAGTTTCACTTTTGTGCACCCAAAATTGTCTGAGATAGTTAGTTTCAAAATTTAGGATTATTTCGCATTTTCTCGGGCTTTATTAAAAAGTCAATGAAAAATTCTTTAATAAACCCAGGGAAAATGCAAACAAAGTCCAATTAGGATTTTTAAACCGATCCCTTATTGAAGGCCGAAATATGTTAGAAAATCCAAACTTTAAACATCATGTTCCATTTTGGGAGAATAGAAATGAAACTGTTTGTTAGGATGAGTGTCAGTTTTCTAAATATGATTATAGGGATCTGGGACTATGTAAAAATTTAGTTTTTGCAATTTTGAAAAAATAGATATTTTAAATTTAAACATGTTATACCACAAATGCTCATATTCTTTAAAACATTTTGTAACTGAAACTATATATTTGCGACCAATAGTTGCGGAGATAAAGGTATTCTCGTCACAATGCTTTGCACCCTGATTTAAAAAAAAAAAAAAACATATATATATGTATATATATATATATGTATGTATAAATGAATTTTTAATCTTAGTTAAAGCCAAGCAACAGATATAAGATCCCTGAAACCACATAGGTCAATGAGAAGAAAATTACAGCAAATTTAAATAACCTGGGGAGACTGATTGTGATTTATTGAAACATTTATATTTTATTTATTGATTTTTATTTTATTTAACTTCAGTCTAATCTTAAATTTATTCCTATATTGTTAGTTGCAATTTTAATAATTTTGCCGGTGCGTAAAAACCACATGAAACTCAAATCAAAAGATACAAACAAGCAACGAGGAAATAAAAAATTAAGACAGCATTTTAAACATTTTTTGTAGGAAAAGCTTAGAATGGTAGAAAAAAAAAAAAAAAACTCGTCAAGGGTGACCCTTTTCGTCGTTGAGCACCAATGTACGATTTCGTTCGTTAGCAGCTATAATAGCATATTGCTAGCGGGCACCCTATCGTACAAGAAATTAATTGAAGTTAGAAATGAAGAATAAATTGGAATAAATTATTTACTTCAAGAAATCAGAGAATCAAACAGAAAACAACCATGAAAAACAAACATTAATCATAGGATGACGCATTCGGAATCACAAGGATTAAAACAAGCAAAATAAATCAAGAGTTTAGTTGTATATAGCAGATGAAGAATAATGATACAACACAGCAACAGGGATATAAATTACTTTTTTTTAAATTCAAATATTGTTTGAGAAATTTTAACATACTTACTATTCCTTTAATTTCAACGTATATGCATGAAAAATTCCATATTTTATGACTGTAATTCCCAAAAAGTGTCATAACGTGCCTATATCCCTTTAAAAAATTCCTTAAATTTTTGCATTTTTAAAAAATTTCCTTTTTCCCCTAATCTGAAGATAATGGCGTTATAGTATTAATTAAGAAACTTTGAATAAACACCATAAAATGCAAGAACTCGCAACTGCTACAAACAAAGCACGGCTGCTACAAACAAAGCGGCAACGCATTCCACACACTCAACGTGCTTGTTTGCAGCTCTCGTGCCTACAATGTTCGCCTGATGAAGGGTTGTGTCTTCTTTTGACCCGAAACAGTTGGTGCGAGTTCTCGCATTTTATGGTGTTTATTCAAAGTTTTGTAATTAATACTATAACTTCATTATCTACAGATTAGGGAAAAAAAAGAAATTTTAAAAAAATGCAAAAATTTAAGAAATTTTTTAAGGTATAAACAGACGTTATGACACTTTTTGGGGAAAGCTGTCATAGAATATAGAATTTTTGATGCATATACGTTGAAATTAAAAGAATAGTAAGTATGTTAAAATTTCTCAAACATTATTTGAATTGAAAAAAAAAGTAATTCATATCCCTGTTCATGTGTTGTATCATTATTCGTCATCAGCTATGTAATTTTTACTTCTAAACGCTCGTACTGAGGGGATTTTTTTATAATGACGTCACATTTTTTTTTTTTTTTTTTTTTTTTTTCTTTTAACTACACTATTTTAGAACGTTTACAGTACGTTTTCTGGAACGTTCTGAAAATGTGTATAACGTTTTGAAAACGTTCTAAAAACGTTTAGAACGTTCTGAGACCGTATACATAGAACGTTCTCAGAACGCTTCTATAACACCGATGGTGATAGTTACACGTTCATTGAACGTTCTCTGAACCGTACTATTGTACGTCTTCAAGATGGACAGATAGACGTCTATAACACGTTCAAAGTGAACGTTCTTAGAACGTGTTTGCAGAACAATTTTTGAACGTTCAGAGAACGTTTCGGTGCTGCTTGGGTATACCTTTTAACATAATCTGTAAATCTGTTCTAATAACAGCGTTGATGATGAATATGTAGAAAAATGTAGAAAATTTTGCAAGTAGCTGTACATTTCGCTATCATGTTTTTAAGAGAAACAAAATTATTCCTGAACATCGAGATATTGAAGAAGACTGTCGTGCAGACATATTATAGAGCAAAATAAATTACATCGTAGATGTGATGTTCAAAATTCTAAACAGTTTTTGAACTTTTTCAAAAATTGTCTGTTTGTTTCACATAAACATTTACAATTAAAATTATAACATAAAATTCTACTAGAACTTTTATCAAAATAACTTGTAGATAAAAAGTTCCCCAAGAATTTATACCAAAAGAATTTTTGATAAAAGTTTAATAAATATAAGTTCTTATCGAAACTTTTTTTTAAATAAAAGTTTTAAAAACAGATGTTCCTATGAGAGCAACTTTATATCCATAAATTTTTGCATGTAAGTTCACCAACCTATTCATAAACATTCGCAAACAATTCTCAAACTTATTCGCTTTACACTCACATGTAAATTCTCAAGCTTAGAGATTGACCTGCGATCATCGGGAAGAAACCTCGGGAGACAGTGGTTTGAGTGACGTAATCGTTTAGTATTCAAAGTACGAAAAAACACCCAAATAAAGGTGCAAACTACATTTATTCTTTAACATTTAATTATTATTATTATTGTTGTTGTTATCATTTAATTTATCGCCTCTGTTACTTCTCCTAATGTTCCAAACCTTGTTGTAAGTCTATCAAAGCCTATTTTGCTGGATAAAAGGAGTTGTCTTAATTTCACAATTTAAATCCAAAAGAAATAACAATAGTAATTATAAATAACTCCAGCTACTGTCTAACATTAGCCAAAACTTATCTTTATTCTCTTTACTCACTTATTTTATTTTGCATAGCGTTGAATTAGTGGAAGGGGGTATGTCCTGGCTCTTAATACAAGGATTCGCAAAACGTGTGCTGTTTCACTTACAGACACATTTATACACACACACTCATACAGAAACGAATGCGACTTGACAGGCTCAGAGCTGCCAACATCTTAATTAATGATCCGGAGGATTGTTAGTGTCCGTTTTTCCGTCACATCAGTCTTTTTTTAGGTAACTTTTGTTCTTATTTCATCGTCAATGCATTTAAAGGGAATTACTATACAAATTAAGTGGTGTGGAAAACGGGCAGGTACTAACAGTACTCCGGATTACGTTGGGTGCTATGCATACTTCATTCAGCAGGTAATAATTTCTCCCCATCCTCCTTTGAAGGGAAAAATATATATTATTGTGATGTACAGCAGCCAACTTGTGTGTTTTTCTGCTTTCGGAAATTTATAATAGAAATTTATAATAAACTTTTTTGTAGTTTTCTCTGATTAAACAGGATGGAATTTTTTGCAATGAAATGGTTGTGTTAAAAAAACGTACGAGTTGGCACCTATCGTGCTATATTCTAGAGAACGTTTAAAAGAAATTGAAAAATACTCACTTTAATGCTTTGAAATTGATACTCATTGTTTCACTGCAGAACAACTATTGTTATAAAATTCTAGCTTTTACTACACATCACTACTACTTTGGTTATCCGCAAGCTATGTACTTCGATGTAATATTAAATGCACTGAATGTAAATCATTTTATGTACACATATTTTGTATCACGAAAAGAAAATGTTTCCACCCATCTGTTTTCTGATTAAAATATATGTTATGGCATCTGTTGTCAAGTCATAAAGTAACCTTCAAGTGCAAATTGTTGCTTGCTTCAATGTTTCGTCACAGCCATGTATCCGAGTGTTCAATAAATTTTGATTGCATGAGGAATTTGTAATGTGTATAGTTTTACTAATACTAAAATAAAAGAAATGCGCGAATTTACGAATAACAAAACACTTTTTTTTCTGGTGAACTACTATAATCTGCATTGTTTTAACCCTTCGTCGACCGACGGTACTGTAAAATATCATTAGTTTAAAATGCGTTTAAAAATGAATTTATGGAAGAAATGCCAAAAATATTTGTATGAATCTCTATCTCTACTTTAATCTCACTACAAGGCACTAGGCCTTGCACGTAGCCGGTTCTGTTCCAGGATGTTAAAAAAAATATATTTATTTATTTTTTTTTAAAACTAATTTAGCTATTTGAATTGAAAATGTTTTTTGATAAATGTTATCCAACACGTGTAATAAAAACTTTATCACCGGAAAATTGTATAGTTTCAATATGATTGTGTATGCTATAACTAAAATATTCGGCTTTAATGTTGAGTAAAAATTATTTTAATCAATTTTAATTTTTTTTCTAAACCAGAGCATCTTAACCGGTTTTCCAAGAACATACAGAAAGCGTTCCGATAATTGATTGGTGTTTCTTCACGTGTAAACTGTTATGTTCTTTATAACATATTATGAAAAAAGAAAAAAAAAAGTATATAATGTTTTATTTGAAGCTATAACACGAAGATCTCAAATAAATTTCAAGTTAATTTAAGTGTTCTGCAATTAACAAAGGCTGTTAATGAAAGATCATTAGATTTCAGTTTACACGTTTATAAATAGATATATATTACAAAATTGTTGTTATAAATGTGTTCATTTAAAGTAATCTTGCTTGAATTATTTTTGTCGGAAAAGCAAAAAAGAGTTTTTTTTTTTTTTAGGGATTATGAAAATAACAGTTTTGTTTCGCATTTCTTTATTTCACCAACGAACGATAAATAGCCAAGAAAAGGACATTTAAATTATTTTTTTGCAGACCACATGTACAGATTCCGCCGAACTCCTTTTTTATAAACATACTTTAAGGGGACACTCTTCTATAGCTTTTTCAAAAATTTCTGGACATGCGCATACGGACACTATAGCACAAATAAAAATAATAAATAATTAAAAAAAAAAGAAAAAGAAAGAAAGAAAAAAAAACATTAATTATTTTCGGTGTATAATCTGCATATACGATATGTCATTCCTGGACTAGAAATTTTGTATAACAGAAAATCTATATTATTTCGAAGATACAGCACATACATATGTAACTTAATTTCTAATTTAAAATTTCTGGTACAAAACTGATCGATCTTACCTGCGCATTACACGCCGAAAATTACGGTATTTCTTTTTTTTAACTTTCCTTGTAGTTTCTGTAGGCTGTCGATTTAAATAAGCATAATTACCTTGTTAAAACCCGAATAAACTACTACGTCAGAAACGCCAAAGAAAAATATTACAAATGCATACAGCTGTTTCGGTAGCCTAAAGCGTACCGTCTTCAGTGCAAAAAGGATTCTGAATCAGGAGAAGTGCTCTTATATATAAGAGAGGGGCCGGATTTAGTTCAACCAATAGGATTACGGAAAAGGTGGGGAAAGTGGCCAATAGGAATTTAAGAAAGTTAGCTGTGTAAACAGTAGAAAAATTAAGAAAATGTGGACTGAATGTAAAATTTCCAACAATCAGACAAATAGGGAACAGCGAAATCACAATTTACAAGGTTTTTAAAATTTTTATAAATATGAAAAGCTTCAAAGAAATCGAGTTCATGAATGGATTTAGGTCTGCAAATTATTTCAGCTGAATTAAATTTAAAATTATGATTTTCCTTCCAGCAATGTTTAGAAATAGCCGATTTATTGGTTTCTTGTTTGCGGACGTAATTCATATGTTCTTTTAGACGAAATTTAAGACTGCGTTTATAATAAATTATAAGCGCCAATAAATCGGCTATTTCTAAACATTGCTGGGAGGAAAATCATAATTTTAAATTTAATTCAGCTAAAATAATTTGAAGACCTAAATCCATTCATGAGCTCGATTTCTTTGAAGCTTTTCATATTTATAAAAATTTTAAAAACCTTGTAAATTGTGATTTCGCTGTTCCCTATTTGTCTGACTGTTGGAAATTTTATATTCAGTCCACATTTTCTTAATTTCTCTACTGTTTACACAGCTAACTTTCTTAAATTCCTATTGGCCACTTTCCCCACCTTTCGCGTAATCCTATTGGTTGAACTAAATCCGGCCCCTCTCCTATATATAAGAGCACTTCTCCTGATTCAGAATCCTTTTTGCACTGAAGACGGTACGCTTTAGGCTACGGAAACAGCTGTATGCATTTGTAATATTTTTCTTTGGCGTTTCTGACGTAGTAGTTTATTCGGGTTTTAATATTCCAACGCCAAGTCTCCTGTTATTATAATTACCTTGTGTCTCGAAGGCTTAAAATGTGCTACAAAAAACCGCTGATAACAAATAATTTTAAGATTTAAATTTTTGTTTTTATCTTTTTTAGAGCTTAGTGGTATAAAAAACATATTACATACTCAAGTTTTAACCTGAGTCATTACAAACTGGTATTTTTTTGCTGCTAAAAATATCATTTATATTTAAATACTTTTATTTAAAAAACATATTAAATATTATGTACTGTATTAAACCTCTCAGCGTGTAGTCTCAAATGACCATTCTACTTAAAAAATAATCTTATTGGCTACTCTAGCTTCATGATTTTAAGTTACAACTTTACGTCTATCACAATTTGGAGAGAAATTTCTTGCTTTACAAAAGTCAGTCTCAAACCATTTGAAGGGTGTCTATTTGAGTTACAAAAATCCGATTCAAATGCTTAGAGGGTTAAAAAAAGTTATCATTTTCAGCTTTAGTGGCATTGTTTTGACTAGTAAATCTAACTCTCATATGAAGTATTAAAATAAAATCTCAAAATAAATAAAAAAATAAAGGTGCATAGATTATCGTGATTTATGACTTTAAAGACTTATTCAGTAATATATAAAAATCAAATTTATGTTCGAAAAATTGGGATCTCGACACAGGCGGGAGGGGGGATGCAGCTGTATATTCTGTTTCATCTTAACTTAGGAGCACTTTATTATAATGAACTCAATCTTAGTTACGATAATACACAACTGTAACGTTATATTGAAGATAAAAAAAAATCATAAAAATAATAATTTTCCTTAATTGATTAAATTAGATTATGCTTCTAAATTAATTGTAACGAACACTCCTCTTAATAATTAATTAATTGACTTTTTAGACTTAGAAATATCAACTTAACGGTAAAAAAATATGGGGGGGGGGGTAAATCTGTGAATACGTTTAATTCGATGTCTAGTCAAATGTAGTTAATACTTTGGATGCTAAACCACAGATACTGCAGGAAAACAAAACAAACTCGCATGTTGTGTCCACCACAAGATGTATTTTCCTGTACAATTTCACTAAGTGTGAATAATTTATTAAAACTATTTAACATGATGAATGCAAATGATTTTCATCTACGGGAAATCTAACACGAAATATCCAAATAAAGATAGTTTTATCGTCTATAAATAACATCTTAAAAAATGCGTTTTTATAATGGTTATCTCGTATTTCAAGTTTCGTACAGTACAGTTATATGCAATAGACGTTGAGATATTGTCGTCCCGTTATGGGTGAAATTTGCAGTATAGCAGCGCCACATATTGGCCGATAAGCATCCAAACTGAGTTCGCATATGCCTCATAATGGTCTTCTCACACATCAATTTCGTTTGATGATACACAACTAAACCTGAGATATAGCCTTCCTTTAAACTGTGGCAATCACTGTGTAGCAGCGTCACCCTTTGAGCACTTTACACGAAAACGTGACAGGCACTAAGTTATATAAAGGTGCATCGACATACAAATCCGAATAGGACTCCCATTTTGCCCAGTCACCCACCGTTTTCACAGGACCCCATCCCCCCTCCCCCAATTTTTATCACTGTTCGGTAATTTTATGGCCATGAATTTGATTTGGAAAAAGAAAAATAATTAATTTAACACTTAAAAACAATATACACTGGTGGACAATTACTAAGGACGAATGACAAAAACAAAGCTATTGTCAATCGTCCTTAGCAATTGTCCACCAGTGTGTGTGTGTGTATATATATATATATATAATGTTTATTAAATAACATTAATAATATAGTTAAGAAATATAAGAAATGTAATATGTAAATTCCGTGGCAAATCCCCCCTAAAATTTCTCCTTACCTCGAATATTCATGTTTTAGAATTTTCCAACTCTGTAGCCCCTCAGAAGAAATTTAACAATTAAAATAATCCTCCCCCTCCCCTATAAATCAAATTGATAACCATAAAATGACCTAAAAGTGTTAGAAATAGGGGGTCGTCCCTAAAGAACGGTGCGTTATAGGGCAAAGTGGGCGTCCTATTCGGATTCAGGAGGTTATTTTACATACGAATTTGCAAAAATGGTGTTGGGGACAATTTTCATACAGAGCAGTGTCATTAATTAAATACTGAATCTAGAATTCTTTGCAAAACATCACTCAAAGTTGCACCTCTAAATTTATACAAGTGACGCTCAGTTCATTTAAAACATGTAGAGATACTGATTTTGGCTGCTTATGACCTTCTTTTGTTATTTAGTTATTCAAGTTGTTCCATATAAAAAAAGTCTGAAGTAATATTTAATAGATTTGAAAAAAAAAAAAAGAAAGGAAAAGAGAAGAAAGAAAGAGACTGAGCCTATTTTTTTGTTTTTTGAGAAGTAAAGTTCTGGACAAAACATCATTTAATATAGTACAACAGGACTACATTTTAGGTCTATTCTTCCTCTTAAAAGCATGCGGTAACTGTGTTCATTACTTAGCAACGGTTATTTTATTCATTTCTTAAAATCTCTTTGTTACGGCTTTAAAATATTTAGGTCCCCCTTGGCGTTTTTAAAATTTTTATTTCTATTATGGTGATGAATTAAAACGGATATTTTAGTTGGGTAAATGGACCTAGAATTAACCTTATTTAGAAAATCGGTGCCAAAGCTACTTCGGTGACAAATTTCAATTTTAGTAAAGGGGTCCTATATTAAAGATATTCTGTTTCTTTCGTGAGATTTTCTAATTTTTATTTTCAATATTACTAGTTGGTACCCGTCAAAATTTGACGTCTTAATAACATTTAAAAGTACAACTGAAATCTTTTAATAGTCCACCAGCCGAGAACCATTGTTTTATTCTAACTCTTTTAAATGAAGCTTAAAGTGGGTGCGCTGGTTTTGTATGGAGTTGTTGCTCTACAATAGAATTCGACACAGTCACTTTTTTAAGATATTTCTAGCAATTTTCATATTATTTAGTCAAAAAAAAAAGTAAGTTAAACATTTATGAAATATTTATTTAAAAATATCTGATATATAACAACCCCATGAATTCCACTACCATCAATTATGCATACTGTAAACCAAAAGGTGAAAGTAACAAACATGTAAAAACCCTGAAATCTCCTACTTGCGTGCAGATTTAAAAGCGAGTATAGATTTAATAAAAGGTATATTATATAGTTAATATTAAAAGTGCTTATTTATCTAAGTTAAAGTTTAAACTTTTCTTTAAAGCTTTTGATATTTGAAGTTGGTGTAGCCGTTTTCGCGAGGTGACACACTCGATCATCAGCACCCTTTATGTAAACAGGATTTTGTGCATACCTGCGATCTCGAAGGGGGGGGGGGATTTTGTTGCTTACGAATTATTTGATCGATATTTTGGTTGGGTTTAATACATACAATTGCATTATATTTTTCCGCTGCATTTCTGATTTTAATTGAAACTTCTATAAAATAATTTTATTGACAAATATCCCCTCCACTATCGAGACCACAGGTATCTACAAAATACCGTCTAACAATTAACAAAGTTGTTACATCGGAATAGTCAAACGAAATTGACTTTTCACAATTATAATATTTTTTGTGATGTGACAGACAGAAATCCCCCCCCCCCCCCCACCCTATTTCAACCAATACATACATATTATCCAATCTTTGAAAAATAGGACTAAAGAGACTTTAAAACATATAAATTATGTAAAAAAGTTATATGTAAGAAATTATGTGAAAAAGCAACTAATGTATGAATGAATTACGACAATGTTTTCCAATTTGGTCGCAAGTATTGGCTTAAAGGTTCATAATTTCCTTTTTTGGAAAACAGCAAGGTGTGTAATATATATATTTTCCTTTTTCTTTCACTTTCTATAAAATATACACTTTTGCATGAGTTCTACAATATTATGTATAATTCATCTTTTTTTTTTTTTTAGCTTTGGAAATTCTGCTTTTAATTTTTTACTTTTAAACCTTTTTTCTGGTTAAATTTTTATTTCTTATTGAAATAAAATTTGCCTAATTCAAACAGACAAACCACCAATAAAATTTTTAGAACTACTATTCAGTAACAATTAATAGTTTACCTGATTTTGTTACTTCAAACTGGCCTTTTGAATGTAATACTAACAACTTAATTTTTCATAACTTTTTAGTTTTATAAATTTTTATAGTGAGCTATCTACTCACATAAATATAACAAAATAAATAAAGTAAAAGAATCATTTTAGTCTAACTTTATTCATATAAAAGTTCAATAAAAGTTGAAAACTACATAAACCAAATAAATAAGCGGTAATTTATAATAAAAACTCCTTTCCAATACACAATTAACATGAAAAACTTAGTACATAACACATTTATAATTATCAAGCAACCAATTTACATGTTTACAGAACAGCAACAGATTTTTTTTTTTTTATATGCTTCTTTTGAAAGCACGTATAATCGTGTTAGTGATCCGAATCATTAACTTGCCATAGATTAAAAAATAAAATAAAAATAAAACACTTCTTTATATACAAAATCAAGTGTTTTGTTAATTTTTAGTACGATGTGAAAATTAAAAGTTTTGATTAATCGAATTTAATAGCTGGGCAAAGTAAATAAATACCATCATTGAAATAAACATATAGATACAGTGCAGAAGAAAGGTTAAATATTTATATACAAGAATATTTTAAATAAACGAAGTAATTTATACAATGCAGAAAAAAAAGTTCAAAAATTCAGTTTCCTGTGCTAAAAGATAAGGAATTATACACAATAACGTAGGACACCTGCAAAAGAATAAGCTTTATACAGAGTGGATGAAATAAAACAAAAGAATCTATACACAACTTGATGTCGTTCAAAGTACGAAATTGTGAACATTTTAAGCTAATACTTACTATCAAATTGAAAAGAGAAACGACGAAAGTCGTTATAAACGACGCAGTCGAAGCGATAAAGTAAACACATGACGAGTAAACATGAACGATCGTCTTTACGGTTGCGGAAAGGAATAGAGCCTGCTTCGGTTGCTTCTCATTGGTTCAAAGCAAAGCGTGCAAATTTCAGCTATTGGTCTCCGATTGCATCTAGGGTAAGGAATAGCCTTCAGCGCATGCTCAGATCGTGCGATTTTGGTCCTAAAGAAATACCTTTGTGCTTTAATATATAAGATTATTATTTTTTTTAATTGATGCGAGAGGGAAAAAAATGAAAAATATTTTTAATTGGGACACAAATAATAAATACAATCTATAGAAAAACCGTAAATATAATGATAAATATAATAATAATAATAAATGTCATGACCTTCAAATTTGATTCTTCATAACAAGAAATATATTTCTTATTCATCAACTAAATTTCTTTTTATAAGGGGATTTTCTTTTCTTTTTTTTCTTTTTCTTTTTCCTTTTCTTTCCTTTCCTTTTCTTTTCTTTTTTTTTTTTTTTTTAAAGAAAGAAATGAACGCGTATTTTTATTTATCATCTTCCCATATATACATTTTTCCCTTTTAATAATTTAAAGTTAAAATGAAGTTTTTATTGAATATTTTTTTGAACCAATAATCCGATTGAACTCAAAATACGTCGATAGTCGGATTTTGTTCTGATTAATAAGGATACTAATTTTTCATAGTTGAAGAGTGTAGCTGTGCATAGCGTATTAAACCTGATATATTCAAGGTAACACACAGCAAATGATGACAACCCCCACTGGAATAATCAATCTTATCCTGACGTACTAAAACATATTTTCAGATTTTCTTTGTTAAGGTCATTGTTCTAAAAAAGTTAAATTTATGGAAGACTAGAATTTGACTTTTTGTAACTAATATTCAACTCAACTGGATTCTGGATACATTCCAACAAAACATTTTCTTATTTCGTGGCCTTGATACTCGAGATGTAAAGAGGATAAAATTTTTACTTAGCTCATTCTGATTTTTTAATATAATCGGAAGACCAAACAAGAAAACATTCAAAAATTGTCGTCTTCAGAAAATATTTGGCGTAATTTTGATAATTTTTTGTGGTCGCTGTAATTCATTTCAGTAGATAATATTTTCACTTTCTGGTGTTTTATGAAGAGTAGAATCACATATATTTTTTTTTCAATATTTTTTTGAAGACGACACCTTTTGAATGTTTCCTTGTAAGACAAAATAGTGCATGTTATTCATCCAGAATATATATGCCAGTATGATGTGGCCACCACAAGACATTCTTCTACAAATTCACGCAATACAAATTATTTTTTGAATTATTTTCCATAATGAACGCAGACTTTTTTTTTTTCTCCGTAGAGAAGTTTAACACTAGATGTTGAAGTCGAAAGAAAGTGGATTTTATGCTAGCATCAAAGCTAATGCGATTTTCTTTTTCTTTCTTTTCTTCTTTTTTTGGGGGGTGTGTGTGTGCGTGTGTGTTTAAAGTGAATTAAATATATAAATAAAATTAATAAATTCGTTTTAAATTTGCATAGATTTATGGTTCAACCAATCGTTTTAAAGGTATTGACGAGTTCTTTTGAATAATATCGATATTGAAAATGTACAGGATGTAATGGACTTTTCACTCTGAAAATAATTATTTAAAAAATACATAGAGTATTACGTAATTTTTGAGTAAACCAGCCATGAAATTGCAGCAAATTAAAAAAAAAGAAAGAGGAAAAAGAGAATGTTTATGAAATTTATCTCACAAAAAAAAAAAAAAAAAATGGTTTAATGTATTATTAAAATTCCAATCTTTCTACATTAATTGAAAAAGAAAGATAAATATATATATTTAAAAACTTCGGCCAAATTCTCTCAATTTTGAAAAAATGTTTAGTGCTGCCATCTATGTATGAAAATTAATACTAGATGTATTATTTTCACATTAGTGTAATTTTCAAGTGTCGGGTTTAATTTAAGACTTAAGACCAATTCAGTATGCAAGAATTCTAGGAATGTCTTACGTGGGTGGTCTTTCTAAGGGGTTCTAGACCGTATTTACGAAAGTTTTGGAGAAAACCATGAAAAATTTGGAACGATTATTCCGACGAGCGTCACCTGACATCCAACTAGGCCCCTTTAAGTACATATCCTCTTGGCAACTTGTAGGATTGCATAAAGTTCAGGAAATAATACTTTGTTCAAAGTTTTTTAAATATTTCCAATTATATAATTAGAGTTTCATGGCGAATTAACGATTGAGTTTTAAAACAAAACTTAAAGAATGTTATAACTTTTCTTAACATAAATATTAGAAAAAGAGTGTAATCAAGAAAAAAAAAAAAAACTGTAGAAAAAACTGTAGAAAAAAAAAGAAGGGGGGGGGGCCAAAATACAATTACACGCGTTCATTGATGACAAAGAATTTAAATAAAGCAGTTTAGGATTTTCTAAAATCTAGCAGTGATCTATTAGCAAAAACGTCATGTTTTTATGCTATATCTAACATTTTCATTTATTTTATGTAATTTTTCAATATTACGCGGATTTAAAACAATGCAAATAAAATTTCTGATAATAATGATTTATGAGCACAAAGAATAACAGTGGGGGAAAAAAGCACGACTTTACTTTTAATCTAAAAATTCTCATCATAGAGATTTTTTTTTTGTTGATAGGAAAATCATCATTAAAACCTAATTGACATGGTTGAACTTGCAATAACCGTTGGCACAATCTTATTAGTTGAAATATTAAATAATTTTATCTATAATTTCGCGAGTTGCGGTGTCTGATCCTCGTTAATCTGTTCTGTACTATCAATTCATCGACTGTTCGTGAATTTCGTTGGAATATTATAACGAAGGAAGAACATTTATATGCATGTAATCCCTTTAGCAACTGTATACGAAAACTGCACCCAAAAAATGACACTTTTTTTTTTTTTTTTTTTTTTCAGATATTCCAAACAACTCATTATTAATATTTTTTTATAGATTTTCTACTGCAACTCAGCAGCTAATACCTCAGGAAAATACTATTTAGGATTAACTATTATGCTAGTAATTTTTTCAGAGGAATCGGCGACTCAATTAAAAAAGTTTCCTTACAGGTAAAGCATACATTATTCTCTGATACATCTCCGTACCGGTAATAAACAAATTTCACAAATAAAAAATAAAGTAGTTCTATGTGGTCAAAGCGAAAATAATAATAATAAACAAATAAATAAATAAATAAATAAAATAAAATAAATAAATAAATTGTTGGTTTCGTTTGCGAATGTTTGATTAAATGTTGTAGATTAAAACCTTTATTTAAATACCGTAAATCCTCTTTACTTGGTTGGTTGGTTAGGGTCCAAAGACTGTAGGTGGATTGCCCTCCGTAGGGGTCTTTCTAAGGGGTCCTAGTCCGTAATTATGCGAGTTTCGGAGAAAACCACCAGGTTTACTTGGACCTTGGAGGGTTATTTGAAAATAATACGATAAAATAATTAAAATCACTCCTGTCACTGCTTTAGTGAAGTACTCGACGAATTGCTAGGAACGACTTTGAATTATTTTATCGTTTTGGGTTCAAAAATTCCTTGAGTGTCCAAGTAACTTTACGATACTGTGGTACATAAAGTTATTGTGTTTACATTCAATAAATAATAGTTGTAAAAAGATTCATAAAAATTAAACTAACTTTATAAGAACTTATTGTTTTTAATAAAGGATGTTAAAAAATAAATTTTGAAGATTTGAGAATAGATTTCTCTTCTAAGGAATAAGTTTCAAAGCTTTTCTTTTTTTGTGCACTTTTCCTGCATTTTTGTTTTTCCCTTTGGCAGTTTAAACCTCTTTAAAACTCCATACATTATTCCGTAAATACACTCATGTCCATAAATTAAGGATAACGCTAACTGCGGCAAATAAAGGTTCAGATGCAAAACAAACATGACTTATTCATGAAACCCATTTATTAAACAAAAGTTCAAGGTGGTTTATGTAGAATACCATTCATAAAAACCACGATTTTTTCTCCCTGGAGCAATTACAAAAAATATCTCCTTCACAAAAACTTAACATTACATGGTTAATACATTTTATGTCTCCCAAATGATGGAATACAGTTCGTACAACGCCTAGGTCATGCTGAGTGTATTAAATTATCGATCTGATCTTGGGGAAGATTACTCCACTCAGCAGGCAATGCTCTCCGAAGTTCCGATGCACATGTAGGAGGTGGTTGACGGGCTGCAACACATGCTCTATCGGATTCAAGTCAGGTGAGAATGCTAGCCATTCCATACGGGTGATATCCTCAGATTGTAGGAATTCGTTTACGATGTTTGCACGATGAGGATGGGCATTTTTATCCAAAAACACAAATTCTGGGCCCATGGCACCCCTAAACAACAGTACATATTTTTACAGAATGATATATTGATAAATTTGGCCTGTCATGGTTCCGATTTGAATATGCAGATCTGTTCTGGACCCAATATGATTCCACCCCAAACGAACTCTCCTGCACCACCGTAACGGTGTCGTTCAATGATGCTGTCATGATGATAAAAGGGTACCAGGCATTCTCCATATGAATGTCCGACGTGAATCAGACAGCAAGCTAAACCTGGACTCGCCGGAAAACATTATACAAGTCCACTATGCCGCTGTCCACGTTGCATATTCTCTACTCCAAGCAAACCACTGGAGACAGTGCTTTGCCATGAGCGGAACACATCTGACAGGCCTGCGAGCATATAGGCTAATATCTCCTAAACGTCTGTACACGGTTTGCCTTGAAATTGTGGTACCCGTAGCTGCAGATATCTGACGAGACAAGTCTGATGCTCTGTTCCGTCTGCTTTTTTTGGCAGTTACTTCCAAATACCGGTCGTCATTCGGCGTTGTAACACTGGGCCTACCAGTACTGTAACGTCGACTGGCATTTCCATCGTTTTGGAATCGTTTCCAAAGCCTAGAGATGACAATTTGGGCGATTCCAAGTTCTTCCGATACTTCTATCTGAGTACGCCCACATTCCAGTCAGCCGTAACGCTTGCGAACAATTTCCCCTCTTTGCTCCCATTCCTTATCTACCCCTTTCTTACACTTTCGTCATTGTGACGTCATACTGACGTCATTTGACAGCTTCCTATAATTTGCATATTATTCTTGGATGTGTGCGGTAATTCTACAGGTGAAATTTTTGCATTCAAGTTCAAGTTCCGTGTGATTCCGAATTATCCTTAATTTATGGACATGAGTGTAATTACTATATGCCTATCTTCTATTTTATAAAATTTATGATATTTTCTATCTTTTGTATGTCATAACTTTCGTGCGAAGTTGATATTAAAAAGATATATAAATATTATTATTATCATCATTAATTAAAGAATTTAATAAAAAATATTTTTTGTTCTTCCCTCCATAACAAAAAAAGTGACCCACCAAGAAGGAGTGAGGACAAAAATTGGTAGATGGGGTGGAATGGTTGGACCGAATGGGACAAAAATTGGTAGATCTCCATGTGGAGAAAAACAATTCAATACAGTTTCAGAAAATTTGAATGAATTAATCAAGAAAAATGGCCTCACAAAGTAAACAAGTCAATAGCGCGTTGGCCCACTTCTGGCCCTTATGTACGCAGTTATTCGGCTTGGTATTAATTGATAGAGTTGACAGATGTGCTCCTGTGAAGTATCGTGTCAAATTTTGTATAATTTTTGCGTTAGATTGGTAAAATACCGAGTTGGTTGTAGGACCCTTTCTATGATGCTCCAAACGTCCTCAGTGGAAGAGAGATTTGGGGACTGAGCTCAACCCCATTTCACTGAGCCGCCTATTAAGGGTATTTGAAATTACTGAAGTACCAGTTGCACGTAGGATCGACGATAATGATGAATTGGTGCTTGATTCCCTCAAAACCTGTATGTATGTCAATTTGTGTCCAGTTTGCATTATTCCTGCTTGGTGCGTCACTTTTTTTGTTATAGAGTGTATATTGAATACAGAAAGTAATATTTTTCAATTCTTTAACTACTTTAGCACGTTTTATTTAAATTTACATTTATATTGTTAAATTAATAAGATAATACTATTAATAATAACCTTTTCTTTACAGCTGTAAGGGGAAAAAACTATTTTTTTTTTTTAACTTCTAGAGTATGTAATGATAAAACAAATCCGCGAAAAATCTTACGTATTGTTTATGTATATTATACTAATTTCAAAAAATGAAAATTAATCTTCATTTAAATTGATTTTTGTATAATTGGTATATTGTTAACTGTATTTTAGAACTTAAAATATTAATTAAAATAAATAGAATATAAAAGTATTATACATTGACTTTTCTTTACAAGAGAGGGCATCACTGTTGTCTGAGTGAGGAATGCCGACCGGGTGTCGGCCTGGATAGCTCAATTGGTAGAGCCTTGACTTTGTATGTCAAAGATCCAGGGTTCAAGTCCCGGTCCAGGCATTATTTTCACTCAGTCGGAAAAATTAAATTTCAATAAATATGATTTTCTTCCAATCAGTTGATTGTGCGTTTTTAATAAAAATTGTAAAATAAAGGGTTTAACACGAACACGAACACTCACATTTACTTTTCTTTTCTGTATTGTTTTGTTTTGAAGAACGGTGAAAGGCGGGGCTTTAGAAAACAGGAATTCTTGATGCTAACACTAATGTCTAAAAATCATCATTTTTGTTTCATTTCTTTGCGTTTGAGGGCTACCGCCCCCTCAACCCCGTTTCATTAATGCACCTATATTTATATAGAATTTAATTCAGTTATTAAAAAATAATTCTGTTTTTAAAAGATAATTTATTTAAATTATTATTAAAAAAAAATTATCTTTTATGATAATGCAGACGATTTCCCTATTAGAAAAGTAGTATAACATTAAATAACCAAAAAAGTCCATTTTATTCTCAGTATTTAAAATATATATATATATATATATATATATATATATATATATATATATATATATATGTTTTTTTTTTTTTTCGTTAAACGTAAAAAAAAATCGATAACTTTGTTTTAAATTATCGCAGATCGATGGTTCAACCATTCGTTTAAAAGGTATTGGCGAGCTCTTTTGAAAAATACCCATCATGAAAATTTGCTCCCCTCAAGGGGATGACTTCCCCTCCAGGGGGGAGAAGGAGAGGCTCCTACATACAAAAAATTTTTTTCCCAGTTGACTATCTCTATTACAAAAAATATATATTCGTTTCATTTGGTTTAGTGCAGTCTATAGATGTTAAACTCTACTTATCTGTAAGTTCCCCTATAGACGTAATGTATTTGAATACTTTTGAGTGTCCCTGTACACGAACCAATAGCTTCATTTCAACGAAAAGCTTAGTTTAGCATCCCTATATGATATACATTTAGAATACTATGTTTGAACTTTCTGCCATAATTTGTTTTTGAGATATGCTGATAACTAACAAACACACACACAGACAGACACACTCACAGACACACACGCAGACATACACACAGACCATTTGCTAAAAATATGATTTTCGTATTCAGGGGACCGTTAGAACATGTAAATATAACAAAATCTCACTTTCGAAAATTTTACCCAAAAACATTACTTTTTCTACCTTATGGGTAAGAGAAAGTAGTAAAAATGGGGCATTACCATTGAAACTAGTATGTTGTGGCCACCACAAGACTTTCTTGTATATTTTCCTATACAAGTCACTCAATAACAATAAAATAAAAAAAAAAAAAAAAAAAAAAAAAAAAAAAAAAGAAAAAATCAAGTTTTTTTTCGTTAAAAGTAAAAAAAATCGATAACTTTGTTTTAAATTATCACATATTTATAGTTCAACCATTCGTTTTAAAGGTATTGACGAGACCTTTCGGAAGATACCCATCTTGAAAATTTACCCCACCCCGGGGGGTACTTCCCCCCAGGGGGGGAAGCGATGCCCCCACATGCACAAAAATTTTTTCCTAATGAACTACTACTATTATCAATAATTCATATTAATTTTAATCATACTAATTCATATTAACTATATACCAAGTTTGGTTAAATTTCGTTAAGTTTTTTTTTTTTTAAATTACGATTTCTTTTTCTAAGTTTTTTTTTTTTTTTTCATAAAAAGTAAAAAAATCGATAACTTTGTTTTTAATTATCACAGATTTATAGTTCAACCATTCGTTTTAAAGGTATTGACGAGACCTTTCGAAATATACCCATCTTGAAAATTTACTCCCCTCGAGGGGGGACTTCTCCCCCAGGGGAATTGACGAGGCTCCTACACATACAAAAATTTTTTCCAGTTGACTATCTCTATTATAAATAATTCTTATAAATTTCATAATGATTACTAAAAAACAATTCTCTTTATGCACATTTATACAAAATTTTGTCCTATATCACACCATGTTAAAAATTTAGAAAAAGCGGGATCGCAACGCAACCTGTCAGACAATTTTTACCAAAAGTTGATAGGCACTAATTTATGTCAAGTTGCAACTACATACCAATTTGTATGAAATTTTGTGGCAACTGTATCTCAGACACACACACACACAGACTGACAGACAGACAGGCATTTTCTAAAAATGGCCAAATCGTGTTCTACAGCTCTCAAAATGTGTAAATCCATCAAAAACCCGAGGTCGAAAGTTTTTACGAATCCAATACTTTCTTCTATTGAATATAGAAGAAAGTAAAAATCTAAGTTGGTGCGCGTTTTAATGTGTAGACGATCCTCAATTCAAAATTTAACTTTATTTTCTAAAACTATTTACAGTTCCCCGTCGAAGGATGCCTATTACATTTTTGTGCATCGATTAACAACGAAGTTACATTCAGTGTTGCGTTTTTTTTTTTTTTTTTTTTTTTTTCTTTTCCCGACTGTACATAAATATTGTTACAATGACAGTAGAATACAAGAAAAATTCATGATTCAATGCAGAATTTACCAATAGATCCAAAAATAGGATAGCCAGTAATAATTTTAGAGATGAGAAAGAATAAAAATATGCATAAAATATGTAATATTAACATGTAGAAATAAAGAGAGTAATATGCATTGTAACATTACATAGATATTTATATGTGTGTGTGTGTGTGTGTGTGTGTGTGTGTTAGATTATTCATGAAAATGTTTAAACAGTTAATTAACTATATCAAATTGAGATTATTTTTAATTTGTTTATTTAAATAATATGAAATATTATCTACATAATTACTGGTATCTTTAAAATTACTCAACTCTTCTCTTCTCTCTTTTCTAAGAACTTAAATGATTGGAAGGAAGGAAGATTCCCCCCCTTTCAATCTTTCTTCTTATCTTCTTCCCTGCCGATCACTTTGTCACGGTAGTAAATTTTAAATTACTGTATAAATTGTAAAAGTGCGTTACGGATAATTTGTGATATTTCTGTATTGCATCGATTTTCTTTTCTTTTGTCGAATTAAACTTTTTCTGAAATAATTCATTTTTGATCTGCAAATTTTTGATCTGAAATAATTCATTTTTGATCGAATCACTCAGCATAGTTTAAAATGTTTCTATATCTTACAGTTTGTTTGTTAATAAACTACTCATATTGGTTCGTGTATAAAAGATCATTTTTTATTTCCAACTTATTTTAATATATATATATCAAAAAAAAAAAAAAAAATGAACACATAAGTTTGTTTTTAATGTTTGTTTGCTGTAATAGCATCTTCCATGGTGACAATAATTTAAACAGAATTCAGGTTAAAAAAAACAAAAAAAAAAAATCAATCCCTTGAATCAGTCACAACGAAGTACAGATAAACATATTAAAGCACTTCTAAAATTGTCATATTTTAAATACATAAATTAAGCCATGTAGATCCTATAGCAAATATTTGATAGTTAAAAGTGGTTCTTTCAAAATAAATATATAGCTGAAATGAGAACCCTTATTTCGTGAGTAATTCGAAGTTTAACGAAGGACTATTTTTATATAATTACAGTTAAAAAGTTTTCAAATTTTTTCTTGCCTCGAATGATATACTTTGTAAGTATGAAAAATATTTTCCATAAAATCGATTAGCGTTTAAAAAGCAAATAGTAAAAGCATGAAAAAGGCGTGGATTAAAATAAAGTTTAATTACTTAAAAAGTCGATTTGCAGTATTGATTAGGGTGAACAGCCGTAAGTTAGTTAAATTAGAAAATTCATAGTAAATGATGTTCATGCCAGTATCATAAAATATATTTTAAAAGTAGTATAACATCTTTCAAACGAAAATATCCCTCAAAATAGACGGTTTTGTAAAATTTTACCTTATTCGCCATGTTAAAAAATTCGTAAATTTCAAATAAGATACGAAATTTTCAAAACTGAATTTCATAGTTAAGTATGTTTATGACAGCATGAGGACTAAAATCTTAAAGCTGGTCTCAGATCTTTGCATTAAAATTATTCCTTTTAATACACGTTTAATGGAAAAATTTCCCTATACTCTCATGTTAAGAAAATCATAAATTTCGAATTACTTAGGAAGTTTTTTAATTAGTATTTTGGAAATCAATAGGGTTCCTGCTAGATTCATAAGTAATATTTCAAAACTAGTTTTATTTCTCAGCAATTTTTTGTTCTTGAGCCATCGAGTACACTGACTACCAAACCGACACAGTAACACACTGAGAAATTAACAAACAGACACACTCAAATCACGGACACATATTAACTTTGTTATTTTCGGATTCATCTTTCCTCGAAACGTGTAATACAATCAAAAACTCGAAGTCGAAAATTACGATTACCTAAGTTTCACATACTTATAATACGACGGGACGTTACACTAATTGGCATAGGTGTACTTTGCTCAGTTCCTCATCATACATACTATATATCTTCGCATAAATTTCTAGTACAAGACATACTATATTCATGTTAAAAGAAATGAATTTGACGAATTGCTCGACATGGTGACAGACTGAACTGTCCCACTTCATAGGCTATTCAGTTCGATTCAGTTGTAATTTGTTAATATGTTTTATCGGGGTAAGTTTTGTAGTTTAATGTTCATGCATTTCCAATAAAGCTCTAGATCAGCGGTCGTCAATCGCCCATTGGCGACCATTGCATTGAAAATGGAAGCAATGAATTCAAACCCTAGTTTACCATCGTGGCAACCATTTTACTTTATTTACTTTTTATTATTATAATTACTATTTAATCATAAGCATGGAATAAAACGCCATATCAGCCAACAACTATGGATTCTCCGTATTTTCTGCAGAGAGCATTAGTAAACTACGGAACTATTGCTCCCCAAGATGTTGAAAAATGTGGAATCGGGATACTCTAACAATTATTATTATTATTTTTCTCTATTTATTTATTTTTTAACACTGATTTTTAACGCAATCACGATTTCAAACGTTTTTAATGAAGGACGTATTTGGCATTTACAGCTGATAACATACTGTCTCATTCTCGGAATGCACCACTACCGATGTTTATCTATCCATGAAAAGGCAAAAATTGAAAAAAAAAAAAAAAAAGAAAAAAAGAAAAGAAAAGAAATGCGAATTTTATTGATTAACGACGAATATATTTTAGTAGCTGATTGCGATTTAACCTAAATTATGTGGACGAACGGTGAAATGTCTTGTCATTTCAAAATAGGTCGAAAAATTGGCGACTATTTCAGGAAATGGCTTTGAAGAACTGCGATTTTTCCTTCCATTACCCTAATATCGTAGGTAATGGAAGTATTGTATTGGTTCCAAAAATTCGATATCGAATTTTCACATGATTTACACATTTTAAGGTCTCCTGAGTCCAAAAAAGTAGTTTTTGGCAATTGGTCAGTGTGTGTGTGTGTGTGTATGTATGTGTACGGGGAATCTTCTGGCTATTATATCTTGGAAACTAATAAAGACATTACTACAAAACTTCAGAATATATATAGGTCTGGTGTATAAATGAATTTTCTAAATTTTGGTGAAAATTGGAAAAGAAGTGGGTAATCGGAAACCGGAATTTGGACCGTAAGTCCGTATCTCAAAAACAGCTCTATCATTTTTTTTCAAATTTGCTACATAGACAGTTATTTAGATGTCCTTTCGAATGATGTGGTTGGTTAGTTCAGGAAAATTAATAGGCATTCTGTATAAATAGCTCAATTACAGATCTCGCAAGTGCGTTCCCTTAAAAATGGCTGTACGAAATTTTTTCCAAACTCGCCGTATTAACTCCCTTATAATATCCTTTTGTATGTAATTATTCTTTTCCGGTCAATAACTGAGTATGCCAAGTTTTGGTAAAAGTTGGTATCTCAAAAACGGCTCTAACGATTTTCTTGAAAATTGTTACATAAATACATTTTAAATATTCTTTCTCATGCATTGCGTGGTTATTACAGAAAAATTAACAGTCATCCTGCTTAAGTAGGTTAGTTTTAGATCTCTGAAATTAATATTTTAAAAAATAACTGTACCAATTTTCTTTTCTTTTTTCTTTTTCTTTTTCTTATTTTGTAACTTGCCATGTAAACTTTCTTTTATATGTCTTTACACGTGTATTAAGTTTCTCTTACAAAGTGCATTTAATGGGTATAATGAAAGTCGTCTGGATGTTTCACATCAGATTTTTATCAATTAGCAACAAAATGATTGTACATTTCGGCAATTATTTACTTTACAAAACTTATGTTTTGAGAATTAGCCGCAAAATTATTACGCTTTTCAATAATGAACCGCAAAAATATTTCATATTTCGGTAAATAACTTTGTAAAAATGTTGAATTTATCAATTTGCAACTAAATAACAGCCTATTTCTGCAATTATTCGTGTTATCGAACGTAAATTTTGATAATCAGCTTCGCATTTATTTCATATTTCAGTAATGTAACGCAAAACTATTATGTATTTCAAAAAATAATTTTAAAGAAAAGGGTGATGTTTATTGAATAAAAAATCGCATACTGCGGAAATTAGCTGCAAAAATATAACATATTTCGAAAATCAACTTTAAAAAGGAAATTGTGCCAATTTTATTGATTAGTGATATATTACTTATATATCTAAAAGAGGCTTCCAATAGCTCAAAAATGGCTACCATTTTTCAGCCATCTCGTAGCAAGCGGTTACCATTTATAATTGTTAGTCTAGAGCAGGGCCACCAACCTTTTCGAATTCACGGACCACTAAATTCACAATTTAAATTCCTCCGAACCGCTAACACGTTACCTTTCTAAAATTAACATATTTTTATTTCAGACATTTTGTCAAACATCTAAAAAAGTAATTGGCGATTCACCTATAGCATGTAATTATGCGGCTTCTTTTAATTATTACCTTGTTTTCATTAACTTCTATTCTTGTTTGTTTGTTTGTTTGTCCGGACAAATCTTGAAATCGAATTTTAACTAACTTCCTTACTAGCTACACATTTGAAACTTTCACAGTAGCTCAGAACCCGGTGACAACACAATATTTCGAAGTCCGATTTTTGAATTTTCGATTAGTTTCCTTATAATTAATTAAAATGTGAAAATAATAACTTCCTAATACCTTATAAATAGCCATTAAAATATTAGCTAATTATACACTGTTCGACATTGAAAATGCAACACCAAGAAGGAATGGTAATAACGGAATGAAATTTGTTGGACACATGCATTATAGTAGGAAGAACAATTGATTAAAACTTCAGGAAATTTGGAGTAATATGTACTGAGAAAACAGTACATAAAGCAGCGACCTCTGTGCGCAATAACAGCACATATATCTGCCTGGGCGTTGAATCGAACAGCGATTGGATGACATGTACGGGTAAAGCACTTCATGAAGCTTCAACACGATGCCACAATTCATCGTTCGAAGTTACTGGTGAATGGTGGGGAGCCAGTCGCTTTTCAATGATTAAACAGTCCTTTTCATTGGTGCGAGATCAGGAGAAAGCGCTGTCCAGAGCAACAGTCGAACACATTCGGCATCAATGAAGGTCCAGACAATATGGACAACTTGCGGTCGTGCATTGTCCTGCTTAAATGTTGCGCTTCGGAGGCCTTGAACATAGGGCAGAGCTATGGGCCTTAACTCGTCAGAAATGTAATGGCTAGTATCCAGAGTGGCGGGAATGAAAATAAGAGGTGACCGGGACGTGTATCCAATGGTACAACATACCATCAATCCAGGTGGTGACTCAGTATGCGGCTACCAAATTTCTGATTACCCTCAAAACTGCATCACTGATATGGGCACCATTAATGTGTGAACAACGATGAACCTGGGCGCAGGAATGGCCTGAAGTCACTTTTCAGACAAATCACAATCCTGTTTACCGCATCAAGATTGCCTTATCCGTATTTAACGGCATTATGAATAATGCACATTACCATCTGAGATTTGACATCATCATACTGTCCTTCATTTACAATGATGTTATGGGTTCCCATTGGATACACGTCTCGATTACTTCATGTTCGTATTCCAGGCACTCTGAACAGCGGCCATTAAATTTCTGATGAGTTAAGGCCCGCCCCTCTGCCCTGTATTCGAGACCTTCGTAGCGCAAAATTTAAGCAAGATAATGAATGACCGCAAGTTGTCCATATTGTCTGGACCTTCATTGATGCCGAATGTGTTCGACTGTTGCTCTGGCCAGCGCGTTCTCCTGATCTCGCACCAATGAAAATGACTGTTTAATCGTTGAAAAGCGACTGGCCCCCCACCACTCACCAGTAACTTCAATCGATGAATTGTGGCATCGTGTTAAAACTTCATGAAGTTCTCTACCCGTACATGTCACCCAATCGCTGTTCGATTCAATGCCTAGGCAGATAAGTGCTGTTATTGCTCATAGAGGTCGCTGCTTTATGTACTGTTTTCTCAGTACATATTACTCCAAATTTCCAGAAATTTTAATCAATTGTTCTTCCTACTATAATGCATGTGTCCAACAAATTTCATTCCATTATTATCGTTCTTCTTGGTGTTGCATTTTCAATGTCGAGCTGTGTATAATAATAATATTAGTATATTATTAATATTAGTATAATATTAATATTAGCTAATTTATTGTTGCCAAAAAAAAAATACGAGTTAATTTCCTTTTGACATAAAGTAAGTACATTTAATTAAACGTGGGCGTTAAAAAATTGTAAAAAGTTAAATTATGCGTCTCACGAAAATTTGACGTCATTATCAATTTAAAAATTTCATACTGTTGCGTACTTGGGGGTTCGTAAGTTGTTCGAGAATGAGAGGCGAAACTTGCAAAAATTCAGGAGCTTTACTTTCAGAAAATTCCAGAAGAATACAAGTCTATAAACTGAGTATCAGCCTCAATTCTACCAATAAACAGAGCTTAAAGAAACAGCTGTCAACAGCAAATCCACTGTATAAACTGTATAGCAACTGTATACACGTAAAGCAATTCTGTAATCTAATTTAATGAGGAAGAGAGATTCAGAAAATCTTGAAATTAAAATTAACATCTGTAAAATTTCTAAAAAAAAAAAAAAATTTTAATGCAGATAATGTGAAGATTTTTCTGCGGTTCACAGGTTCCCGACCACTGGTTTAGAGCACTAATTTCCAGTGCAACAATCATCATTACTTTTATGAAATATTGCTCTATTCTGCTATCTTTAAAAAATCGTAAATTACAAATAATTCACAAAATTTTCAAATTAGAAAATTCAAAGTCAATGATGTTCAATCCAGTATCATAAGCGATATCTTAAAAATAGTCTGACATTTTTAAAATGAACGTATTCCTTAAAATGAACATTTATGCGAAGTTTTGCTCTATACTGCCATGTCAAGAAAATCGTAATTTTCGAATTACTTGCGAAATTTTTAAAATAGAAACTTAAGAGTAAATGATGTTCGTGCTATTATCCTAAACGATATTTTAAAAGTAGTGTGACATCTTTAAGACGAAAATATACCTCAAACGGGTTATGTAATATTACGTCCTATTCTGACATGTTATGAAATTCGTAAATTTCAAAAGGATTACGGAACTTTCATTGTTAATTATGTTTTAACCAGCATCATAACTGTTATTTTAAAGCTGGTCTGACATCTTTACAGTATTTTTTTTTCATGTCAAAAAAATTGCAAATCAAATAGTTCTTCCCAGTGTCATAAGTGATATTTTAAAACTGGTCCAACCACTCTATGATCATTTGTTCGTGAGATATCATGTACACAAACTAACAAACTAAAACATTAACAGACTAATAAACTAACACATTAACAGGCTAACATACTAACACATTAACAGACACCCTACAGATGGACACTATATCAATTTTGTCATTTTCGGATTCCTCACTTCCCAAAACGTGCAGAACTAAAGGTCTAAAAATTTCACGACTACCTAAGCACCCCATATGCAGTGTATAACGGGGAACTAAAAAAAGATGAGGATATTCGATTTCATTGAAAATTAAAAGAGAGAACTGAAAAACCAAAGTAAAAAATCTGATGCAGTTTCAACATGATTGCTTTATACACCCCTTGAATTATGCTAATTTCTACGAAAACGTTGACATTATTGTGTGAGATTATAGTTAGGTTCGTAAATAAACAAGCAGCTTGCACTTCACAAACATTTCTGAAAACAAGCTAAGAAAGACTATTGCTCCAACCAAAAAAGTCATGGTAAAATAGAATTATATACACCGCCAACATCGAATGTCGTTTGTAGAGGAATAGTGAAAAGTCCTGCAGTGGGAACAGTGGGAATTCTGTAATAATAGTGTTCCACAGATTATTACAGAATCCCTCATTGGCAAATGCACAGCTTAGAGTTCAACAGGATTCAACTCGAGTGTATAGAGTCTGCTTTTGTTTTCTTTGGCGAAAATATTTTTTTAATGTGAAATATTTTGAATAAGTTGTATTAAAGTAATACATTGTTTTTAGTATATATACTGCAATAAATCAATTTATACAATGTAATCAACTATAATTTTACATTGGACTATTTTTCGATAATTTTCGTATCAAGTCACTAAGTTTTTATCCAACACCGACTTTGGTATTTGCTTCAATTTTGGTGATTTGATTTAGGGTTGCCAAAGTTTGGGAGCTCTTATTTCAATAAGAACAGAGGTCTGGAATTTTCTGAAAGATTGATTCATTTGTAGCGCACAACTTACTTCTTCGAAAGTTTTATAATGATTTACTAATATTATATAAGTGACTAAGAAGTTTATACAAAAAGAAGTTTTTATTGATGAATGTAGGCTAGAACTTGCCTATTTTTTTTACGCTCTAATTTCTAAACTGTATTACAGTAAAAGTTAAAACAAGTGTTCATTTTTTCATTTTCATGAAAGTGGGCGTTGACTTAGCGCTCAATTAGATAATATGGATCCCAAATTTGGCTGAAAATGGTAGTTTAGGATTTCTAAATTTTTGAATCTCTAACTTCAGTAGGAGTCGAGTTCTGGAATTTACAAGAACAATTCATTGATTTCTAGCTTAAAACTTTTTCTACCTTAAAAACTTTATAAATCACTCATAAGATTCTCGAGGAATTCAAATTCTGTTCATTTCGTACTGTGTGATGGTTGATCGCTGTTCCTGCATTAGCGAAATTTCTACTCTGTAGTGTATTTAACCCTGTTAACTTGACTTCTGCAATAGGAATGACTGTTTCATTGGATTGTATCAAAAATATTTGTTTATTATTTGTGAACGCCGCACCTCTGATTTCGAGAGTATTCCAAAACAAGAACTGAAAAGTTTGGTACGAAAATGTGGCAACACGTGTGCGTATGTGAATCAAGATGGACTAACGTTTCAATTCTATATGTTGTTTTTAAAATACTTTACTTGATGTTAATTTATGTGTTCGTTATGTATTTTATGTTTGTGCCATAAGTAAATATACGTTTAAAAGTAAACAAAGCGTGATCAGTGTCTTAATGTGTCTCAAGATGATTTTACAGGAAGAAAAGAACCAGGTGCTAAAAAGAAGTCGCCACATTATTGATTTTTGTGGTACAGTTTTTTTCAACTGTTTCTAGAATGTCCATTAAGTAATGTGTTTGAAAGCATATTTCATTTTATGGTGGGGGGAAAAAAAGTAAAGAAAAGGCAACAAATAAAAATTTAAATTTTTATTTTAAAGCTGTTATTTTCATATTTTAATTAATTTAAAAAATCCAATAATAAATTCGTTTCAAATAAGGTACCAAATGAAAGGCGCTATTTTTCTGAATCCGTCGGATTAAACAGTTTATCAATCGGACAATCAGGTTTTTTAAAATTAACTAAATTATGAAAAGTAGGTGGCAACATTCGTTCATACACAGCGTGCAAGAAAATCTCTTAAGCCTAAAACGTGACAGAGTCAGGCACTGATGAGCGTAACTATATATGCTGATAAGATTCAACAGAAAATTAAAGAACACGGTACATAAAAATATTTTTTTTTTTTTAATCTTGTAATTATTTATGTTTTTGTTGTCATTTCGGCGATGAGCTGATATGTGTATCGCAAATCAGTAAGTAAACATTTTGGCGAGAAATTTTCGAGATACTTCAGTGCCAAATTAAAAATTCCGCTAAGAGGTCCAAGCTGTTTCGATTTTTTGCACAATTTTTCTCAATTTTATTTTAAATATTTTTGTAATGCGAGGGGGGAAAAAAGGAAAAGCATTTTTTTAAATTGGTCTAATTCTACAAAATATCTCCATGTCAAATATTATGCTTTTTCCGTTCTGTTTATTACCAAAAAGAAGATGACTAATGCAGTTTTTTCTATGTTATTGACATCTCTATAAATTAAATTAAATTAAATTATCCAGTACCAGGACGTTGCGGTGAAGAAGGCAATGCCGATGGCAGCGAGGACCCGAAGCGAAGTTTTCAAGCATTTTCAATATATTTTCTTTTTAGTTTTAATTTGTAGAACGGTATAAAAAATATTCATTCTTTTTTAAATTCGTTTAATCTGCGAAGCTGTCAAAGCTTGCTAGTATTATATTATATTATATTATATTTTTATTTATTTATTTATTTTTTGCAAGTTCTGGCAAGCAACTGACGGTTATTTGCTTATTTTTTATTATATAAAGAATGCCTTACACCCAGTTTGGTGTGGTAGAAATAACAGAAATATTTGTTTATTTATTTTTTTTATTGTTTAGCGAATTCGAGACCCTCTTACTCCTACCTTCATGACGGATGCGGAGACTGACATTATTTTGGTCACACCATTCCAATTATTAAAAATAGGAATGGGTCGGTATGATATCACTACCAAAAATTTACTACTATCTCCCGTAGTATAAAGTCTAGGGTCCATTAGCTGTGACGTCAAACTACCGGCACGGAGTCTTTCATATAGGATGCACTCACACAATTCGTACAAGAGAGAGGTGGAGCTTTTCACTTTAAATATCTCTTATTCATATACTATGTTACAGGCAAAGTATTGTTTTTGGGTTAAATTTTTAAAATTCGGTTTTTTTATTATATTTACATGTTTCGGAGTCCCCTGAATCCAAAAATCATGTTTTTAGTGGTTGGTCTGCGTGTGTATGCGTGTGTCTGTTCGTTATCAACATATCTCAAGAACAAATAATAGCAAAAAGTCTAAACATGGTATTTTAAATGTGTATCATTTAGGGAAGCTGCATTAAACTTTTCGTTGAGATCAAGCAAATGGTTCGTGTACAGGGACACCCAAGAGAATTCAAATACATCACGTGTATGGGGTAAATTGAAGGTAAGTAGAATTTAGCATCTATAGACTGCACTAAAACATATGAAACGAATATATATATTCTATATACATAAAAACATGTTTCATGTAGAATATAGTATGGAAATTATTCTCCGTTCATTTTTTCTGTTGTCTTCTCTGTACAAAAGAACCAGATTTTAGAGTGACAATGCTTGAAAATTGATAAAAGTGTATTTCAGGTTGTGCGGTGTGTTATTAATATAGTATTATATTTATGTGCACCATGTGGTGTGTGCATAATCTTCAAAAGTTATATACAGGGCTGTTGATATGTAAGCAATAGCATTCTTTTTTATTTTTAGTGAAAGTGCTTTACTATAATATTTTACCATGTCCAGGAAAGCTGCTCAGGAATTGAAATTAATTCCTCATAGCCAAATGGTAAAAAATGTATTTTCTTAAGCTAAATATTCATCGCTGTTTTTTTGTATACTTACACGTTTTGAGGCTTCCTGAATACGAAATTCAAATTTCTAACGTTTGCGTTTGGTCTTTGTCTGAATACTTTTAATTTGCTCACTTGCAGTGAATAAAAAACAAATAATTTCAGGCGATCCCAATGATGTATTTTGAAGCTAATACGTTTGTTACTAGAAAAGTTTGAGCGAGATTTATAAGTTTCAAGGAGTGTTGCGTGTGAAAGTTCTCTGAATAATTTTAAATAAACTTTTGAATTTAATAACAGATTTGAATTCTTTATAAATGTAGGTACAATAATGTTGAAGGGGTCTGTAACCCCTCTAACGCAGAATTATGTGTGAAAAAAAAGCTGTTCCGAAGCATGATTTAAATTGTATTAACATACGTTTACACAATAGTACTCCTTATCTTAACCACTGATTTCCAATCTGTACTTATAGTATTAAATATGAGGGTAATAGAAAGTTGTGTGAGTGACACACCAGATTATTTCCTGTGTTCTGGGAATACAGATTCATTTCTAATGATCAATTTTTTTTTTATTGAAGACTATAATTACTGGATGACAGTCAACTATACGAAAAATAACGTCGACCATTCGACAGATTGGCATAATTATTATTATTATCTTTTTTTTTTTTTTTTTTTTTTTTCTAAAATAAATGTACACAAAATTTCTCTATTTAAATACGAAATATTTTAAAGTAAACAAACAGGCAATTTAATATTGATTTTCAATAGTTAAGCTTAATCAAGTATTTTATATAAATGCTTTTTTATTTTTATTTTTATGAAATATAAATATTCAACATTGACTTTTCAAGTTTGTTTCTGTTTATAACCATTGCTATAGTTATGTCTTTCGTTTCAATTTAGAATAAGTACGATCTTTCCAATATTTCGCAATATTTGTCTTTCTGAAGCAACGCGAATGATATTTGTTTTCAAATAATTTTGAAAAGGTTTATTTCAAATATTTAAATAAAGGGAATATTTTATAATGGAATGAAAGACTGATAACTTGCGTCGTAATTGCATGAAAATGTACTTTAAAAAACTGAAACTTGATTAAGAATATCAACAGTAATAAAAATTAAAGTAACACGCATTATTTGCAAAGCTATGGGATAAGCACTATTAAGCAGTGTACATTTTTTTTGCACCACTCTCTGAGAGAAGAGCTGGGAATGATAACCAAAATCTGTGAACCAATATGCCGGACAAGTAAATAACGTAACAGCATATATTTTGTATTAAAGGTATATTGCTCTATTTACTACAATTGTATTGATACTATGCACTTTACAAGGAACAACCGAATTGGTAAGAGCACACTGTCCCGCACTAATAATTATGGTATGTTTACCTCAAACTGAAGTTAAAATATCAATCGTGTTCTACATTGTACACTGTGTTAGTATACATTGAAATACTGTTTTAACATTAGGGGAAACACAAAAGTACATTTGTTTCTTATTCTGAAATGAGAAAAATTATGAAGTATTTTTAAATGTGTCTGTATTCTGCTGTCTAAAAGCCGTGATCTCGAATGGTACGGTTTTATTTACTATTTTCTCAGACATTTAACAAAATATTTCGTGAAACAACAAATCATCTACTTACTATTTTATTGAAACGTTTACAAATAGGTTGGTTGTGGTTAATGATTTAAAATAAAGAAGGGAAATGAAAAATGAATACTTTTATGTCACTTTTGTAGCGACAAAGTTTGTCACATGGATAATAATGATGTAACGAAATATAATTTCTTAAAAGTTAGAAACAAGAAAAATTTCAAGTAGACTCCATGAAAATGTAAGGAAAACTACTTTGTTAAAAAAAAAAAAAAAAAAAAAAAAAAAAGCTTTCTTTAAGAGAAATGTACATTCTGAAACACTTTTTAATTTTTTAACATTGAAAGAAAATATCTGAGAAATTCATTCAAAACTACTCCAGAATATTTTTTAAAAATTATTTTTTAAATCGGTAATTTTATGTTATTCCTTGTTAAGAGAATTCCTCATAGGAGTTGAAACTAAATTACTTTAGTTATTTTTATAAGAGTAGAAAACATACAAAATTTCTAAAGCGTTTTCAACAGGAAAGCAAAGAGTAAAAAGTAAATGCAAACGAAATTTCCTATATAAAGAAACAAATTTAAATTTATTAGAGACAATCAATATTTTGACAAAGAATGTATTATGATTTGTACATATATACTTAAGAATTGAAAAAAAAATTAAAAAAAAAAAAAAAAGACTACGAAATCAGTAATATTTTAGAAGGAAGTCACACTACTTGACTCAAAAATTTAAATTTACAACTTCTTTTACGGCACATTTTTATACTGAAAAAAGGTTTTAATATCTGAGTGATATGGAAATTCGGAAAAATATAAAACTTGGTTTTTCGCTTTTTCCATGGCAAGAGTATATTGCAAATGCAAGTTATGACGAACAGATTCGATTTCTTTCATCTCAAGGACATGTGCAAGGTCATTTACTTCTTGCACTTAAAATCTACCTCGAACAACACACACAAATGTTTGACAGAGTTGATTTTGTTTTCGGACCTTCATATAATGGTACATATTCAGAACAGTTTGAAAAAGTGAAGCACTCTGAAATTGATATGGGTTGTGCACCAATAGCTATGTCTGAAAATCTCATGCAATCAGTTGATTTATGCTACCCATACCCAATGATTGATTATACATTTGTAACCCGGAAACCCGAATATAAACCACAAGTGTTCGGCATCTTTCAAATGTTTTCACAGTCAGTTTGGATGACAATCGTATCAGTCTTGATTGCGATGATGCTAATACATTACATAACCTTAAAGTGGAAAAGAAACGCCGACAAAAGTTTGCTTCACGTTTTTGCGATACTAATGAAGCAGAGTGCACTTATAACTCCGTTGTCGTTTGCAGAAAAGCTCCTCATGTATTCATGGGTGATCGGAGCCATGATCCTCTGCCTATGTTATGACTCCGTGTTTCTGTCTTTCCTCTCATTTCCTCCGGTGGTTAAAATAAAAGATTTATCTGTCTTGGCTTCGGCCGTTGAAAAAGGAAACATCCGTTGTATTGCATACATAAAAGGTGGTGTCCAAAATTATTTGTGGTATACAAATCAGAGACATTTAAGAGTGATTGCAAGAGACATCGTCGAGAATAACTTAAGCTATGGAAATGTCTTTATAGACTTTATTCGTGAAAGTAAGAAGCAAAATCTTGCTTTTATCGTGAGTACGGAAATCTTAGAATCTTTAACTGGAGAATACTTCATCTCAGAAGATCGTTTTTGTCAAACTTTGCCCGCAATGATGGTTCGAAAAGATTTCTGCTGCAGAGAACTTATAGATACTTTTGTGCATCGAATAATGGCTTCAGGTATTTACTTCAAGTTAATTGGAGAAGGTTTGTTTGTGCTTCACCTTCAGATTTTGTCGTATAGCTCAGAGTCAGAAACCTCTAATCGAAAGTTGACTCTCACAGACGTTGCTCCAGCGTTTATATTCCTTTTGTGCGGCTACTTTATATCATTTTTGGTTTTTCTTGGAGAATTGTATTTAGGTCACAAGAAAATAAAGCGCAAGAAAATTTTAAAGGGTAAAAGAAGAAATGTGCGAAGAATAGCTTTTGCAGTATGATTCTATTTCTATTTATTTATTTTTTATTTTTTTTAGTTGCTGTTAGAATATTAGTCTGATATATATATATATATATACATATATTAGGCACGAGTTGCTGCTTTGACTGCAGCACTCGTGCCTACTTTGTTCCCCTGAAAAAGGATCGTGTGCTCTTTCAACCCGAAATAACTCTTTCGAGATCATTGCATATGGAGAGATTATATGGTGTTTATTCAAATATTTGTATATATATATATTATGAACATTTTGAAGTAAATATATATATATATATATATATAATTTGTTATGTTTTTGAAAAAAAAAATTCTATAATACTCACTCTAAAGTGACTGTACTTTCCCTTGAAACTTTGCACTTCACTCACTTCATACTTCAAGAAATATATTTCCGGTACTATAATGACACGTTATCAGTTCAATGAACTTCAACTGAATTCTTTTATGTCTAATAGACAACTTATATCACTCACCTGTATCACGATTTATTTGTATTAACTGTATCACACATTGTATCACGATATACACAGTATTCCTCACTGTATAACTATCACTGTATCCCATTTTGTCAATAAGATTCATAAATCTTATTAACACAACATTTTCACTTGCATGAAAATTACAAGATCACAAAATTGGTCCTCTATTACCCATGCAATGGTTTAAAAGAACAATACTCTCTGGTGCGCTGGTTTAAATTTTTCCGGTGCATAATGAAACTATTTTTTTCGTTTGCATATAAGATCGAAAATGAAATACTAATTCTCTACTATCTAAGCAATATGACAGTCAGAAAAAAAAAAAAAAAAAAAAACGCCACCTCCCAACTATTTTTGTCGCAAATCGGCCTATAAAAATGGGCTGGATCCAATCGATTACAAATGAAGTCTAGTTTAAAATGGTGCAATTAGATTTTGCTTAAGGGGTTGTCCACATATTAAAACTGACATAAATTTCCCTTTTCTCAGCGGCAACCCTCTTCTATCACAATTTTTTGGGGCTATTTGGAAAATGAGTAGCCAAGAAAATAGTACAGGTTATATATTTCTCTCAATTTTTCTTAAAGTTTTAATCTGTCAAAATAAGGGAATGCTAATGTTAAGTGAATGTGACGAACATTTATTCATATTTTCCCGAAAAATTATTATATTCAATTCGTTTCATTTTTCGAGTATTAGTAGAAAGTGACTCATACATATTCCAAGCATATTTTTGATTAAAAAACATGTTTTGAATAATGAAAATTGTTTATATATTCATATTTTATAAAATTATGAAGTATGAGTTATATTAAGTTTTGCACGAACTTTTATATAACGGATTTCATCAAAAATATTCGTTTCAAAAGTTACAGGTTATTCCTATCATTATTTTTAGAATTGCAGTGGAAATTCAATTTTTATTGTTCTTAGGGGGCTATTACTTTTTATCATTGGTGTCAACTATAACTTTGCATATACACGACTTAAAATAGCTATTTATGATAGTTTAGACGCACACATCATTTATTAATAAGCATTACTTTAGTTTATCTTATATTTTAAATTGTCATACTTCTTTTCCTGATAATATCTGAATGGACATAATACTTTTCTGTATTAGATCATAATTTAATTTTTTTTTAATATAGGGATTTACCCCTAACACATTTTCGCTTGTAACTGTATCAAGAATTAATTTAAATTATATAAACTACACCTTTATCCGAACCTCTTTGATCTCAGAAATATGAAAATGCAGTAAAAAAAGGTGTTATTATTCGAAAAAGTAAAGTTAAGGAAAATTTTAATATTTAGATGACCCCTTAAGCAAAATTTTATATAATAGCAGATATATGAATATTTGTGAAATCGCGTTTACAATATATTCTCTCTTACTGTGGCTGAAAAGAAAGCGTTTCCAAGAAGCGATACGTACTGTAATACTGAAAAGTCTAGAAAATCGTTGGTGATGTTAATGAGTTAAAATGAAGAAGTGAAAGGAAAAATGCATAATTTTACATGACTTTGTGTAAGAGATGAATTTTTTCGTTTGAATAATAATAACGAAATACAATTTTCCTTAAAAACAAAAGAAAAGAAAATTTTCAAATAGGTAACATAAAAATAATGAAACATTTTTTGTTTAAAAAGAAAATCTGTCTTTGAGAAAAAAAAGTACATTCTTGTACACTTCTTAATAGTTACTTTCACAGAAAAAGAGAGTATCGAAGAAATTCATTTAAAGTAGCTCAAGTATACTTTTCATATATATATTATGTCGGTAATTTTATGTTGTTCCTTGTGAAGATAATTTTTCATTGGAGTTGTAACTAAATCACTTTAAATATTTTTATAAGTGCAGAAGACATAGAAAAATGCTAAAGTGTTTTACAACAGTAAGCAAAGGGTAAAAGGTAAACAAAACGAAATTTCCTAAATAAACAAATAAATTTAAAAATACTGTAAAACAAGAAAAGCAATTTTTCGGAGAATCTATTATACTTAATACATAAATACTTAAAAAGAAAAAAGGAAAATCTCCGAAAACAGTAAAACTTTAGAAGAAAGTGACTCAAAAATTTAGAATTGCAACTTCTTTTATGACAAATTTATATACCAAATTGTTATTTTAACATTCGAGTGTTATGAAAATTCAGAAAAAAGTAAAACTTTGTCTTTCGCTTCTTCCATGGCAGGAATATATCGCAAATGCAGGTTATAACGGACAGATTCGACATTTTCCAATTAAAGGAAATACGCACATTTAATTACCACTTAAAATCTACCTTGAACAATACACAGAACTGAACTGTTTGATAGAGTTGATTTCATTTTTTGACCTCCATCTAATGATATATTCAGAACTGCTTGAAAAAGCAAAGCACTCTGAAACTGAGATATTTGTTGGGTCAGTAATAATGGATGAAGATGTGACGCAATCAGTTGATTTCTGCTACACACAAATGAAGAATGATTACATATTTGTAACCTGGAAACCAAAACATAAACCACGTGTATTCGGAGTCTTTCGAAAGTGTTTCAAAAGGGTCTGATCGAATGGTTGTAAAGAATTTTAAAATTTAAATCATCCGTTCAGCAAAAATTTTAAACAATAGCAGATATATGAATATTTATGAAATCATTTATAATATTTTCTTTCCTACTGTGGCTGAAAAGAAAACATTTCTAAGAAGAAACAGATATGCTATACGTACTGTAATATCGTAAAGTTTAGAAACTCGTTGGTGGTGTTAATGAGTCAAAATGAAGAAGCGAAAGGCAAAATGAATACTTTTACATTTGTAGAAATAATAATATAAATTTATTATTAATTATATAATATATGTAATAATAATAATATAACGCAATATAATTTTCCTAAATAACGGAATAAAAGAAAAATTTCAAATAGGTAACATAAAAATAATAAAATATTTTTTGATTAAAAAAAAAAAAAATCTGTGTTTAATAAAAAAAGTACATTCTTGTACATTTCTTAGTACTTTCATAGAAAAAGAGAACCTCTAAGAAATTCATTTTAAGCAGCTCAAGTATATTTTTCATAAATAATTTTTTATGTTTGCAATTCTATGTTTTTCTTTGTGAAGATAATTTTTCATTGGAGCTGTAACTAAATCACTTTAATTATTTTTATAATAGTAGAAGACATAGAAAAATGCTAAACAGAGGGTAAAAAGTAAATTTCCTAAATAAAGAAATAAATTTAAAAATACTGCAAGACAAATAATTTTTAGACAAAGAATGTATTATAATACATACGTACTTAGAAATTAGAAAACAAAAATCTTCAAATTCAGCAAAACTTTAGAAGGAAACCAAACAACTTGTCTCAGTAATTTAGAATTGCAACTTCTTTTATAACAAATTCGTGTACTAAAATATTCTTTAAACCATCGACTGACATGGAAATTCAGAAAACTGTTAAAGTTGGGTTTCCGCTTTATCCATAGGAAGAATATCTTGCAAATGCAAGTTATGACGATCACATTTGACATTTTTCAATTAAAGGAAATGCGCACGGTCAATTACCACTTAAAATGTACCTAGAACAACACACAGAAATATTTGACAGATTCCATTTTCTTTTCGGACCTCTATCTAATGGTATATATCCAGAACTGCTTGAAAAAGAAAAGCACTCTGAAATAAACACACTTGTTGCGGTAGTTATAATGAATGAAAATGAGACGTAATCACTTGATTTCTGCTACACACACATAATGAATGATTTTATATTTGTAACCCGGGAACCAGAATATAAGCCAGGAGTGTTCGGAATCTTCAAACATATCACTGTCAGTTTGGATGGCAATCGTATCAGTCTTGATTGCGATAGTGCTAATGCATTACCTGGTCTTGAAATGGAAACAAAACACCGACAAAAGTTTGTTTCACATTTTCTCAATACTGCTGAAGCAAAGTGCGCTGATAGCACTTTTGTCGTTTGCAAAAAACTTCTCATGTATTCATGGGTGATCGGAGCCATGATCCTCTGCCTATCTTACGACTCCGCGTTTCTGACTTTTCTCTCATTTCCTAGGGATGTTAAAGTAAAAGATTTATTGAACTTTACATTGGCCGTTGGGAAAAGAGATTTCCGTTGTATAGCAGGTGTTAAGCAGGTGTTCCGTTAAGCAGGTGTCGTTCAGCATTAGTGGAATACAAAACAGATACATTTAAGAGTGATTTAAACTACGGGCCTGTCTTTGGAAATTTTATGCATGAAAGTAAGAAGTGAAACCTTGCTTGTTTCGCGAATACAGTTCCCGGTGAAATTTTAACTGGAAAATACTTGAAAATTCTATCTCTCAAATGATTGTTTTTGTGAAGCTTTACCCTCAAAGACGGTTCGAAGAGGCTTCTGTTGCAGAAAGTTGATAGATAGTTTCGTGCATCGAATAATGGCTTTGGATATGTGAATAAATAAAAAATAAAAGCTAATAAAAGCTTTAAATAAAAGCTAATTGGAGAAATTTTGTTTTCGATTCCTCTTTAATTTTGTCAGAAGCCTCAAACCGAAAGTTGACACTCACAGACGGTGCTCCGGCGCTCATATTCCTCTTGTTTCGCTATTTTACATCATTTCTGGTTTTTCTTGAAGAATTGTATTTAGGTTGCAAGGAAATTGAAAAGAAAAAAGAAAGAATGTGTGTAACTTCTGTAGTAGGATTTTGAATGACTTTTTTTTTTTTGCTGTAAACTGCTGTAAAGACATAAACTGATGAATTTTTTCCTGAATTACAACTCGTTTACTTACCAATTAATTATTTCCTACTACATATATATATAATGAACGTTTAGAAATTGAAGATTTTTTTTATTTATTTAAATTTAAATTTAAATTAATTTACTAATTAATTAATATATTTAATTGTTAAAAACATTCTTTCATATTCACTATAAAGTGACACTATAAAGACTGTAAAATTATTTTCCCTTGTTACTTCATACTTTACTCACTTTATACTTAAAGAAAAATATTTCCGATTCTCGAATGACACATTCTCAGTTCGGTAAATTTCAACTGAATTCTGTTATGTCTAACAGACGTATCACGATCTATCTTTATAGTAAATTTTATTGTCATAATTTATTCACGTGCATGAAAATTACAAGATCACAAAAATAATCCTCCCCTCCATTATATGCGCAGTGGACCAAAAGACCAATACTCTGTTGTTCGTTGCATTAATTTTTTCCTGCGCATAGTGAAACTATTTTTTCCTGTGCATGAAAATCAGAAAATGACAGATTAATTCTCTATTACCTACGCGATAGCACAACTGATTCATCTTTTGGTGTTTATTCGACTTTTTTTTTTTTTTTTTTTTTGTGGAAAACTGCTAAACTAATTTTTAAAAATTGTTAAACTCATTTTTAATTGACTAATAGTACTATAATAAACTAATTAATATACTAATAATTATTTGCTAGATAAACTAATTGATTAATATAAACTAAATTGATTAATAAACTAATAAATAATTGCTAAACTAATTTTTTTAATTGTTATTAGACATATATCTGTTTTATAAATAACTTCCAATAAAAAAGACTAGCACTCTTAATTTTCGTCAAGGTTTTGTTCCGAAACATGTATTTCTTCACCAGATTCAAACCAAATAATATTTAATTTAGTAAATAAATACATCTGTAAATAAGTACTTTAAATTTAAAAAAAAAAAAGTTCACAACAATTGTTTCAATTCAAAATGACAGCACACGCTTCACCGTATGAAAAAAACTAGGAAAGAGTGCATTCCTAAAGCAGCAACTACGTACTGTGTAAGAAAATTAACAAAGAGGCAGCAATTTATTGTTAACTTTGTTACCCAGCTGACCAAAGATTTTTAGTTCTGTTGATTTAATCCTGTTACACGACAAAAGTAAACATTCTGAAAGCAGTAAATTAGTTAAAACGTAATGAAGCGCTGGATAAAAATCAAATTGTTATCAATAATAATAATTTAATAATAGAATAAACAAATACTAGAGATTTCGAGATTATTTATACTTTTTAATCATTTTCTCTTGTTTTTTTTTATTTATTTATTTTCTTATTAAATTCGCTATCAATAAACCAAAAGAGGAAGTAGTAACTCCATTTAACATAATGTGTAAATCTGTTCTACTTGCGACGTTGATTATAAACGGTCATTTATGTAAAAATGGAGAAGAAAGAGCTTGAAAGTAGCTGTACGTTTCACTTACATTTTTTAAAGAAAGTTTAGAAACAAAATTTTTTCTGAACTTTTCGGATATTGAAGAATTTTGTCGTAGAGACCCATTTTTAAAGCAAAATGAATTGCATAATAAACGTGATGATTAGTATTCGAAAAAATTTTTGAACTTACTTAAAAATGTTCCAGTTTAAGCGCTTCCTAAGATCTTTTACAATTAAAATTATTGTTACAACATAAAATTCCACAAGATCAAAATAACTTGTACGTAAGTTCCCCAAGAAAGTATGTCAAAAGAACTTTTGAATAAAAGTTCTGTAAATATAATTTCTTGCCAAAACCTTTTTTATAAAATTTCTAAAAACAGAAGTTCCTAATAGAGCAACTTTATGACCATATGTTTTCACATTTAAGTTTAATTTTAAAACTGAAATAAAATAAATATATTAGCAACAAAATAATTAACTTCAGTGACTGGTTGATTAGCCAAGCCTTAACTTCAATTATTCATTTATTATATTTTACACTGCTTTTAAATGGAGCGGCTGGGTTAATCTCCTGGTTTTTGATACAAGATTCTCTAAAAGATTCATAAACTAACACTTTTCTTAACAAATACTTATAAACACATATTCATACAAATACGAAACTTAATGCCACCTACTTCACCTAGCGGGTAGCAATTTATCTCCTTTTTTTCCTAGAAAAGATAAAACGAAGAGTATAATCATGATGATGTATTAGAATTCATAAGCACATACTTTCTGTAGTCAAAACGTATAAAAATTTGCAAAATACACACTTTAAATATTTAAAATTGATAAATAAATGTACACATTGTTTCACTGCAGAACTAACAATAACTGCTTTTATAAAATTATAACATTTATTAGACATCACTAACACTTTGGTTATAGGCAAGCTTTGATGTTAAATTCACTGTATTGAGTGTAAATCATTATACGTCACTATATTTTGTGTCACGAAAAGAAAATGTTTCCACCCATCTGTATTCTGATTAAAATTTATGTTATGGTATCTTTTGTCAAGTCATAAAGTAACCTTCAGTTGCAAAATGTTGCTTGCTTAAGTGTTTCGCTACAGCCATGTATCTGAGTGTTCAATAAACTTGAATTGCATGACTAATTTGTAATGTGTAAATTTTTACTAATACTGAAACATAACAAATGCACAAATTTACAAATAACGAAACACAAATTCGTCTGTTTTTCTTTTCTTTTCTTTTCTTTTTTATTGTTTGCTGAAAACCTTATAACCTGCATTGTTTTAACCCTTCATCGACCGACGGTATTTGAAAGTATCATTAGATTAAAAAGCGAGTAAAAAGGAATTTATGGAAGAAATTTAAAAAATATTTTTAAGAATAGATTGTATATGCATCATTTTAATCTCACAACGTGGCACTCGACTCTACATGCAGCCGGTTTTGCTTCAGGAAGAATTTTATAGAGTGCTTTTTCGCTCTTACAGTCATAAAAATTACAGTCAAAAAATGTATTTATTTAAATTCAATATATTTAAATAAATTTAGCAAGTAGAACTGAAAAAGTTTTTTGATATATTTCATCGAACCCGTGTAATAAAAAGTTTATGAACGAAAAATTGCATTTTTTTTAAATGTATATGCTATGCTAAGAATCGGACGTCAATGGTGAGTTAATTATTAATTTAATCAATTTGAATTTTTTTCTAAACCAGAGTATCTTAACCGGTTTTCCAAGAACATACAAACAGCGTTCCGATAATTGATTTCTATATCTTCATATGTAAACTGTTATGTTCTTTTTAGCTTATTATTCAATAAAAAAGTTACATAATGTTTTATTTCAAGCTACAACACGAAAATCTCCAATGAAATTCAAGTTAATTTAAATTTTCTGGAATTAACAAAGGTTGTTAATATATGATCATTAGGATTCAATTTACACATTTGTAAGTAAATATATATGACAAAATTGTGGTTATTTAATGTAATTTGACTCAAATGTTTTTAGTCTGAAAAGTATAAAAAATATATATATATATATATATTTTTGTTTCAAATTTCCTTGTATTGCCAATGAACGACAAATAACCAATAAACGAGCATTTGAAGTATTTTTTTTAGACCCTATACATAAAAATAGATACTACCGAACTTATATATATATATATATATATGTATATATATATATAAATATATATATATATATATATATATATATATATATATGCATAACTTTAAAATAAGAGTCTTCTGTCAATTTTTCAAACTTTTCTGAGTATGCGCATATGAACACTTTCCTTGTTAGAAGCACGGTGGTATAATATTCAAGGTAGCGGTAGACCCGCCTTTTTCCCTCTGATTCTTCTAGCAGTATATTTGTATATTCATTTTTTACTTAATTAACAGTGTAAATTTACTACTAAAAATTCTGAAAGAAAAATACTCGTGGAAGAATTAGGGAAAAATTTTGGCCTGCCGCCACCCTGATATCGTATGCCACTAATTTTTTATTCAAACTACAAAGATTCATCCTAGCAGATTTTTTTTTTTTTTTTTTACTTTCAAAATACAGCACACACACACCAAAAAAAAAAAAAAAAAAAAAAAAAACGAAAAGAAAACTTCCACCGTAATTTTTGGTATATAATCCGCAGATAACATGCATATTATTCCTGGACAAAAAATTTTGTTTAACAGAAAAATTATTATTTCGATTTAATAGCCCATACAAATCTAACTTAATTTGTAATTTAAAATTTCTAGTACAAAACTGACATATCTGACCTGCCGATTATACGTCGTAAGTTAGGGTATTTATTTTCTTTTAATTTTCATTTCAAATTCTTTAGCCTGCTGATATAAATTAAGCATAATTATCCTGTGTCTCAAAGACTTAAAATTTGCTTTAAAAAAAAAAAAAACTGATAATGAACAATTATAAGTTTGAAATTTTAGTTTTTAACTTTTTAGAGCATAGTGGTATGATGAAAACGTATCACATACTCAAGCTTTTCTTGGAGGATGACATGCTGGTACTTTTTTGCTGCGAACTTTCATTTATGCTTAAATGCATCTATTTAAAAAATATATTAAATAGTATATACTATATTTAAAAAGTTATCAGTTTCAGCTTTAATAGCATTGTTTTGACTAGTAAATGTTATACTCATATAAAACATAAAAATAAATAAATAAATATAAAAGAGTATAACATTATCGTGACTTATGACTTTAGAGACTTAGTCAATTTGTATATATATATAAATTACGTGTCACGATGCTTGTCTGCGATAAACTCCTAAACTAAGGAACCGATTTTAATGAAATTTTGCACACTGTGTGCAGTTTGGTCAAACTTGAGAGATTAGTTTTCATCTCAATTTATAGTCACAATATTTTTTTATTGTGCAATTATTTTTTAATTATAGTCCTTTGTTACAGTTGGTCCACAATATCTGTGAGTTCCATAAGTTCAATTGTTGCCAAAATAAATAAATAAATAAATAAAATAAAAAATGAATTACGAGTTCATTTTCTTTCGGCATAAAAATAAATACATTTAATCATATGTGAACGTTAAAAAGTTATAAAAAGTTAAATTATGCATTTCACGAAAATTGACATCATAATCAATTTAAAGATATTATACACATTGACAAAGTGCTAATATAGTTCTGTCATAGATATAGTAATATATATAGATCTATCATCCCCACGTTATACGCAAGCGAAGTGTGACGTCACTGACAGTTCGTGGATGCAAGAAAATGATTTCCTATGTTAATCGCACATTGGATTTTTTGTAAAAAATTATTAAAAATCGAGGAAAATTATTTCCCGATTTTAATCCCCATATTTTGGTATAGATATGTATTAGTTATCATGTGCATGTGTTAGATTGAGTTATTTTGCTGTCAAATTGACAAAATTTTAATTTTAAATTTCAAAACTCTGTTGTCCTTGGCGTTTTTGTATTTGGCTATCAAAACCATAATACGAAAATATACATGCCAGATGTATATTTTCGTAATATGTATTGTACGAAATATTGTTTCATATTATTCATTACTCTCTTAATATAAGTTGTTAAAATAACCATGATTTTTGAAAGGAATTAAATTACGTTCGCCAGATAATTTGGCGATATATATATATATATATATTTTTTTTTTTTTCTGCCAAGGATGACAGATATCAAATCTATTCCGCTGCAACGTATTAGTATCTTATATCAGATACTTTATTTAGACATTTGAAAAAAAAAATTTACTTCAAATTATGATAAAATATTTATTATTTCCCTTTTAATTAGTATATTAGCTGGATATTTATTGTGTAAATATCATCCTTTGAAATGAAATGTTTATGTTTTCAATCGAATATGGAAGTTTGCCATATTTTTTCTAGAGTTTTGAAATTTTTCCCTTTTACTTTCCGAACACTATAGTGAGGAAAGTATTGTAATCATGTCAAAAATATCGGGGGGGGGGGGAACCAATGCCCCCACATGCACAAAATTTTTTCCTAGTTAACGATTACTATTATCAACGAGAACTTTCGAAAGATAACCATTGTGAAAATTTACTCCTCCGGGACGGACGGGGGGGGGGTACTTTTCCCCAGGGGGTGGGAAGCGATGCCCCCCCCATGCACAAAATTTTTTTCCTAGTTAAATACTACTATTATCAATAATTCATATTAATTTTACAATTACAAATTTAAAATAACTCTTATTATGCACATTTATACGAAGTTTTCTCCTATACTGCCATGTTAAAAATTTAGATAAAATGCGATCACAACGCCACCTGTTGAGCTATTGATCCCCAAATGTAATCAGAACCAGTTTATGTCGGGGACCAACTAAATACCAAGTTTGGTTAAATTTCGTAAAAAAAAAAAAAAAAAAAAAAAGAAATTTACGAATTTTTTTCTATTTTTTTTTTTTTTTTTTTTTTTGTTAAAAGTAAAAAAAAATCGATAACTTCGTTTTAAATTATCACAGATTTATGGTTCAACCATTCGTCTTAAAGGTATTGACGAGACCTTTCGAAAGATACCCAACCTGAAACTTTGCACCCCGGCAGTGGGGGGGGGGGGAACCGATGCCCCCACATGCACATTTTTTTCCTTGTTAATTATTACTATTATCAACGAGACCTTTCGAAAGGTACCAATCATGAAAATTTACTTCCCCCCCAGGGTGGGGGGAACCGATGCCCCCACATGAACAAAAATTTTTTTTCTAGTTACCTATTACTATTATTAATAATTCATATCAATTTTACAAACACAAGTTTAAAATAACTCTCATTATGCCCATTTATACGAAATTTTGTCCTATGCTGCCATGTTAAAAGTTTGCATAAAATGCGATCACAGCGCCACCTGTTGAGCTATTGATCCCCAAATCTAATCAGCACATGTTCATGTCTGGGTGTAACTAAATACCAATTTTGGTTGAATTTCATTCATTGGTTCGTGAGATACAGCGTCCACAAAAAAAATGATACAGACAGACAGACAGACAGACATTTTCTAAAAACTATTAATTCGTGTTCTGTACATCCCAAAACGTGTAAATCCATCAAAAAACGGAGGTCGAAAATTTTCGCGAATCCAATACTTTCTCTATATTACATATAGAAGAAAGTAAAAATAGCTTTAGACATATTATATTTCACTCATCCATAAAAATTGATTTTTAAAATCGTCTGCTTCTTTTACACTTTTATTAAATAGAATTTAATTGCCGAAACGTCAGTGGAGGCCCTACATTGAGACTCAAAACGGTTTTGGGCTGTGTCTGTCTGTCGCGCGATAGTAACCGCAAAAATAGCGCTATTGACTTGAAATTTGGTACACATGTTCATGAGCCCTACGAAATCAGCTGTATAGTTTTTGGTATGTATTCCATTTATAGTTCGTATACAGGGACACGCCAAAGTTTTTCTTATCATTACGGCCTATGGGAGGAATTTGTATGTACCGCGATAGCGGCCACAAAAATCACGCTATTGACTTGCAATTTGGTACACATGTTCATGTGCCACACGGAATCAGCTGTATAATTTTGGGTGTGTATTCCATTTTTAATTCGTGTACAGGGACACGCCACAGTTTTTCTTATCATTACGGCCTATGGGAAGAATCTGTATGTACCGCGATAGCCACCGCAAAAATCAAGCTATTGACTTCCATTTTTTGCCGAAACGTCAGTGGAGGTCCTCTGTTGAGACTCAAAACGGTTTTGGGCTGTGTCTGTGTGTCTTTCTGTCTGTCTGTCTGTCGCGCGATAGCGGCCGCAAAAATAGCGCTATTGACTTGAAATTTGGTACACATGTTCATGAGCCCCACGAAATCAGCTGTATAGGTTTTGGTATGTATTCCATTTGTAGTTCGTATACAGGGAAAGGCCAAAATTTTTCTTATCATTACGGCCTATGGGAGGAATTTGTATGTATCACGGTAGCGGCCGCAAAAATAGCGCTATTGACTTGAAATTTGGTACACATGTTCATGAGCACCACGAAAACAGCTGTATAGTTTTTGGTATGCATTCCATTTGTAGTTCGTATACAGAGACACGCCAAAATTTTTCTTATCATTACGGCCTAAGGGTGGAATTTGTATGTATCGCGATAGCGACCACAAAAATCACGCTATTAACTTTCAATTTGGTGCACATATTCATGAGCCCAACGGAATTAGCTGTACAGTTTTAGGTGTGTATTCCATTTGTAGTTCGTGTACAGGGACACGCCAAAGTTTTTCTATCATTACGGCCTATGGGAAGAATCTGTATGTACCGCGATAGCCACCGCAAAAATCAAGCTATTGACTTCCATTTTTTTCCGAAAGGTCAGTGGAGGTCCTCTGTTGAGACTCGAAAGGATTTTGTGTTCCGTCTGTCCGTCTGTCTGCCTGTCTATGGTGCGATAGCGGCCGCAAAAATCACGCTATTGACTTGAAATTTGGTACACATGTTCATGATCCCCACGAATTTAGCTGTATAGTTTTGGGTGTACATTCCATTTGTAGTTCGTGTACAGGGACACGCCAGAGTTTTTTTCATCATTACGGAAGAATTTGTATGTGCCGCAATAGCGGCCGCAAAAGTCCTTCGATTGACTAGCAAATTGGCGCACACGTTCCAGCTTTGCATATAAGTAGCTGTATAATTTTTATTGCTATATTGTTTATAAACTGCGTGTAGGGACACACCAAAATTCTTAATATTACGGCGTAAGGGGTGAATTTCTTTTAAACACATTTTAATATCATCACTTTGCAATGAAGAAAATGAAGTACGCTAGTTTACTTGAGTAATAAAACTCATGTTGTTTGAAGAAAATATGTGCTCTTAAGCTTTCTAATTAATGTACAGGACCTTAGAAAAGTGTTCTGACAATGTGACGCAGTCATCCAAACGATGTTAAATTTGGAACAATTTATAATTTTAAACGCAAAATAAGCTGAATAGTTTTTACTGGTGTATACAATATTTATGATTTGTTTACAGAGACACAAGAAAGAATTTCGCAACTTTAGAGCCTATGGACAAACTTTTATTTAAGCGCGCTCTTTAATGCGTTTATGCTGAATTGAACTTAATAAAATTAACATACGCTTAAATTAACAGATGCTTAAAATTATGTTTACTCTTAAAGAAGGTTATGTATAGACTAAATAATTTATGGGACCACACAAAATAATTCCGAGTTTGTGCTGAAATCATCCAAATGATGTCAAATTAGTTTGAAAATTAATGAGTTATAATTAATTAAGTTTATTCTTATTATTGGCGTTTATAATGACTGTGGCTACTTTTCCGGGATACATAAAATAATTTCGTACTATTACGGTCTATAGTCGATATTTCTTAAAAGTTTATTTTAACATGGTTACACCCCATCAAATATAATGAAATTTTATTAGAATTTTAAAAGCATGTTTTACTGTTGATAATTGTGAGCATAGAATTGGAAATTAGTTTAAAGGTTACGCAAAATATTTCCGATATGCTATTTAATTTTTTTTTTGTATGAAAATTGGTAGTTATGAAATTTGGTATTTATGAATTTCAGGGAAAAAATACAAGACCGTCGTTTCTTAAGAATACATATTGTTGCGTACTTGGGGGTCCGTAAGTTGTCCGAGAATGAAAGGCGAAACATGCAAAAATTCAGTGATTTATTCACAGAAAATTCAAGAAAAATACAGGTCTATAAACCAAGTATCAGCTTCAATTCAACCAGTAAACACAACAGCCGTTAACAGCAAAACAACAGTACAAACTGTTTAGCAATAGCACATAAAGAAAGTCTTATCCAAAGAGGCTCAAAGCAAAGCAAGCATTTGACGAAACAGACACAGATCTGACACTGACAGCCTTGGCGAAAAAATGCTCTTTTTATACTTTTCTATCGAACACAAACTTTTCTGGAAAATTCTCGTATCTAATAATGAGATTAGAGCTTCCATATTTGGTATATCCCTCATAAGGTTTTTCTCGCCAATGTCGCCAAAGAAATCGCCAAGGAGGGAAACAGTCGCCAAATTTGGCGCCAAATCCATTTCTTCCTTTATTGGAGCTTTTTTAAGTGTTTTTAAGGGAAAATTAGGCTATTTTAACGCTAAAACGACTAGAAATGCACAAAGTTCTCATTTTGTTAACTTTACTAAACCTCTTTGAAAGAATTTATACAAAAATAAATGCAATTACTTACAATTCCGTAACACTTTATAAGATATATAAATAGAGATACAGCGGGGGGTTGAGGGGGGCGGCAGCCCCCCTCAGGATTGTATCTAATTACGGTAACAAGTCGATCGAATCAATATATACGATTATATAATAAGGAATAAATAAAAATAACCTATTGAATAATGTCTGATGTAAATAGGACGTTGAGGCTCCTGATCTGCAGATCCACTAGTATAATTTAATTTATATATTAGACATTTTAGCATTTTTATCCTAAGTAGCATTAGAAATAATATATATCACTTCGCCATTAAAATTTTTAAGACCCTGCAATAAAATTAATTTGTGCTTAATATCAATTCTACGAAATTTTTTCAATCGCTTCCAAATTTTGACCTAAGGTACAAATTTCAATCCTGTGGTTTTTTACATCGGCTACAACGTTTTCGTCTTTATTCGTAAATAATATTTTAAATGTATTAAATAGTTTAGTGCAATATAATTCAACGTATAACTTAGTCATAGCAACGCGTGGCCGGGTATGCTAGTAATATATAAAAATTAAATTTATGTTCAAAATGTTGGGATCCCGATACGGGTGGGGAGGGAGGGGGATATGCAGATGTATACTCTGTTTCACTTTAACTTAGCAGCACTTTATTACTGTGAGCGATATCTTAGTTACGATAATATGCAACTGTAACTTTATGTTGATCGTTATGTTAATTATAATTAATAGCAGGCATATAATACTTTGAGGGATCATTTAGAGTGATAAACTGTAATGAGTGATAAACTGTAATGAGTGATAAACTGTAATAATCTAGAGCTATAAACTGTCATTAAAAAACATAAATCATTCCAAGAAACCACAAAAAATACACTTGCTATTTTATTAGCTGTCCTCAAATGAGGACGCTGGGCGTTTAATAGTGGTTGATATATAGAAAAATAAATAAATATGTAAACCTGATCATAATACATATTTATTGTAGATCCTCTTGGCAATTTTTTGAAATTTTGTCGCCATTTTGACGATAGATTTATTTGTACAATTTTCTATATAAAAATGACAGAAAATTTTTGAGTACTTATTTTGCTAACACGTTTAATGATTGCATCTTTTCTTTAATTTATAAGAATTCAGAAGCTTCGCTTTCTGCTCGCTGCGCTCACCAATCCCCGAGAGCTGTTTTAAAAATCTCGGTTATTTTCAAATGTTTTCACAATTCTAGAAATAATTTTCTTCTCTAAAATATCGCAACGAGGCCAGTTTTTAATGTTTTTTCTTTCTTTCTTTTTTTTTTTCTTTTTGATTTTCTTTTTCTTTCTTTGATTTTTTTTTTCTTTTTGAATTTTTTTTTCTTTCTTTCTTTCTTTTTACTTCCATTACCCTACTACCGTAGATAATGGAAGTATTGTATTCGGTCTGAAAATTCGATATCGGGTTTTCACCTGATTTACACGATTCAAGGTCCCCTGAATCCAATAAAGTGGTTTTTGGCAATTGGTCAGTGTGTATGCATGTATGTATGTATGTATGTATGTGTGTGTGTATGTATGTATGTGGAGAATCTTCTGGCTATTATAGCTCAGAAACTAATAAAGATAGAGCTACGAAACTTTAGAATTGAAATACGTCTGGTATACAGATGAAATTTCCAAATTTTGGTGAAAATTGAAAAACCGGAAGTGGGACATCGGAAACCGGAAGTGGGATCGTAAGTCCGTATCTCAAAAACGGCTCTAACGATTTTCTTCAAATTTTCTATATAAACACTCTATTAGATGTCCTTTCGAATGATATAGTTGGTTAGTTCAGAAAAATTTGATAGGCGTCCTGTATAAATAGCTCAATTTCAGGTCTTGCAAGCGCGTTCCTTTGAAAACGGCTATACGGATTTTTTTTTCAAACTCGCCCTATTAACTCACTTTTAAATATCCTTTTATATGTAATTATTGTTTTCCGGTCAATAATTGATTTTTTGTAAAAGTTGGTATCCCAAAAACGGCTCTAACGATTTTCTCTTTAGGTCACTTTTATGCTTTCTGATCACATTATCTTTCAAAAGTGCATATAATACGTGTAATAGTGGGTAATGGAAGTCGTGTGGTTGTTTCACACCAGATTTTGTTTTTTAATTTTCTTTCTTTTTCTTTTCTTTTTCTTTCTTTTTCTTTCTTTTTCTTTTATTTTTGTATTTCTTTTCCCTTTCTTTCCCTTTTTATTTCCATTACCCGACTACCGTATGTAATAAGAATATTGTATTCTATCAAAAAAAAAAAAAAAAAAATCAATATCTAGATTTCACTTGATTTACAACGTTTTAAAGTAGCCTCAGTTGAAAAATATTCTTTTCAACGATTGGCCAGTGTGTGTATATGTGTGTAGGGAATCTTCCGACTTTCATATCTTCGAAACTAATAAAAATAGAAAGACGAAACTTCACAATTAAAACAGGTGTGTACAGATAAATTTTCTAACTTTTGGTTAAAATTGGAAAATCGGAAGTGGGTCATTAGAAATCAGAGGTGGGACAAAAGTCAGTATCATCTCAAAAAACGGCCCTAACGACATTTTTCAAAGTTGCTATACAAACACTCTACTAGATGTCCTGTCGTATACAATAGCTGGTTAGTTAAAAAAGAAATTGATAGTCCTTCTGTATAAGTAGCTCAATTTCAGGTCTCGCAAGTACGTTCCCTAAAAACGGTTGTACGGATTTTTTTTTTTTTTTTTTTTTTTTCAAACTCGCCATATCAGCTCCCTTTCGTATGTTTTTTTTTCAATCAACAATTGAATATGAAAATTGTTACATAAATTCATTTTTGATATCCTTTGACATGTACACTAAGCGACAAAAAAAAAAAAAAAAAAAAAAAAAAAAAAAAAAAAAATGCCACACTGCAGAAAAAATGACTTATAACTTTTTTATTTGTAATAACTTTAAAATTAAAGTTTGAAACAAATAAAACTGCCTTGTTTGCATAATACCAAAGGGCTGAAATTATACCTATGTACATTTTCGATTTAATAATTCGCTTTATTAAACTCTACGAAGTACTTTTTTAAAATCTGCATAAAACTTTTTTTTTTAACATAATGCAATAACCATATCATTTGTATTCTATTAGGATTTATTATATAAAATAAACAAGCCATATTTTAACATATGAAATAAAACTATTTATTTGTTAGATCTAAGCTATTTTTTATTAAAAATATGTATTGGGTTAATTCCACCTTTATATGGAATCACTGTTTTAATGCGCAATGGCATAGTTGTATACAGTGTTTTAATATAAATTTCAGAAATTTCAATGCGCCAAATATCACAAATAATTTTTTGTAGTTCTGACAGAGTTATAGGCTGAAAATTTCGAATCCTCTCCCCTCTTCCCCGCCTTTTTATAGACAAAACATTTTCGAGCGGATCGCGATTAAGACTGTTTCCATGTCTGGTAAAGAAGTTCTACAATATCGTTTGTGGGATTTAACTTAAAGTGCAAAAAGGTATGATTATTTATTTACAGAATTATAGGTTCTCATGGGAATGGATAGAAATTTTAAAAATTTGAAGTGAATAAACTTACCACAGACGCCGTGTAGTAAGCTGCATTGCCATTGTGAAATGTTGTTTGCGGAAATGCCCAAGATACCTCCAAAATAGTCGGTCAGACGCCACTTTTATGAAGATTGTGTTTTATTTCGAGTTAATTGATCCCTTGAGCATAAAAATTTATCCGACTTTTTGAAAAGTTATGCACCTCCATACCATAATGTACGGAGAAAGTGTCACTGTTTTAAAAATGCAATTTTCATTAAGTCGGTCATATTTTCGTAGTCAGAACTGCTTGGTTTCTTTAGCTCGAAATGAGTTAACTTGACTCATCAAAGAGAACCAGTTCAGGCCAATAATTAACTAACCATTTTTTAATTTTTTTAGCCATCTCAGGTCTTGCTTTCCTATTTCTCTTCACTAAGAATGGGATTTTTTCAAATTTTCTGTCATTTAAACCTGCTTTGTTTAATAGTTTATGTAGTGTAGTTAAAGAAATTATGCTGCTAAACACTTTTTTCTGAATCTCTTTTATGTTCTAAATGTAATACAAACCGATTTTATAAGCAATGGCTTTTTAACTTACGGTCATCTCGCTTGGATGAGCAGCATGACCGCCTAAAACCAAATTTCCAGTTTAAACGGCCAAAAAAATTTATATCTTGCTAAAAACCCTTTTACCAATATTTCGTTAACATTTAATTATTTTGCCATCTCATGTATTAAAATATTTTTTGATTTTCATTCAAAGATTTATACTTTTTGTGGTATCGTTAACTGCCTTATTCTTACCACTTTTGAAATAATTTCTAAAATTACAATTTTCCTGACAATTGCATTTTGTTTTTAACACTGGACTCAAAGCTAAAGTGTATGTGGAGGACAACATAACAAAATCTGTTCGAGAATTTGCTTTTTAAACTATAAAATTGGCGGTTGTAGAAGGCGAAAAGGAAAATATCCAGACGCGGCATTTTTTCTTTTTCTTTTTTTTTTTTTTTTTTTTTTTTTTTTTCTTTTGTCGCTTAGTGTATTACCTGGTTATTACAAGAAAATTTATAGTAATCCTGATTAGGAATATCAGTTTTAGATCTCAGAAATAGGTATTTTAAAAATCGACACTACTGATTTTTTTTTCTTTTAACTCACTATGTAAACTATGTTTTATATGCCTTTGTACATATATCCGCTTTTCCTTATAAATTTTTTTTAAGGTATCTCCATCGTCAGCTGAGTTTTCTGAACACATTACCTCCAAAAGATACACATAAAATGTGTAATGTTGGGGTAATGGAAGTCGTGTGTTTGTTTCACACCAGATTTTTTTTTTTTTTTTTTACAGTTAATTTTCTAAAAGTAGAAAAAAGATAACTGTAGACGAAAAATTAAAATCCTAAATTCATTTTTTCCATTGAAAATATCTAAGTAACGCTTTCTATTTATTTGCAGACCATAAGTTTCTTTGTTTCCAATAGCAACACAGGCAATGTACCAGTAGCAACAATGCCATTTTTTTTCCACCACAGATAACATTTTTTTTTTTTTTTTAACATGTATTCATTTAGAGATTATATGATGTCGGAAATAGAATTTTCTAACCAATATAAACATTTTACTTTGATTGTTCGGCAAAAATCGGTACCTTTGTGACGCTGAGGACCATCTTCTTCACAAAAAATAAAAAAAATAAAAAAATACGATCGCTGACAAAAAAAAAAAAAAAAAAAAAAAAAAAAAAAAAAGAAGAAGAAGAAGAAGAGGAAAGAAAGAAATCGGACATCGACGGCAGTAACTTTTTTTTAAATATACAGAGATACTTCATATTCTGTTTATATTTTCAATTGACGGGTAGTTTCTAAAAAATATAAGTAGTGTTTGTAATATAAAATATAATGTTTGTAATGCAAAATAGAGCATGTAAAAATATTTTTTATTATTGTTTCTGTGTCGTTATTTTTTGCGATATTTTGTAATTTATTTTTATATTTTTGATGCGCTACTTCACTTAAAATAGCTATCCTGAAAATAATGTCCTTAGCAATTTACTTCAGCATCAAAATTTAAAAATTGCCCAGGTGGATCTCTAATTAAACTTTTTCTTAATATGATATGTGATTAGTTTTCACGCTAAGCATATTGCTTGTGTAAAAACACACTATTTCAAAGAATCTAAAATTGAGGTATTATTATTATTTTATTATACTATTATTTTATTATTCTTCTATTCTAAAAATAAATAACCACCGATGCCATTTTTTAAATTTTTCGTTTCTTTTTTCGCTTTCATAGCTTATACCGTAAAAAATATTTTACATAAAAACATGAAATTTGGCAGTTTTGTATAGAAATGTGCAATACATAAGATGAAATAAACCGTTTATATGCCAGAACATTATTTTAGGAGATATTTAATGTTGAAGTAAGGTAAAACAGTTACAAAAGTTTTATAGATTCAAAAAGTAGTCATGGAAACTTTATCAGATTTTGCTAAGACACACTTCAGTTAATTGCAGTGTGCAGTATGTAACAGTTTTTTTTTTTTTTTTTTTTTCGCGACATTTTTCATTCAGTTGTAATTTCTATAAGATGCCCCAAAAATAAAATTCGTATAATATTTTATTTCGTTTATTTAATTTTTAACATAAAAAATATAGTGTCACGCGAATAAAATAATAAAAAATAAATAAATAGATAAAAAAAAAAGAACTAAAAATCATGCAGTGCGCATTGGTTATTAACACTTTCCAACTTTACGCACTCGTACACTGTTAAAAGTGGTTTCTTAAAAACGAGCTAAATTGTCTGAAAGTAGCTCCGAAACAATATATACTTAAATTTGAAAACCCATGTACACATTTTTGAGTATAATTGACTTGTCAAACATGCTGATATTGGGATTCTTATTGGTCAACCCCATTTCTGAGCATGTCAATATACTGAAAAATGAGTACATGGGTTTTCAAATTTAAGTATATATTGTTTCAGAGCTACTTTCAGACAATTTAGCTTATTTTTTAGAAACTCAATTTTACAGTGTATAAATTTCGATGTTCGTTTCCAGTGTTATCGCACAATGGATAGAAAAAAAGACAGAAAAACATACATATATATTAATTGAATTCATAATCCCTGCTGAACATTCTTGAAAGTATTAAAAATGCTTAACGCAAAAGAAAATACAGCCCATAAAGTATCTGAGTATTTTAATGAAGTTCTGTAAATTTATAGGTTAATCATTTCAAATTCAATACAAAACAATATTTTAGCATATTAATAATAAATGTCAATTTTTGTATGATTTTTTTAGTAGAAAGTTATTTAAATGTGGCTTATAAAAATGTCTGACCTAAATCTGAATGCATATGCATTTTTAAGCGTTCTGAAAACATTTACGGACGCTGGTGGTGGAAAGACAGACAGAAACATATTTACTTATTTTTTTTTTTTTGGCATCAATATTTATTTTCTTTTAAATAATTGTAAAGTTAAAATGAGGTTTTCACTTAATAGCTTTTAATCAATTATCCAGTTCAACTAAAAAATGCAGCGTTAACTAGATTTTGTCCTTATCGATAAGTGTACTAATTTTTGAGAAAAATCTAATATTCCTTATATGCAAACGTTTAGCTTTACATATTTTCAATAAAAACAAAATTGTTTGCACGTTCATTCAAGGTGCAATATAATAAATGTCGACAACGCAAAATCGCTGTCTGAAAGAAATAGCACGAACTCTCGTTACTATTAATTAGGAAAAAATAAACTGTAGTAGAAAGATTGCGAGCATTTTGATACGTCGAAATGAGTATTAAATTATTGTAATCGTGCTTTGAATGATATATTCTATAACTTCAACACTTGTAGTGATAAATATTATCTAGAGCTCTACATCGAATGGGGTAAATGTACTTATAAACTTAAAAACTTCTCCACACACCATAAAATTTATGAAGGCATTGCCGGTTTCGAAACGATGTGGACTTTTTTCTCGTGCAAAACACGTGCTACGGCTTTGGAGGCGCTTTCATTAATTTTACTATGTGTGAGGACGTTTTTGAGTACAAATATTGATTCTACGCCAGTTCTTTAATTTAGAATTGTAAATGTCGTTAGTTTAACTCATGTAAGTTTCTCGATATCGCTCGGAATGTCAACGCCACGAAATGCTCAAATTCTGGACTAATAGTTTTATAACCCACTATTAACGCAGCTGATCTTTCTTTTTTTCAGTTATTTCAAGTATGAACATAGGAATATTTTGCAGTTTATAACGAATTTATATTTTAAATTCTTTTTACTATTTCTAACTAGAGACCAGAAACCAGCTTTTATAATGTCACTAACATTTTCTTGTTGTTTATATTGTATAAAAAATCCCCAATACTAAGTTTGGATAGGGATGAATTTATTTTTAAATGTACTGATTAACAAATTCGTATTACCCCTCCACGGATGCTACGATTGACGTTTACTCAGGTTTCTGTTCATACATGGGCAATTTCTGAAAACAGGTATCGGTACGTTTGAAATAATTACCAACAACGAAACGCTATCTTCCCTACTGTTAGCAAACTTATGTTCTCAGCAATAACACTCAACCTTTGAGTGAATGCTTAGGGTCTTTTGAAAATGATATATGTACACTGACCAAACGTCCCCATTTTCTGGGGACAAATGGGGACGCCTTTATTTTTTGAAGGCATTTTTCTAAGTTTTAAAAAATTCTAGGAACTAAATTATTAATCAATAACACTTTATTTTTAGTCCTTATTTATTAGGAATGAAAAAATACATCCATAGTATGATAATTCTAGCAATTTTTAATGCTTCTCAATTATAAAGGTACTTTGATCTGGTCAGCCTAGATATGTGCCATACCTTCAACATTTATAATAAAATATATGATGTCAACTGTATGTTTTACGGGGTAAATGTTGTCAGTTTCTCCATGTAATTTACTTGACTGCATTCGGACTTTATATGCCGCGGGATATTCATGGTCTCGGTGGATGGTTTTTCCATCACTACTAAAGCGGTTGATATATTTTTATTTTTCCCCTTATGGCTTGGTGCATGAAGAATAATATGTATTAATTTCAGGCAATATGAAATTACTTTATTTTATTTTATTTTTTTGCAAGTTCTGGCTAGCGACTGATGACTAATTGCATGTTGTTTACTATATAATGAATTCCATTAACCCATCTTGGAGAGGTAGAAATAACTGTGAAATTTATATATTTTTTAAATTTTATTTATTTCTTTTATGAATTTTAGACACTCTTTACCCAAATTGTGATGGCATATCTCCGGACCATTCTTAGGGATGCGTCCCAGACCGTCGCCAATTATCCATTGCATAATACTAGTGCGACGTGAAACATAACCTATCAACTTACCTACATACCTCTATCACGGACGTGGTCACAGACGCCTCCCTTGTTTACTGTTTTGACACCTAACCATTTATTAGAAATATGAATTGATCGGAATGAAATCACTACCAAAAACGTATATTACTATCTCCCGTAGTAACAAGTCTAGGTCCATTATAGCCGAGACATCAAACTATTTGAACGGAAGTTTTTTTTTTTTTTTTTTTTTTTTTTTTTTTTGAGGCGTTGTTCAATCACACAATTCGTACAACAGAGAGATGGAGCTTTTCATTTTTTCATATGTTCTGGGAATGCATATTCATTTCTAACGATAACATTTTTATTTATTTAAGTCTATAATTTTCATATCAATGATGAATGGAATAATAAAGTAGACTATTCGATAGGTTGGACGAATTATTTATTTATTTCTAAAATAAATCTACACAAAACTTCTTTATTTAAATCTGAAATGTTTTGAAGTAAAGAAACATGCAATTTTCATATTGAGCTCGGTAATTAAGCTCAATCAAATATTTTACATCAATGCTTTTTTATTTTTTATTTTACAAAACATGAAATATCTCACTTTACCTTTTGAAAGGTGTTTGTGTTTATAGCAATTGCAACTGTTATATCTTTTCAAACTGGAGTAAAGTACGAACTTTCTAATAATTCACAATAGTTGTCCTTTTGAAGTAACGAATGATTTTTATTTTCAAATAACTTTGAAAAGGTTTATTTCAAATGCTTAACAAAAGGAAACATTATACAATAGAATAAAAGAAGCATAGTTAACGTCATGGTTGCATGAAAATACACTTTAAAAAATCGAATCTTGATTACCAATATCGACAATATTAAAAATTAATGCGACTTGTATTATTTGAAGAGGTATGGAAGAAACACTTTTAAGCAATGTACACTTTTTTTTCATCATCTTCTGCGAGAAGAGCTGGAAATGGTGACTAAGATTAGTGAAAGAATATGAGGGAGAAGTATATAATGTAACAGCAATCATTTTTTATTAACGGTAGATTGCTCTGTTTACTACAATTTTATTGATACTATACATATTATAAGTAACAACCCAATTGCTAAAAGCGTTCAGACACGTTTGGATTATTGCTGTATCTTTTTGAAAGCCCAAGAAAATTGTCATTCATATTCTACATTGTACTGGGTGTACTGTGTTGGTGTGCGTAGAAATTCTGTTTTAACATCGGGTAAAACACTAACGTGTATTTATCTCTTATTCTGAGGTAAGAAAATCTATGAAGTATTTTTAGAAGTGTCTGTTTTGTTCTGTATCAAAAGCCGTTATCTCGAAAGGTATGGAGTTATTTAGTATTTTCTCGTACATTTAAACGAACAAATTAATGGAATAGAACACTTTACTGCCCGAATTGTTCCCGCTAAATTTATTTCGATGAACATTTAAAATTTAGATTAATTTGGAAGAAATATTATATCTTATTTTTTAGATTAAATCTTTAGTCGGCGATACAAATCACGAAATTTTAAGTAAAAGTTGATACATGAATATTTATGAAATTGTTTATAATATACTCTCTTCTATTGTCACTGAAAATAAGACATTTCAAGAAGCCACAAGTATAATTCGTACTATTCTATTGCAACGTTTACAAATTAATTAGTTAAAATAAAGAAGTGAAATAAAAAAGAATAGTTTTATAAGACTCTGTAGAGATAAATCTTGCCGTATGAATAATAATAATATAACGCAGCATAATTTTATAAATAACTAAATACAAGACAATTTTCAAGTAGATTCCATAAAAAGATAAGAACAATTATTTTGTTAAAAAAACAAGAAAAAGAAATGTCTTCAAGAAAAAAAATACATTCTAGTACACTTTTTAATTTTTTAACATAAAAAGAAAATACCTAAGAAATTCATTTAAAGCTGCTCAAGTATATTTTTTATACATTGGTTTTTATGTTGGTAATTTAATGTTATACCTTGTGAAGAGCATTTTTCATAGGAGTTAAAACTAAGTCACTTTAGTTATTTTTAAAATTGCTAAAATGTTTTTCAACAGGAAGCAAAAGGTAAAAAGTAAATGCAAACGAAATTTACTATATAAAGAAACAAATTTAAAATTTTTATAAGACAAGCAATTTTTCGACAAACAAGGAATTATGAGTACATATGTACTTAGGAATTACGAAAAAAAAAATCTACGAAATTAGTAAAATTTTAAAGGAAGCTACATTACTTGACTCTTGACTTATGAATTTAAAACTGCAACTTCTTTTATAACAAATTCGTATACTGAAATATTCTTTTAACATCCAAATGATATGGAAATGCAGAAAATTGTAAAACTTGGGTTTCCGCTTTATCCAGGGGACGAATATATTGCAAATGCAAGTTATGACGAACAGATTCGACATTTTTCAATTAAAGGAAACGTGCGAGGTCAATTACTTCTTGCACTTAAAATGTACCTCGAACAACAGACAGAAATGTTTGATAGAGTTGGTTTCGTTTTCGGACCCCCATCTAATGCTACATATTCAGAACTGCTTGAAAAGGTGAAGCGCTCTGAAATTGATATACATGTTATACCAACAGTTATGAAGGAATTTATCATGCAATCAGTTGATTTCTGCTACCCATACAAAATGAATGATTTTACATTTGTAACCCGGAAACCAGAATATAAGCCACAAGTGTTCGGCATCTTTCAAACGTTTCCACAGTCAGTTTGGATGACAATCATATCAGTCTTGATTGCGATGATGCTAATACATTACGTAGTCTTGAAATGGAGACAAAACACCACCGACAAAAGTTTGCTTCACGTTTTCGGGATACTAATGAAGCAGAGTGCACTGATAAAACCTCTGTCGTTTGCAGAGAAACTCCTCATGTACTCATGGGTGATCGGTGCCATGATCCTCTGCTTGTCTTACGACTCCGTGTTTCTGTCTTTCCTCTCATTTCCTCCTGTGGTTAAAATAAAAGATTTGTCGAACTTGGCATTGGCTGTTGAGAAAGGAGATATTCATTGCATAGCACACGTAAACAATGGTGTCATTCACTATTTGTGGGATACAAAGCAGAGACATTTAAGATTGATTGCAAGAGATATCGTGATGAATAACTTAAGCTACGGGCTCCCCTTCACAAATTTTCTTCGTGAGAGTAAGAAACAAAATCTTGTTTTTTTCTTGAATACGGATTTCATGGAAGCTTTAACTGGAAAATACTTCATCTCGGAAGATCGTTTCTACCAATCTTTGCCCGCAATGCCGGTTCGAAGAGGCTTCTGCTGCAGAGAGCTGATAGATTCTTTCGTGCATCGAATAATGGCTTCTGGTATTTACTTCAAGATACTTGGGGAAGGTTTGTTTAAGACTCATCATTGGATTTTGTCGTATAGCTTTGAGTCAGAAGCCTCTAACCGAAAGTTGACTCTCACAGACGTTGCTCCAGCTTTTATATTCCTTTTGTGTGGCTACTTTATATCGTTTCTGGTTTTTCTTGGAGAATTGTATTTAGGTCGCAAGAAAGTAAATCGTCGTAAAATTGAAACGAGAAAAAGAAGAAATGTGTTAAGAGTAACTTCTACAGTATAATTCTAATTTCCTTTTTTTCTATTAGAACATTACACTTATATATATATATATATATATAAATATTTTGTCTGAATTACAACTTGTTTATTTATTAATTCTTTATCTTATACATATATATATACATATTTATTATAAACATTTAGGAATTACATGCATGTATATTTAATTTGTTATGCTTTTGAGAAAAATCTATAATACTTACTCTAAAGTGACATTATTTTCCCTTGTAACTTTAAACTTCGCTCATTTTATTCTTCAAGGGAAATTTGCCGATTATAGAATGACACATTCTCAATCATATGTACTTCAACTGAATTCGATTGTGTCTAACAGACAACTCATATCACTCACCTGTATCACAATTTATTTGTATTCACTGTGTAACTATAACTGTATCACATTTTGTCAATAAGATTAATAAGTCTTATTAACAACACTTTTTCACGTGCAAGAAAATTACATGACAACAAAATTAATCCTCCATTATCTAGGCAATGGTTTAAAAGACCAATACTCTCTGGTGCACTGCATTAAATTTTTCTGGTGCATAATGAAATTATTTTTTCGTTTGCATATAAGATAGAAAATAAAAGATTAATTCTCTACTATCTACACAATAGGACAGTCAAAAAAAAAAAAAAAAAAAAAAAACGACCATTTTCCAATTAATTTTGTCGCAAATCGCCCAATTAATTTGGGCTGAATCCAATCGATTACTAATAACGTCTAGTTTATAATGGTGCAATTAGATTTTGCCTAAGGGGTCGTCTACATGTTAAAACTGACATAAACTTCATTTATGTCAGCGGCAACCCTCTTTTTTCATAATTTTTTGGGGTTATTTGGAATAAATGTTCGGCGAGAACAATAATGCAGACTATATATTTCTCTCAATTTTTCTTAGAGTTGCAATTTGTCAAAATAAGGGGATGTTAGTGTCAAATGAATGTAACAAACATTAATTTATATCTTCCCGAAAAATTACAGTATTCAATCAACTTCATTTTTTATGCATTCGAATAAAGTAACTCAAACATACTTCATTAATATTTTTGATCAAAAGATATATATGAGGATCAAACATTCAAACCGTGTTCTCTCCTTCGGATATAATTTTTCAGACAACACAAAAATTAATAGATTGAAAACTAACTAACCTTAAAGCATAATTATCAGTTGTTTAGATGTATTACTAGATGCTAGGAAAATATGTACACGTACTATTTTTATGTTATATAAAAAAAATATATCACTAACTCTTCTTTTTTTTGGGGGGGGGGGGAGGACACTGTTTGAATGTTTGCTCCTCATTTTGAATAATAAAAATTGTCAATATGTTCATATTTTACAAAATTATGAATTATGTGTTACATTAAGTTTTAAACGAATAGAACGGACTTCATCAAAAATACACGTTTCCAAATTTACAACTCAATCCTATTATTACTATTCGTGTGAAAGTGGTACTTCGATTTTTATTACTTTATGCTGTCTCTCACTTGTTATCATTTGTGTCAACTAAGTTTGCATACACACGATTTAAAATAGTTATTCAGGAATGTTCAGACGCACACATCATTTGTTAATTAGAATTACTTTAGTTTATCTTATATTTAAAATTGTCATACTTCTTCTCCGGTTATTATCTGAATGGTGAAACTACTTTTCTGCGTGAGATCTTAATTTATTTTTTTCAAATATAAGGATTTAACCCTAACACATTTCGTTTATAGATCTATAAAGAATTAATTTAAAGTATATAAACCACACCTTTTTCCGAACCACTTTGATCTCAGAAATTCGAATATACAGTCAAAAATAAGTGTTATTATTCGAAAAAGTAAAGTTGAGAAAAATTTTATTATTTAGATGACCCCTTAAGCAAAAGTTTAAATAATAACAGATATATGAATATTTGTGAAATCGCGTTTATAATATTTTCTCTCTTACTGTGGCTGAAAAGAAAGCGTTTCCAAGAAGCCACAGATGTATACGGACTGTAATATTAAAAGTCCAGAAACTCGTTGGTGATGTTAATGAGTCAAAACGAAGAAGTGAAACGAAAAATGAATAATTTTACATGACTTTGTAGAAATAAATTTTTTCGTTTGAATAATAATAATAATAACGCAATATAATTTTCCTTAAAAACGAAAAAAAAAAAAAAAAATCGTATAGATAACATAAAAATAATGAAACATTTTCTGTTTAAAAAAATCTGTCTTTAAGAAAAAAAAGTACATTCTTGTACACTTCTTAATACTTTCACAGAAAAAGAGAACATCTAAGAAATTCATTTAAAGCAGCTCAAGGATACTTTTCATATATATATATATATATATATATATATATATATATATATATATATACATATTTATGTCGATATATCTATGCTTTTCCTTGGGAAGATAATTTTTCATTGGAGTTGTAACTAAATCACTTTAAATATATTTATAAGTGCAGAAGACATAGAAAAATATTAAAGTGTTTTTCAACAATAAGCAAAGGGTAAAAGGTAAATAAAACGAAACTTCCTAAATAAACAAATAAATTTTTAAAATACTGCAAAACAAGAAAAGCAATTTTTTGAAGAATCTATTATACTTAATACACATATACTTAGAAATAAAAAAAAAAAATCTCCGAAATCAGTAAAACTTTAGAAGAAAGCCACACCGCTTGACTCAGAAATATAGAATTGCAACTTCTTTTACGACAAATTTATATCCCAAATTGTTAGTTTAGCATTCGAGTGGTATGGAAATTCAGAAAACTGTAAAAACTTTTCTCTTCTTCCATGGCAAGAATATATTGCAAATGCAAATCACATCGGACAGATTCGACATTTTTCAATTAAAGGAAATACGCACATTCAATTACCACATAAAATGTACCTGTAACAATACACGAAAATGTTTGATAGAGTTGATTTCATTTTCGGCTTTCATCTAATGGTATATTCAGAACTGCTTGAAAAAGCAAAGCACTCTAAAACTGACCTGTTTGTTGCGGCAGTAATAACTGATGAAAATGAGACGCAATCAGTTGATTTCTGCTACTCACACACAATGAATGATTTTACATTTGTAACCCGGAAACCAGAATATAAGCCAGGAGTGTTCGGAATCTTTAAACATATCACTGTCAGTTTGGATGACAAACGTATCAGTCTTGATTGGGATGATGCTAATACATTACGTAGTCTTCAAATGGAAACAAAACACTGACAAAATATTGCTTCACAATTTTGCAAATTTGATGAAGCAGAGTGCGCTGATAACACCTTTGTCGTTTTCAGAAAATCTCCTCATGTATTCATGGGTGGTCGAAGCCATGATCCTCTGCCTATCTTACGACTCCATTTTTCTGTCACTCCTCTCGTTTCCACCAGTGGTTAAAATAAGTTTTATTGAACTTGACATCGGCCGTTCACAAAAGAGATTTCCGATGTATGTGGCAGGTGGCATACATTAAAGAAGTTATCGTTGAGCGTTTGTGGAACACAAAGGAGAGAGATTTAAGAGTGATTTAAACTACGGGCCTGTCTTCGAAAATCTCATTCGTGAATATAAGAAGCAAAATCTTGCTTCTTTCGTGAATTTGATTCCCGTAGAAATTTTAACTGGAAAATTGTTCAACTCAGAAGATCGTTTCTGCCATACTTTGCCCGAAAAGACGATTCGAAGAGGCTTCTAAAGCAAAGAGCTAATAGATACGTTCGTGCATCGAATAATGGCTTCAGGTATTTACTTCAAGTTCATTGGAGAAATTTTGTTTTCGACTCATCTTTTGATTTTCTCCTGTAGCTCGGAGTCAGAAGGCTCTAACCGAAAGTTGACTCTCACAGACGTTGCTCCAGTGTTCATATTTCTCTTGTATGGCATGTCTTCGGACCACCTCTAGGGGTGAGTCCTAGACCGTCACCAATTGCCCATCTGCGCAGCACTACTGCGACGTAAAACCAAACCAACGAATTCTCTTGTGTGGTTACTTTATATCGCTTTTGGTTCTTCTGGGAGAATTGTATTTAGCTCACAAGGAAATTGAAAACAGAAAATGAAGAAATGGTGTGTAAAATAACTTGATTATAATATGATTTTGAAAGATTTTTTTTTCTGAGTTTGTTAACTTATTAATTATTTATTTGATACTATATGTGTATATATATAATGAACATTTAGAAACTAAAGTAAAACAATTTTATTTATTTATTTATATATTTATTTATTTTATTTTATGTATTTAATTTTTAATTAATTTATTTATTAATTCATTAATTATTATTATTATTATTATTATTATTATTATTTTGTAAATTTAAATTTAAATTTTAATATTAATTCATTTATTCATTTATTTATTTACTTATATATATAAATTCATATTCACTGAAAAATGACTCCATAAATTTAAAATTTAATTTAAATTTTAATATTAATTAATTCATTTATTTATTTACTTTTATATATAAATTAATATTCACTGAAAAGTGACTTTATAAATTCACTAAAAATATTTTCCCTTTGTTACTTTACGCTAGACTCACATTACACTTCAAAATATTTCCTATTCAAGAATGAAGCATTCTCAGTTCAGTAAACTTCAAGTGAAGTCTAACAGACGACACATATCATTCACAGTATCACGATTTATCTTTCAAGGAAATTTTATTGTCACAATATATTCACATGCATGAAAATTACAAGATCACAAAAATAATATTTCCCTCCAACATCTGCGCAGTGGTGCAAAAGACCAGTACTCTGTTGTTCGTTGCATTAAAACTTTTCTGCCCATAGTGAAACCATTTTTTGGTGTACATAAAATTCAGAAAATGACAGGTTAATTATGTATAATCTACATTAGTACAACAGATTAACTGTTTTATCTGTTCACTCGATATATTATTATTATTATTATTATTATTGGAAAATTGCTAAACTAATTTTTAAAAATTGTTATTAGACACGCAGCAGATCATGAATAACTATTAATAAAAAACTAGAATTTTTAATTTTCGTCCAATTTTAGTTCTGAAATATCTACTTGTTCACCAGATTCAAATCAAATAATAAATATTTTGGTAAATAAATTCATCTTTAAATAAATACTGAAAATTGCAAAAAAATCACAACAGTAGTTTCGCCTCAAAGTAACAGCATGCCCTTCATCGGAGGAAAAAAAAAAAAAAAAAAAAAAATACAAGGAGTGTAGCATTTAGGAAGGCAAAAGTGCGTACCTAAAGCTGCAATTAATCAATCGTGCCTACCAAGAAATTTAAAGTAGCTTCCAGATTTCCCTTTCTCTGAAGCACCGTTTGTTAAATTTCGTAGTAGTGCTTCTATTCACAAATAAGACAAGAACGAAAATTTTAAAAATCGATTAAAACAGTGAAAATATACTGATAGATTGTTGCATACACAAAAATGCTAAAGCTTCAGTTTTAGTTTGAAAGCAAAAAGCGTTAAATGGTTTCTTTAAGCAAATGAAAATTAAGACGCATAAGATGCAACTTTCTATTTCAACTTTGTTATCCAACTGAACAAGGCTTTCAAGTTCTGTGGATTTAATCCCGTTACACGGCAAAAGTTAACATTTCGAAAAAAGTAAAGTCGTTAGAGCAAAATGTAACACTATATAAAAAGGAATATAATAAATGTAATATTAATTAGAAAAAGAAAAGCAAGTTCTAAAACATTTTTGCATTCTTTATATTTTTTAATCGTTTTCTCAAGTTTTATTTTATTTTTTAATTCGCTTTCATTAAAGTAGATCTAAAAGTAGTAATACCGCTTAACATAATGTGTAAATCTGTTCTAATAACAACGTTGATGATAAATGTATATAAAAATGTAGAAAAACTTGTAAGTAACTATACATTTTGCTACCATGTTCTTAAGATATACAAAATTATTTCTGAGCTTTGGAAGTATTAAGAAAGACTGTTGTGCACACATGTTATAAATCAAAATAAATTACATCATAGACGCGACGATTAATATTCTAAACAGTTTTTGAACCTTTTAAAAAAAAATCAAGTTTGTTTCAAAAACATTTAACAATTAGAATTACAATGTAAAATTCTGCTAGAACTTTTATCAAAAAAACTTGCAGATAAAAAGTTCCTCAAAATTTTATAAGAAAATATTTTTTCTTATAAAAGTTTGATAAATACAAGTTCTTGTCGAACCTTATTTTATGTATAAAAGTTCTAAAAACAGACGTTCTTGTAAAAGATATTTTATAACCATAACTTTTCGCATGTAACTTCACCAACTTATTCATAAACATTTTCAAACTTATTCACTTTACACTCACTTGTAAATTCTCAAGCTTAGAGCCTGACCTGGGATCACCGGGAGGAAACCTTGGGAGACAGTGGATTCAGTGTCGTAATCATTTAGTATTCAAAGGGCGAAAAAACACTCAAATGAAGGTGCAAACTACATTTATTCTTTATTCTTTAATTATTATTATTATTATTATTTAAACGCATCTGTTACTTCTTCTAACGTTCCAAACTTTGTTGTAAGACTATCAAAACGTATTTGGCTGGAGTTGCCTTAATTTTACAATTTAAAAATTGAAATAAAATAAATATCCAAAAGTAATAATAATAATAAGTAACTCCAGTTACGGTATGAAATTAGTCAAAGCTTATCTTTAATTATTCCCTTATTTTATTTTGCATTGCGATGAATTAGTGGGAGGGGGTATATTTAAGTTCCTGGCTCTTGATACAAGGATTCGCTAAAAGCGGTGCTGTTTCACATACAAACACATTTAAACACACACACTTTATACACAAACTAAACATGACTTGACAGGCTCAGAGCTGCCAACATCTTAATTAATGATTCGGAGGATTGTTAGTGTCCGCCTTTTCTTCACATCAATCTTTTTTTAGAGAACTTTTGTTCTTATTTCATTGTCAATGCTTTTAAAGGGAATCACTATACAAATTAAGTGGTGTGGAAAACGGGCAGGTACTAACAGTACTCCGGATTACGTTGGCTGCTATGCATACGTCATTCAGTGGGTAATAATTTCTCCCCTTCCTCCTTTAAAGAGAAAATATATATATATCATTTTGATGTACAGCTGCCAACTTGTGCGATTTTCTGCTTTCGGAATTTTTTAATAGAAATTTTAATAAGCTTTTCTGTAGTTTTCTCTGATTAAAGAGGATGTAATTTTTTGCAAAGAAATAATGGTGTTAAAAAACCGTACGAGTTGGCACCTATCGTGTCATATTCAAGAGAATGTTTCAAAGTAACTGAAAAATATTCACTTTAATGTTTTGAAATTAATACTCATTGTTTCACTGCAGAACTACTACTGTTATAAAATTATAGCATTTACTACACATTACTACTACTTTGGTTATCCGCAAGCTGTGTACTTCGATGTGAAATTAAATGCACTGAATGTAAATCACTATATGTACACATATTTTGTATCACGAAAAGAAAATGTTTGCACCCATCTGTTTTCTGATTAAAATATATGTTATTGTATCTGTTGTCAAGTCATAAAGCAACCTTCAAGTGCAAATTGTCGCTTGCTTAAATGTTTCGCCACAGCCATGTATCTAATGTTCAATAAATTTTGATTGCATGATGAACTTGTAATATGTATAGTTTTACTAATACTAAAATAAAACAAATGCACAGTCTTACAAATAACAAAACACTTTTTTTTTCTGGTGAACTACTTGTAATCTGCATTGTTTTAACCGTTTGTCGGCCGACGGTACTTTAAAGTATCATTACTTTAAAAAGCGTTAAAAATTGAATTTATGGAAGAAATGTCAAAAATATTTGTAAGTATCTATATCTCTATTTTATACAAGGCACTAATCGTTACACGTAGCCGGTTTCGTTCCAGGAAATTCCAAAAATATATTTATTTAAGTTTTTTAAAACTAATTTAGCTCGTAGAATTGAAAAACTTTATGACCGGAAAATTGTATATTTTTAATATTATTGTGTATGCTATAATTGAAATATTCGGCTTTAATGTTGAGTTAAAAATTAATTTAATCAGCATCTTAACCGGTTTTCCAAGAACATACAGAAAGATTTCCGATAAATGATTATTGTTACTTCACATGTAAAATGTTATGTTCTTTTTAACATATTATGCAATAAAAGTGTATATAATGTCGTATTTGAAGATATAACACGAAAATCTGAAATAAATATCAAGGTAATTTACGTTTTCTGCAATTAACAAAGACTGTTAATATAAGACCATTAGATTTCAATTTACACGTTTATAAATAAATGTATGTGACAAAAATTTTGTTATAAATGTGTTCATTTAAAGTAATGTTACTTAAATTATTTTTGGGGTAAGAGCAGGGAAGAGGTTTTATTTAGAGACTATAAAAATAACAGTTCTGTTTCGAATTTCATTATTCCACCAACGAACGATAAGTACCCAAGAAAAGGACATTTAAATTATTTTTTTTTTTGCAGACCATATGTACAGATTCCGCTGAACTCCTTTTTTATAAACATTCTTTAAGGAAGTAGTCTTCTGTAGCTTTTTCAAAATTTTGTGGAAATAAGCATACGGAGACTTCCCTTGTTAGAAACATGGTGACATTATATTCAGTGTGGCGACAGATTTGCCTTTTCCCCCTGATTCGTCTACCCATATATATATAGAATGATTTTCTGCTTTATTAACCTTGCAAACTTACTACAGAAAATTCCGAAAGATAAATTCGGGTGGAAAAATTAGGGATGAAATTTGGCCTATTGGCACCCTGATATCATATACCAGTACATTTTTATTCAAACTCTTAAGATTCATTCCAGAATATTTTTTTAATTTTACTTTTAAAACATGGCACAAAAAGAGAGAGAGGGGAAAAAAAAAACATTTACCGTAATTTTTGGCGTATAATCCGCAGACAAGATATGTCATTCTTGGACCAGAAATTTTGTATAACAGAAAAATCTATATTATTTCGGAGAAACAGCACATACATGTGTAATTTAATTTGTAATTTAAAATTTTTGGTGCAAAACTGACTCATCTCACCTGGCGATTGTACTCCGAAAATTACGGTATTTCTTTTTTTTTTTTTTTTTTTTTTTTTTTTTTTAACTTTCATTGTAAATTCTTTAGGTTCTTGATATTAAATAAGCATAATTACCTTGTGTCGCGAACGCTTAAAATGTGCTACAAAAAACCACTCATAATAAACAATTTTAAGATTTAAATTTAAACTTTTATCTTTTTTCACAAGTTAGTAGAATGAAAAACATAACACATACCCAAGTTTTATTCTGAGTCATTACACACTGGTATTTTTTTGCTGCCAACTTTCATTTATGTTTAAATGCATCTATTTGAAAAATACATTAAATATTATATACAGAGTGATTATATTTAAAGTTAAGATTTCAAAACGTTATAATTTTAAAACTACACATCCGAGAGATTTTATATTTTACCAGAACAATCGAGAGGCAATGAAATTTTTTTGGCATAGGAAAAAAAAAAGTTCAAAAATGTGCCGTTAATTATCCGTAAAGTATTTGTTTCATAAAGCCCTCTTTTTCTCTTTTCACTATGACTGTTTCCGCTGTAAACACGTATTCTTGTCCGTTTTCTAAAAACATTGTGGTAAACCCTTGAAGTCTATTGTTTCCTGCTATTCCATTGTCTTGCTAACAACATTCCTGTGTTTAATAAGTCTATTTAGGCGTTTCCCCTGACATTACCCTGACAGCCTCATCCATAGGAACATGTTGGAACTACCTTTTTCCTCCACCAAACAAAATTTCATTGCCTGAAGACTGCTCTGGTAAAATATAAAATCGCACTGATGGGTAGTTTTAAAATTATAGCGTTTTGAAATCGTAACTTTAATTATAATCACCCTGTACTATATTAATCCTCTCATCGTGTAGCCTCAAACAACATTTCTACTTAAAAAATAATCCCATTGTCTAATAAAATAACCTTATTCACTACTCTAGGTTCATGATTATAAGTTACAATTTTACATCTCGCACCATTTGGAGAGAGATTTTGTGCTTTGCAAAAGTCGGGCTCAAACAGTTTGTAGGGTGTCTTTTTGAGTTACAAAAATCCGGTTGAAATGTTTAGAGTGTTACATTTTCAGCCTTAATGGCATTATTTTGTCTATAAATCTAACACTCATGTGCAGTATTAGAAAAATAATCTCAAAATCTCAAAATAAATAAATAAATATAGGTGGATAGCATTATTGGGATTTATGACTTTAAAGACATATTCAGTAGTATATAAAAAATCAAACTTATGTTTCAAAAACTGTGATCTCAACACAGGCGGGCAGGAGGGGGGGGGGGAGGGGAGATGACGCAGCTGTATATTCTATTTCAACTTAACTTAGCAGCACTTTATTATTATGAGCGCAATCTTAGTTACGATAATACACAACTGTTACATTGTATTGACGAAAAACTGTTTTTCATGCTAATATTAATTTGATTAAATTTATTAAATCAGATTATGCTTCAAAATTAACTGCAAGGAACACTCCTCTTAATAATTAAGGAATAGACTTTTAGGACTTAGAAATTCAACTTAATAGAAAAAAAAAATCTAGTATTTATGACTAATGGCAAGAGATTTTTGATTTAGTGTTACTTATTCATAATTTATCACATACACTGCACGTCAGATAACGTAATAATCGCTGTATCGTCTGCGTCTGAGCACTAATATAAATCAAAATGATAAAATAGGCGAAATAAAAATGTGGCATTTGCTATTATTATATAACATTATAATTATAGAAAATAATTTTTGTTTTTGATGTATTAAAACATTTATCAAACTACTAAAATTTATTTTGAAAAATTTTTCATATCCTGTGCTCAGTAAAGAAAACACTTCTATTATGTATATATATATAGAAATATGAAAAATTATGCATTACAAGGAAAAAATACAGCAACTTGTGAAAAAAAAAGAGAAAAAAAAAAAGATGGATGGTTGGGTTTTACGTCGCACTAGTGCTGCTCAGATGGGCAATTGGCGACGATCTGGGACACACCCCTAGAGGTAGAACCCCTATATAAAATAATAGGCCGGCGCATCACCGCCATTTTTTTGCCTCCGAAGAGGACAGCATTCCCGCTTGGCCTCCTTATCGCTTCCCTAATGATTTTAAGAAATATTGATCTGAAACTAATCCGGTCAAAATAAGAGCAATAAGCAACAATAATATTCTTAAAAACACATTTTTTTTCACAGCACATTCTCAGGATGTCATTTTATTCTGAGGATATCCTATGGGTGTACTGTGGTAAGATTTGTTGTTAGGGCGGTTTCTGTTTCTTTTACATTTCTGTTTCTTTGATGATACGAAACAGGAACTGAGATATAGCCTTCCTTTAAATTGGGAAAATCACTGTGTAGCAGTGCCTTCTGTTGAGCAGTTTACACCAAAAGTTGACAGGAACTATGTTATATTAAGGTGCATCTACATGCAAACCTATATGCAATTATGTGCCGTAGTTCCTGAGATATAGCCTTTCCTTAAATTGCGGAAATCGCTGTACAGCAGCGCCACCTGTTAGCCGATAAGCATTCAAACTGAATCAGCGTAAGTGATCAAATCGTGCTCTAGACCTCTCAAAACGTGTAAATCCTTTGAAAAAGGGAAGACAAAAAATTTTACGAATCCAATACTTTCTTCTATTGAATATAGAAGAAACTAATAAATAAGTAATAAATAATGCCGAGACGGGCAAAACATCTTCTATACAGTGGAGACGGGTTGAGACAGAGAGCACTATTCTATGTTTATAAAATATAATGTTTCTTTTCTAGCAGGTAATTAAAGTACCTTTCCTTTTTTCTTTTCTTTCTTTCGTTCCTTTTTTTTTAATTGTGAAAGATAAAGCAATTGAAATGCATTTTGTATATCAAGGTGAGAGCTGTGTCCCATCCGAATTTTGAAAACATACATTCGCTCTCATGTCACACATAACAAAAGTAACTTAGACAAAATAGCGTGACAATGCTATGTTCACAATATTAAATTTTAATTGCAATAATTTTACTAAATTTATCACTCGCTTAACAAATAATATGCAACTATGGATATGAGATAGAGATGGTGTTCCACCATTTTCACACCAATATAACGTTCATATGTGTGTATAATATACGGATTAAAATTCTCTGTAAATGTACTATGCAAAAGCACGCATTCGCAAACCAAATTTATTGCGTAAGACAAATAACAATTGTACTTTTAAGCTCAGAAATCAAATTAAATGAGTTTTAATACCACATTCTTTTATAAATACTTATCGAGATATTATAATAAGTCACGTAACGAATATAAATATTTTTTCTGTTATGTTTAAAATTTTTAATTAGGCACAACACCTTAAAAAATCTACGTGAGATATAATTTATTTTTAGAAGATCTTTCAACGTGTTACCATGTCTCCATTTAAAAATCCCAAAAATTTCCGTCCCCCTCTCCTCAGGTTTCGTAGCAAGTGCCCCACAGATATATATATATTTTTTTTTACAAACTAAGTTCGTCTCAAAATTATTAAATGCTTTTTTTTTTTTTTTTTTTTTTTTTTTTTTTTTAAGTTTTAAGAGGGTGGGAATTTTATAAAATTTTTAATCAGTCATAACATCCTAAAAAAACACAGTAGGAGAAAGAAATCTGGAAAAAATGTTTATACGGAAAACACCTTTTCATTGAAATACACTTTTGAATTGAAATTTTCCATGTTGCCCCTGTAAACCTCAGATTCTTCTTTATTCGTTTTATTTTATATTGAAACGACTCCCCTAATCGAACATGTTCTTTAAAATTTTCGAAAATTCCTGCATGAATTTAAGATACAGAAGATAAGATGGGACTTTTGTCGGACCCTGTATATTTGACGTTTGTATAAATCTTCCATCTGTACAACTCTGTAAAACCGGTTGAAAAACAGCATTGTATTTTACTCTTCATTAAAGCAGTATAAAAAAGAAATGTATTTACACAACTGATTTAAATTTCATCAACAATGAATTTTCAGAAAATGCAGCAGAACTATCATTATCAATCTAACAGACATACTTTTATCATAATTAATTACTAGTCACAGTAGGTGTTCAAATTATTAGTTTTTTTTAATCTAAAATAATCTGGTGTGTCACTCATACGACTTTCTCTTACCCTGAAATTTAATACTATAAATACAGATTGGAGATTAAGAGGTAAGATAACGAGTATTGTTATGTAAACCTACGTTGGACAATACAAATTACACTTCGTAAGAGTTTTATATGGTAATTATTTCTGTGTGAGTCCCCCCCCCCCTCATTCCTCAACCTCCGTTTCATTAATGCACTTACATTTATATAGTATTTAATTCGGTTATTAAAAAATATTTTTGTTTTTAAAAAATAATTTATAAAATTATTTTTTAAAAAATTATACTTTATGATAATACAGACAGTTTTTATATTAGAGAAGTAGTATAACATAAATATCCAAAAAAAAAAAGTTGAATTTATTCTCAATATTACATTAAAAAAAATCGATAACTTTATTTTAAATTATCGCAGATCGGTGGTTCAATCATTCGTTTTAAAGGTATTGGCGAGCTCTTTTGAAAGATAGCCATCATGAAAATTTACTTCCCTCGAGGGGGGACTTTCGCCCCAGGAGGGAGGTGAGACTCCTACATACACATTTTTTTCCCCAGTTGACTGTCTCTATTACAAAAAATTTATATTCGTTTCATTTGGTTTAGTGCAGTCTATTGATGTTAAACTCTATTTACCTGCAATTTCCCCCATATAGACGTAATGTATTTGAATACTTTTGAGTGTCCCTGTACACGAACCATTTGCTTCATGTTAACGAAATGCTTACTGTAGCATCCCTATATGATACACATTTAGAATACCGAGTTTGGAATTTCTGCTACTATACGTTCTTGAGATATGCTGATAAAAGACACACAGGCATCCACACAGACAGACATATACATAAAGACACACACACACACAGACCATTCGCTAAAAAACGTATTTTCTTATTCAGTTGACCTCAGAACATTTAAATATAACAAAAACTCACGTTCGTAAATTTGACCCTAAAACAATACATTCCTGACCCTATGGGTAAGAGAAAGTAAAAATACTAGACGAAATGAACTGAAACTTCATACACGCAAAGAAAATTTAAAAACTCATATTTTCCTCTACCAATTTTGTCCAGAGTGTAGTTATAGGACCAAACACAAATTGAAGAAGAGCGAAATTACTTTGCATCAACCTGTATCATAAAAAGCTACAAATGACTTGTAATTTTAATACATTGTGGCACAAACTCTGTATAATATTTGTATGTTTGGAGAGGGAATTGCGCAATTATTCAGGAATATATATATATATATATATATATATATATATATATATATATATATATATATATAATACGCGGCATGTGTAAAACCCCTTATAAAATTTCAGATCTGGAAAATACCTGAAACCTACCTCGTTCTCGACAATTTGCTTAATTTTTACTCTATTCAAATGAGCTTCTGACAAACGTTGCTCAATATATCTAGATTTCAAAGTGTAATACACGGTGATTCAAAGTATTTTCGCTCTTCTTCAGTTTGCGGTTGGTATCCTAATTGCACACAATTAGGACAATTGCAACAATTTAGGCTTTTTTTTTTTAATGTTTTTTGCATGTATGAAGTTTCAAGTCATTTCGTCTAGTTTTCTTTTAGATAATGTCATAATAATAATAATAATAATAAATTAATAATTTGAGCACCCATTGTAGTATGTACATTTTTATTACTAAAAATTCTAACATTTTGAAAGTAAAAATTGAATATTTTATGCATCGTGATGATGGAAATAATTGTTCGAAATATTACTTTACCGTTTAAAAACAGCTAAATAATTATGCTAAACAAATTAATTTGGCATTTATACATATAGTTAAAATTTTATTTGAGCAGTTATCTAAAATATACTGAATGGCAAATATATAAATGAAATTGTTCTACTTCCTAATATGACGATTTATTCGCAAAAATTTATTTTATAAATATTTGAGATTTAAACATACATTTGAATTTTAAATTTTAATAGAAATTTATGTGTGAACTAAATAAGCGTAATATTTTAATTAAATTTAAATGTTGGGGAAAGCGACAAAAACAAATATATTTTAAAAGGCACTCGAACCTTTTGAAAATCAGATATTTAATCGTATTACTAGTTGCTACGAAGAACAGAAGGTGACACGATAAGCTGTCGGAAGATGGCAGCACTATGAAATATACAAACACTTTTATTCTTTAATAAGGAAAGGACCAGCTTGTTTCCGATATCGATGTATGTTAAATTCAATGATTAAACTTAAAAAATTAAATGATTAAGAAACCAGAGCAGTAATCACCAATAAGTATTTCATAGAATTTATGAAAAAAATTTCCAATAAGAGAGAACAAATGAAAAAATTTTTAAACATTTACACCACGGATTAAGAACTCCTTTATATATCAAAACACTATTTCAGGAGATATTTAATGTGCAGTCGGTAACAAAAGTGTCCGAATACTAGCAAAAATTCCTATATAAAAAAAGTACGCTTAATACTGTTTTGCTAAATAAATCCTTGTCGAATCCTGTTCTTAGTCTAACGAAGAACACAATTCGACAAGGATTTATGCAACAAAACAGCATTAATTGTACTTTTTTTATGTAAGAATTTTTCTAGTGTTCGGACACTTTTATTACCGACTTAATGTTGAAGCAGGGAAAAACAGTTATAAAAGTTTTAAAGATTCAAAAACTTCAACATATTGGGGCAATATTGGAAAAATTTTGGAAGTAAATTTCATTTTGTATTATATGTTTTCACATAGGACTAATTTTATACATACAATGTAATGTGCATATACTTTATAAAAAATACACAAGGTTACCCAAAATTAAGCTACTTTTCCTTTTCTATTGAATGTAATTACTGGAAGTGCTGTGCTACATTTTGCTATGTCGACGAACGCTGCTCAGGAAAGAACAATTTTTCATATACCCGTAATGTAAAGGAAGTTCTCTTTTTTTTTTTTTTTTTTTTTCGTTCTATTTTCAACTCTTGTTTTTGTATAATATCATGGTTTGTGGTTCCCTGAATATGAAAATCCGATTTTTAATAGTTGAACCATCAGTATATTTTTTGTCAACATAAATTAGAAACAAATAAATGCAGCTAATTCAGATTTGGTATTGTAAAGTTCGTGTTAGGTAGCTTTCTATTTGAAAAATTTCCTCAAAATTGGCAAGTTTGAAGGCAAATTAATAAAAGCCTTGAATTATTATTATTATTATTATTATTATTATTATTAAATAAAGGTAGGCATTATAATTGATCGGTGGGTTGAGGAGTGCTGCAGACGCCTTCACACAGAATTATATATCAAATAAAAAAGTCCCTGAATCTATTTTAGATTATTTTTATTTTTAGGTTTAACAATGTTATCTCACCGTACTGGTTTTACGACTTAATCTGTAATCGATCTTAATAATATTGAAATAAAAGATAAGAGAAAGTCGTGTGAGTGACACACCAAATTGTTATCTATATAGTAGCAGGCTTTGCCCGATTTGCTGGTCTCTGTATTTTAATGATTTTACAAAAAATAAATGAGTAATTGAAATGTTTAAATAAATGTATATCGACTGGCGACTATTTTCTCCAAATTCAAACCATGCCCCAATATCGTAATATACAGCAGTTAAAAATAGGTTTTTTTTTTTTTTTTTTTTTTTTTTTTTCCCATTATATTGCTTTTAAACATTGTTAATTTTAAATAAATTAAATATGCATTCACTTTAATTTTCAGAAAATAAAAATCAAGGAAAAAAGTACATTTTAACATTTAAAAACATTTAACATTTTAACATTTAATAAATCAAAATATAATATTTAAAATAGAAAACTTTTTTTTGTTTTTCTTTTTTAATTTTGATTCCCACAGAAAGCATGTATAATTTTAAAGAAGATCTTGTCCAGAAACGTCCGAGCTAGCTCGGTGACGAATTTCAAATTACGAAAAGGGGCTCTATACTGAAGATCTTCCAATTCTTTAATACGATTTTCCTCGATTTTATTTTAATTATAAAAGGGAAAAAAAATATTCTTTAATTTCTTTTCTTTTCTCTATTTTTCCTTTCTTTCTTTTCTTTTTTTTTTTTTTCCTTTTTTTTTTTTTTTTTTCTTTTGACAGAAAAAGAAATATATTGACTTATTTATTTACTTTTGGCATCAATTTTTATTTTCTTTTAAATAATTGTGTAAAGTTAAAATGGGGTTTTCACTTAATAGGTTTTAATCAATTACCCAGTTCAACTAAAAAATACAGTGTCAGCTAGATTTTCTCCTTATGAATAAGTGTACCAATTTTTTAAATAATATTCCTTATAGATACGATGACAAACTTTTAGCTTTATATTTTTCAATAAAAATGAAAATGTTTGCACGTTCATTCAAGGTGTAATATAACAAATGTCGACAACGCAAAATCGCTGTCTGAAAGAAATAGCACGAACTCTCCTTACTATTAATTAGGAAAAAAGTAAACTGTAAATAGTAAGATTGCGAGTATTTTGTTACGTCAAAATCAGTATTAAATTTATGTTATCGTGTTTTGAATGATATATTCTCTAAGGTCAACACTTGTAGTGATAAATATTATCTTGAACTTTATGTCGAATGGGGTAAATGTCGTTATCAAACTTAAAAACTTCTCCACACACTATAAAATTAACTAAGGCACTACCGATTTCGAAATTACGTGATCTTTTTTCTGGTGCAAAACACGTGCTATGGCCTTGGAGGCGTTTTCATTAATTTTACGATGTCTGAAGAAGTTTTTAAGCTTAAATATTGATTCTACGCCAGTTCTTTAATTTAATAACACTACCTGGATAATCAATTCCACTCCATCTCTTTGTAAAAATCATTCTTTATTCGAATACAGCAATTTATTTTCAGAATTTTTTTTTCTAATTGATATTTTACCTGGACGGATCGCGAGATTTCAGTAAAAGCAATTTTCCTAGAGGTAAGGAAAATTAAAATCGAATTATCAAATCAAACCCCTACTATAAATTTTTATAAAAACAGTTTAAGAATTTCCTAGAAAACTAGGTTTTTATTACAGTTTACTAGGTTACCAGATCTGGATTAGATCTAAAAGTATCAACCAGCTATATACATACTTTTTCTATATCGTTCCAATGATTTCCGAAAAATCTTTGTTTCTGGATAATGTTTCCCGGACGGAAAGCAATTTATCAATGAACGCTACTTACGATGATGTTAAAGGTAATGTCGAAAGAGAGAATCGATGAAAATGTCATCTCAAAAGCACATTAACTGTAACTTTTTATCGAAATCAATCGAATACATTCGAAGAAAGTTGGTGAGCACGTTTAAAATAAGAGGAGAGTTCAGACTAAATTGTAAACTCAAAACGCTCGTAAACCTAAATTTTTAGCAATAATTAAATTATTTTCCAAGAAAACCAAAACTAGATCTCTGGCATATTTTGGCACAGATAGAATGATTTTGAACAGAAAACACTAATTTATTTTTTTATTATTTAAGATAAAGCTAATTCAGACAGGTTTTCATCTCAAAATTTTTCAAACGCTAAGTTTTTATCAAAATCGTTACATCTATTTTAGAATAAACCCAAACACTGTCATATCTTGCAATCCGCGGATGGAGGTTTTGCATCGAGGGTGAACTCTCCTGAAGATAAGGATGTGTTTAATAGATTTTGTAACCTCAAAAATCAATAACCATGAATTTTCATTAAAATTATTATAAGAATTTCCGAGGAAACCCAATTTTCACCAAATTTCGCAACTAGGGGATAAAGGAGAATGCGAATTTTCTTGAAAATAAAGATAATCGATTTTGGATCGCAATTTCTGCGATATACTGAAAACGGTAGATGAAGGAATAATAACAAGAGCTAATTTTCCTGAAGACAAAAAAAAAAAAAAAATCACGAAAAATGTTTCACATATTTATAAGTAAATCAAATTTCTCTCATTTATTGCAAACGGTTGATGGTAAGTTAACAGCGTTGATGGTAAGTTAACCCTTAATCTCACACTTTCATCAATATCGTTTTCGCCGTTTCCGAGAAACGCAAGCCTTATATATTTAAATGGATATAAATATAACACGTGTTTAATTAGTTTAATGTAAGCGAATGATAGAAGTTGATATTTAGCTTTACAGTTCATGGAATAAATTGCAATCTGATTACGTTGCATGCTGACCGGTATGCATTCATACTGAATCAGTATAGTGATTCATAATGACCCTATCCTATACAAATTTTCGGCTAATTGTATACATTGGAATCTGAATTAATTTTTTCCATTCATGATGAAACTTTCCAGCGTAGTATTGGCCGATATGCATTCAAATCGAATCAAATATTTCAGAATGACACACTCGCATATAAAGGTTTGTTCGAAAATACACAGTACAGTATTTCCTGAAAAACAATTGTCAAGAAATTTTTGTCTTATTTCCAATCAGGCAGAATGGTATTTTCTAATAAATGTAAAACCTTGTTAAAAAAAAAAAATTAAAAAAAAAGAAAAAAACTTGTAAAACGTATAAATTTATAGAAAAACAGAAGTCTAACTTTTTTTTCAAATACAATGTATATATTTAGAATAGAAGTAGTAGTAAAGAAATAAATTAAAGCTCAAAGCAAGATCAAAAGCAAAAATGCCATCGATTACACTCATGATTCCATCACATCTTTTTTTACAGCGTTATATTTGATCTGTTAATAATACAGATCGCTATAGTTCATTAAAATGCAGTTTTAAGAAAGAGAAAAAGCAGAAGAAAGCTGAAGAAAGCTGAAAACACACTTCATGGTGTTAACCACTTTAATCAGTAAACCATTTCAATTATTTTATGCGATCTTACAAAGAAATAAACAATCTTAATCACAACTCTCATTGAAAAAGCTTAGCTCTTACGCATTTTAATATTATCAAACTCATTATGTTTAATTGAAGGTAACACGGCCAAAAGAAATATCGTTGATAGGGCAGAAGGTATATCGGAAACTTTTACGTGTTACATGACCCACTATGCATAGCAAAAATTGTATTGTGAATTTTTGCTATGCAAAGTTTCAGTGAAAAAAATAATAAATGAACAAATAAGTAAATAACCCTTTATAAAAATACTATAAATTGTAAAAGAACTAATCGCATTTTTTTTTTTCCTTCCTGGTTCGAAATAAAATCACAATCCTTCGTCAGGCGAAAAATGATTTTTAACTCAAGTGATTTTTCTCGATCCGAAAAAAAAAAAACATTTTTAGTCTCAACGTGTAGGCCTGATTGACGTTTCGAAACTGTGACACATTTTTAAATGTTATCTCTATATATTAACTCTTTGCGGCACAGGACAATTCTGATCATTTAAATTATACTGGCACCGGAATTCATGAACTAAATTAAACTAAAAGAAATGTTAAATTTTAAGGTTAAAAATAAAAAACCGGAAAAATAATATAAAACCCGGAAATTTCTTAGCAAAACGTAAATTTTGCTAAGAAATTTCCGGGATGAATTTTGCAGCTGGATCTTAAATTTTAAGTCCTCGCAGCGAGGACAGTGCGCGTTAAGGGGTTAAAAAAAAAGTTATTGTCACTGGCGTCAAATTTTTTTGTCTGAGACAGCATCTTCTTGCGGAAGGCAGGGTTCTTCGCTTGATGAGAGGTATCAATGAGTTCCGAATACTCCAAGGAAGACATTTCAACTGCTTAGAAATGTCTATCATTTTAATTTTAAAAAAAATTAAAACGACAAGTTTATGAAGGTACTCTATTCGCCATTTTGAAGAAAGATTCTCCGAGTGACGTTGATCTTATGTCATGAAGTCATTTTACACGGGAAAATTAAAATATGATCCATGGTTGTACGTAGGTAGGTAGGTAGGTTCGATTTAACGTTGCACCAGTACTGCGCTATGGGTAATTGGCGACGATCTGGAACGCTATCTTAGAGTTGCTCCGGTCACATACCATCGCAATTTCGATCCTTCTCGGAAGGGATACCCCCCACACGGCTTTTGTGATCCTCAGAGGTATAGTGTGGGTGGGAACATGGAGGACTTTGCGGTCACAACAGATTTTATGTGCACCAGCCACGATTAGTGTATACGACTGTCTTTGGCCGGCTCAAGTATCGAATCGGCAATCTTCCAATTACGTGCTCGGTGCTTTACAGACTAGGGTCCGTGGCCCGAAACCATGGATGTAAAAAAGAAAGAAAATAAATATAATCTTTTTTTGTCTACTTTTAGAAAATTAATTTCCTTACACGGGAAAATTAAAATATGACCCATGGTTGTAGGTAGGTGGATAATTAGGTAGGTTGTGTTTGACGTCGCACCATTACTGCGCTATGGATAATTGGCGACGGTCTGGGACGCACCCCTACGGATGTTCCGGAGACATACCACCACAATTTTGGTCCTTCACGAAGGGGATGGTCCCCCGCTTCAGTGGCCCCCAGAGGTATAATTTTGATTTGAACATGAAGGATATTGCGGCCACGACATATTTACGTGCACCAGCCACCATTTGTGTACATGACGGTCTTTGGCCGGCTCGAGAACCGAAACCGCAATCTTCCAATTAAGAAAAGGTACTGCGGTCCGGATCTAAGGTTGTAAAAAATAAATAAAAAAGGTCATTACTAAAGCTGCAATGAAAAATGGTCTAGATATTAGGAATTTATATCTATTAAAAATATATTAGGTCGTTGCAAAAGTTCGTGCGGACGCGGATCATTTTATTGACTCCAAAGACGAGAGGTATATATTTGTTACTCGAAAAATGGGAAAAGGTTGTAGAAAGTAATGGAGAGTATTTTTATTAAAAATTGTCATTTGATTTGATGTATTTTTATGAAATAAAGCAATAAAAAACTGCACGAATTTATGCAAAGACCTAATATATAATTGTTATATATTTTAATTTGTCATTAAATATGAGGATTTCCATAATAATTTTCTGCTTTTGTCTTGTAATATGAACTATTAATATTCCTTTTCAGTGAAAGAAAACAGCGAATAGGCGGGCAGAGCTCTGCATGTGTTAATAAGTAAAGTGAGTCGGGGGGCAGGCGAAGCCTCCCTCCAGGGTTGGTGAGTGGAGCGAGCAGGGGGCAGAGCCCCCTAGTTTATAATTAAAAAAAAAAAAAATCTGGAGTGACTCCTCGATTTTTGAACACGAAGTAATGAATGGTTTTGTAAATAAAATAAAGTAAGACAAATAGTTAAATAAGTAAAAGTGAAAAATATTACAGGGACTTCGAGTATTTTCTCTCATTGCTTAATTTTACGCTATTGCACTTCATGTGATTTTAAACCCTAAATCATAATGGTATATAATTTTTCATTGTGTCCATGTAAAAATCTGTAAGGGCTATCTTTACCAAAATCTATGCAATTCGTGCGACGGTAATCTATAACATGTGCACAAATTTTCAGTTCAATAAAATAAGGCATTTAGATACTATCGCACTATAAAATCTTTGGGCCCATAGACCATAATGACAATTTTTCTTTGTGTCCTTGTAAAAAGGAAAAATAAAAATAAAAATAAATAAATAAATAAACTACACATGCTAGATTCATCAAAATCTGTATACTTTGTGCGAGGGTGATTAATAACATGTATATGTTTTTAACTCAAACGAATATGGCGTTTAAATGCTATCGCCCTTTAACTTATTTGGACCCATAGGCAATAATGGTAAAGAAATTTTTGTTGTGTCCCTGTAAAAAACTATAAATGCTAGATCCATTAAAATCTATACACTTTGTGCGACGATGCTTTATAACATGCGTATAATATTTTAGCTAAGAAGAAAACGAAGTATCGACGCTACCAAATTTGGCCCAATTTTATATAATATAATAAAGATTTTTTTTTTTTGTTCCTGTAAAACATACTTTTAAGGGCTAGATTCACCAAATTCAATAGGGATCTTGCTATGGAGTTATACAACATACTTACTATATTTCAACTTATTTGAACAGAGGGTTTAGGTGCTATCGTATTCACTCACATACATACATACATCATCGAAAACTAGTAAAAATTTACTCAGGACATCTCAAAACTGTAGAAATCCCAAAATCTCAAATTCGGATTTTTGACGCGATTACAATACTTCCTTTACATATTTATGTTCAGAAAGTAAAAAATTTGATATCTTAATAATGAAGCTCTGTCCAGCTCAAAGAAATAATTAATTATGTAATAATATTATATTATTTTAATAGGTTCATTTGCATTTCCAACACTATTAATAATAGCGACTAAAAAAATTCCAATTCTTCTGAAGAAAATTACGAAAACGTTATACAGTATAGTAAGAACTATATTTTTTAAAATGCATGCAATTCTTCAATGTGGTCTTTTATTTCAATTTACACATGTCTAATAATATAATAATAGAATTTATTTCAGAATTAAATTCCAATTTATTTCAGCTGAAAAAAAAAAAAAATATATATATCATTGTTAAAATAACTGAAAAATATGAAAGTGAATTAAAATTGGTTTTCTTAATATCGTCTGCAATAAAATTCAAAATTAATTGTTGTGAATGCTACTAGTAAATACAGTTTATAATCGTTATATGGCCCCCAAACTTGATCTTCGGTCGTTTTTGAGCATATCTCGAGAACTATTTGGCCCAATGAGCTGCAAATTTGTATACGCGTATTTTAAGTTGCTAGAAATCGATTTCTGTTAAAAAAAATTATAGGTCACAATGCATATTTTTTTTTTATATTAATTTAATAGTCTTTATTCATCAATAAAAAATATTAAAATTTTAATGAATCTCATAAATATGTTTGGAAAACCTGTTATTGAACACCATAAATTTAAACCAGGCAAAAATAAAAATAAAAATGCAAGAGATATGAATATAAATGCGTAATCAGAATTTAACATTAGAAGCTCGAAAATTTATATGTAACTGATGAGATAGGTGGGAATGTTTTTTTTTTTTTTTTTTTTTTTTGACCGACTGTACTACAATGATATTTGGCTTATGTATTATGTTGTAAATCTATTTATAAGTTCATTTTATTTTAAATATTTTTGTTTCCATACAGAAATTTCACGTAAATTTTGACGTAAAATATATGTATATATACATATTTAAAAAACTTTTCAATCAATCGACAAAGTAATACTCAAGTTCGTTTAGAGTATGCAAAGTCAACGAACGTGATCAGGGACTTAATTTGGCACTTTCCATCTATCAGCTTTGATCACACAGCCGCTCGTCCACTGGTGGAACATAGGGTTTGTCTGCCACCAATTTCAGATGATGCACCCCTTTTGTTTGCATCTTAACCATATATTTTATGTATTATGTATTTTCGATATAAACCCCATTATTCATTCTAATTTGTAAAAAATAAATAAATAAAAATTTATATTAAGTTTTCTTTTTATCAGATATTTCTTTTCTTAATGCATTAAAATACATCACTATCAGAAAAGTTACTTGATTATCGGTATAAAACTATAAGTTTCAAAAATCAGTTTTACATAATTTTTTTTCTGCTCTGCAGCTTCTCCACTGATAATGATGTCCTCCCCCCCCCACCCACACACACAAAAAAAAAAGCATTTCAAAAATTTACATCCATTTAAGTCTTCTGGGATTAGATTGTCCTTCTAAATTAAGTATTTCAGGAAACCACCTAATAATCTGAGGTATTAATACATGACTTCTAACATAAAATTTTTATTCATTTCTAATTTAATATAGTAATATTAATTTAAATCAGCATATATAGTTGCGCTCATCACTGACTGACTAACTAACTCAGTCTGTCTGTAACGCTTGAAAATGCTAAGAGATTACCTTGGACTCCGTCTGTGTGTGAATGCAAGTTGCCACCTCATTTTCATACTTTAGTTAATTAAAAAAAAATCTAATTATCCGATCGAAAAGTACGGACGGAAAAGTACGCCATGTCTTTTTAGTGACATGACCTTGAGTATTTCGAAGGTCACGGTCTGGCCTGATTTTATCGTTTTTTGTTTACCGAATTTTTAAATTTGATAACGGGACGGGCCGGGAAAGCAAAGCTTTCGTACGAGCAGGGCCGGGGCCGGGCCTCGAAATTCCGGCCTGTGCATACATTTAGGACTGAAGTATCGCAGCTATGACGTCAAACTACCTGCGCGGAGTCTTGCTTATAGGATGCGTTGCTCACTTACACAATTCGTACAAGAGAGAGATGGAGCTTTTCATTTTTTCATATGTTCTGAGAAAACAGATTAATTTCTAATGCTCAACTTTTTGTTTATTTAAGTCCATAATTATTGGATAACAGTTAGCAATACAAACAATAACGTAGACCATTAGCTAGATTGGAGGAAATATTTGTTTATTTGTTTTATTCTAAAATAAATGTACACGAAATTTCTCAATTTAAATATGAAATATATTTTAAAGTAAAGAAACACGCAATTTGCAAATTGAGCTCGGAACTTAAGCTTAGTCAAATATTTTATATCAATGTTTTTCTTTTTTCTTTTTAATGAAATTTTAAAATATCATACATTACCTTTTGAAATTTGTTTATGTTATAACAATTGCACCAGTTACATCCTTCGTTTCAAATTAGTGTACGTACGCGGTTTCCAATAATTCGCAATGTTTGCCTTCTGAAGCAACGCGAATGATATTTGTTTTCAAATGACTTTTTGAAAAGTTTTATTTCAAATGTTTAACAAAGGGGAATGTTTTACAATGGAATAAAAGACCCATTGTTAACGTCGTGACTGCACGAAAATGCACTTTGAAAAGTCGAAACTTGATTACGAATATCGACAGCAAAAAAAAAAAAAAAAAAAAAAATTAATGCAACGTGCATTATTTGAAGAGATACGGGAGAAGTACTATTAAGCAGTGTATAATCCTTTTACAGAATTCTCTGAGAGAAGAGCTACAAATGATGACCAAGATCTGTGAACTAATATCAGGGACAGGTAAATAATGTAACAGCATGTATTTCCGATTAATGGTATATTTCTCTATTTACTAATATTGTATTTATAATAAACGTTTTATCAGGAATAACCAAATTGGTAAATTGTTAGTATACGTAGAAATTCTGTTTTAATATTGGGAAAAACGCTAAGATACATTTGTTTCCTATTCTGAAGGAAAGAAAAATTATGAAGCATTTTTAAAAGTGTCTGTATTCTGCTGTCTAGAAATCCGTGGTCTTTTAAGATATGGACTTATTTACTATTTCTCATCCATTCAAACGAACAAATTAATGAAATAGAACTTTTTCCAATTACCGACTTTTAACTCTTCAGCGCGCGAATTATTCCCGCCAAATATATTTTGATGAACAATTCAAATTCAGAATAATTTGGACGAAATATTATATATTAATTTTTAGATTAAATCTTTAGTCGGCGATACAAATCACGAAATTTTAAATAAAAGCAGATACATGAATATTCCTGAAACTCTATATAATATACTCTCTTCTACCGTCACTGAAAATAAAGTAATCCAAGAAGCCATAAATCAACTATGTACTATTTTATTGAAACGTGTACAAACAGGTTGGTTGTGGTTAATGAATTAAAATACAGAAATAAAATGAAAAATAAATAATTTTATATGACTTTGTAGAGACAAATTTTGTCGTTTGAATAATTATAATATAATGAAATATAATTTTTCTAAATAACTAAATACAAGAAAATTTTCAAGTAGATTCCATAAAAATATGAAGAAAACTATTTTGTTAAAAAACTGAAAAAAAAAAACTGTATTCAAGAAAAAAAGTACATTCTAGTACACTTTTTAGTGTACTTTCACATTAAAAAAAAGAAAGAAAGAAAAAACTAACAAAATTATTTAAATATGCTCAAGTACACTTTTCCTAAATAGTTATTATATCTTTAATTTTATGTTTTTCCTTGTGAAAAGAATTTTGCATAAGACTTGGAACTAAATAAATTTAACTATTTTTATAAAACCAGATGAAACGTAAAAATTCTAAATTGTTTTCAACAGTAATCAAAGAATAAAAAGTAAATAGAAAAAAATTTCTAAACAGATAAATAAATTTAAAAATACTACAACAAAAAGAATTTTTTGACAAATGAATTACGATTAGTACACTATATACTTAGGAATCAAAAAATAAAAATCACCGAAATCAGTTAAACTTTAGAAGAAAGCCTACTACTTGACTGAGTAATTTAGAATTGCAACTTCTTCTATGACAAATTCCTAAACTGAAATATTCTTTTTTCATCCGAGTGATATGGGGATTCAGAAAATTGTAAAACTTGGGTTTCCGCTTTTCCCATGGCAAGAATATATTATAAATGCAAGTTATAGCAAACAGTTTCAATATTTTTCAATTAAAGGACACGTGCAAGGTCCATTACTTTTTGCACTTAAAATGTACAGTCGGTCAAACAAAAAACGAAACACCCCCACCTATCTCATTACTTAATTATCGCAAAAACATGCAGTAGCCACCAATCGTCAGGAAATTATGTCTACTTTTTTTGTATGTAGGAAAAAATAATATTGGGGGTCGTCTACATATTAAAAATGTGTCCAACTTTGAAAATTCGAATGTTAACCCACTAATTTGACGACAGAAAACGATTCTAGAGCATCAAAATAGCCTAGATATAAATTTGCACGAAGATATCAACATTGGTTCCTGAGATATTTAAGGTTTTTCTTTAGGGGGTTATCTCCAAGTTTATTTTTTTATCATTTAGGTCAGATTCAACGAATTTATTAGAGCTCTCTTCTATTATTCAATGCGTTTCATTCATCTACAAATTTCTAAATACATCAAAAGGAATATAATTTCAATGAGCATGTCAATGTGGAAATTTCGAACTATAAGAAATATTCTGTCCAAAAAAATAACATAGGAGGGTCTATTAACACCTGTGTGTGTGAAGGGGAAGAGGAGGGGCACCGGCATTCAAAATTAATGTTTTATTATAGCATTTTCAAAAGATTTTAATTGAAATTAGATTTCTGTTATGCTTTTTCGAAAATGATTATAGGGATTTTGATGAAAGTTTGGGGTTAAGTGTTTTCGGGATACTAAACTTACCACCATCTTCAGAAAAATTTGCGTTGGCTGTTAATCCCTTATCGGCCAATGGCAACAAATGAAATAAATTGGGTTTATTCGGAAACTGATATAAGGATTTTGATGAAAGTTTTGCGTTAAGTGCTTTTGAGTATGCTTAAACGAATGGAATTATCCCCATCGTCATAAAAATTCGTTGTCGCTGTTAACCCTTTAAAGGACAATTGCAACGTATGTCAGAAATCGGCTTTACACGGATATGGACTAAGCAATTTTTATGAAAGTTTGAAGTTAGGGCTTTTTCATGAGAAAAAACAATTGTATTTCATTTTCAGATAAATTAGCGTTTACATTTAACCCTTTACCGGACAACTGCAATACATAGCAAAAGTTGGGTTTATTCAAAAATGTTTCTAGGGATTTTGATGAAAGTTTGGGGTTAAGTGTTTTCGGAATATTAGACTTACCATCATCTTCAGAATTATTTGCGTTGGCTGTTAACCCCTTATCGGCCAATGGCAACAAATGAAATAAATTGGGTTTATTCGGAAACTGATATAAGGATTTTGATGAAAGTTTTGCGTTAAGTGCTTTTGAGTATGCTTAAACGAATGGAATTATCCCCATCGTCATAAAAATTCGTTGTCGCTGTTAACCCTTTAAAGGACAATTGCAACGTATGTCAGAAATCGGCTTTACACGGATATGGACTAAGCAATTTTTATGAAAGTTTGAAGTTAGGGCTTTTTCATGAGAAAAAACAATTGTATTTCATTTTCAGATAAATTAGCGTTTACATTTAACCCTTTTCGGGCCAATTGCAATGAATAGCAAAAGTTGGGTTTATTCAAAAATTACTCTAGGGATTTTGATGAAAGTTTGGGGTTAAGTGTTTTCGGAATATTAGACTTACCATCATCTTCAGAATTATTTGCGTTGGCTGTTAACCCCTTATCGGCCAATGGCAACAAATGAAATAAATTGGGTTTATTCGGAAACTGATATAAGGATTTTGATGAAAGTTTTGCGTTAAGTGCTTTTGAGTATGCTTAAACGAATGGAATTATACCCATCGTCATAAAAATTCGTTGTCGCTGTTAACCCTTTAAAGGACAATTGCAACATATGTCAGAAATCGGCTTTACACGGATATGGACTAAGCAATTTTTATGAAAGTTTGAAGTTAGGGCTTTTTCATGAGAAAAAACAATTGTATTTCATTTTCAGATAAATTAGCGTTTACATTTAACCCTTTTCGGGCCAATTGCAATGAATAGCAAAAGTTGGGTTTATTCAAAAATTACTCTAGGGATTTTGATGAAAGTTTGGGGTTAAGTGTTTTCGGAATATTAGACTTACCATCATCTTCAGAATTATTTGCGTTGGCTGTTAACCCCTTATCGGCCAATTGCAACAAATGAAATAAATTGGGGTTATTCGGAAACTGATATAAGGATTTTGATGAAAATTTTGCGTTAAGTGCTTTTGAGTATGCTTAAACGAATGGATTTATCTCCATCGTCATAAAAATTCGTTGTCGCTGTTAACCCTTTAAAGGACAATTGCAACGTTTGTCAGAAATGGACTTTACACGGAAATGGACGAAGCAAATTTTATGAAAGTTCGATGTTAGGGCTTTTTCGTGAGAAAAAAACAATTGGATTTCATCTTCAGATAAATTAGCGTTTACAGTTAACCCTTTACCGGCCAATTCAATACATAGCAGAAGTTCGGTTTACTCGAAAATGATTCTAGGGATTTTGATGAAAGTTTGGGGTTAAGTGTTTTCGGAATATTAGACTTACCACCATCTTTAGAAAAATTTGCGTTGGATGTTAACCCATTATCGGCCAATGGCAACAAATGAAATTGGGTTTATTCGGAAACTGATGAAAGGATATCATGAAAGTTTTGCGTTAAGTGATTTTGAGGATGCTTAAACGAATGGAATTATCCCCATCGTCAAAAAAAAATTGCTGTCTATGTTAACCCATTAAAGGCCATTGCAACGAATGTCAAAAATCGGCTTTACACGGATATGGACTAAACAATTTTTATGAAAATTTTAAGTCAGGGCTTTTTCATGAGAAAAAACAATTGTATTTCATCTTCATATAAATTAGCGTTTATAGTTAACCCTTTACCGGCCAATTGCAATACATAGCAGAAGTGGGGTTTACTCGAAAATGATTCTAGGGATTTTGATGAAAGTTTGGGGTTAAGTGTTTTCGGAATATTACACTTACCATCATCTTGAGAAAAATTTGCGTTGGCTGTTAACCCCTTATCGGCCAATGGCTACAAATGAAATAAATTGGGTTTATTTGGAAACTGATATAAAGATTTTGATGAAAGTTTTGCATTAAGTGCTTTCGGGGATTCTTAGATGAAGAAATTATCCTCACTGTCATAAATATTCCTTGTCGTTGTTAATCCTTTAAAGGCCAAATGCAACGTATGTTAGAAATTATCTTTATACGGAAATTGAGAAAACGTTTTTTCTGAAAGGTTACAGTTAGAGCTTTTTGATGAGAAAAGACGATTGGATCTCTGCTTCAGACAAATTAGCATTCACAGTTAACCCTTTATTGACCAACTGCAACTTATAGCAGAAATTGAGTTTACATGGAAATGGATATAGCGATTTTGATGAATATTTCGGACTAAGTTTTTTCTTGGACTGCTAAAACGAATGGTATTCCCTCATCTTCAGAAAAAAAAAATAACGTTCTCAATTAACCCTTTATAGGCCAATTGCAACATATGACAAAAATTGGGTCTACTTGTAAATAGGTATAAGGATTATGATGAAAATTTGAGGTTGCATAATTGATTAGAATTATTTTATTCTTCAGAAAATTTCTTGTTCTCTGTTAAACCTTTAAAAGCCCATTGCGACGTTTGCCAGAAATACGGTTTACATAAAAATAGACATAGCGAATTTCATAAAAGCTTGGAGTTAGGACTTTTTGATGAGAAAAAGCTTTTTGAAATATCCTCATCTTTAGAAACAATCGCATTCGTTGTTAACTCTTTATCGACACATTACAACATACGGTCGAAATTGAGTATATTCGGAAATGGATAAAGCGATTTTTATGAAAGTTTGGAGTTACGGCTTTTAGATGAGAAAAAATGATTGGACTTATCCTTATCTTCAGAAAAAATCGCGTTCTCAATTAACATTTTATCGGCCAGTTGCAAATTATAGCAGAAGTTGGGTTTATTTAGAAATTTATATAGGGATTTTAATGATAGTTTGGGGTTAAAAACTTTGTGGGTGCTTAAAGAACTGGACATATCCTTATCTTCAGAAAAAAATTCTTCGCAGTTTACCATATATCGACCAGTTGCATCAAGCTTTAGAAATAGGCTTAATCGGAAATGGATATAGTGATTTCAAATAAAGTTTGTGGTTAGTGTTTTTAGGGATGCAAAAATGTGTGGACTTATTCTCATCTTTTGAAAAAATGGCGTGATCAGTTAAACCTTTATCGACAAATTGCAACATATCGCCCAAATTCGGGTTACTCGGAAACGAATGTATCGATTTTGATGAAAGTTTGGGATTAAGTGTTTTCGGAGGTGCAGAAAGTTTGGATTTATACAGAAAAATTAGCTTTCGGTGTCATAGTATATGGTAAAAAAAGGATTCGGGTTCCAGTTCATGACTTCATTTGTTATTTTGTTTAAATTTAATACGAGAGAATGTAATCGATTCAAGCAATATTTGTGTGTATCAAAATATTTGGTAAATAATGAGGCAGGTTCAAGTCTATAACTGTATACTTATTGTGTATCTTGTTTTCTTTCTTTTCTTTCTATTTATATATATATATTTTAATACAATTTAATTTAATCAAAGGTAGCTGATATTTGTGCGTGTTGAAGTATTTGGTAAAGAAGGAAGCAGGATCCAGTCCATGATTGAAATTATAGATATTTTTTTAAATGAAAATGCCTAAATTCAAATAAAAGTAGGTGATATTTTCAAATGCCTAGCTAGTCGTTAATTTAGTTAAATAGCGATTGCAAGTTTTGTACTGGTAACGCTGCCGAAGGCAGCAGGAACCAGGAACAGTTGGCTAAAAGAATTAAAAAATGCATTTTCAACGTGTTCTGATCCATTCTGAAAGTTTCAAATGTGTAGCTTTTCAGGAAGTTAGTTAAATAAATTTTCTGTCGAATCATATAAACGCTTCCGAAGGCAGTAGGGACCTGAAACAGTTGACTAAAAGTGATAAAAAAATGTATTGTCACCGTGTTCTGAGCTATCCTGAAAGTTTCAAATGTCTAGCTAGTCGGGAAGTTAGTTAAAAATCGATTGCAAGATTTGTACTGGACAAACAAACAAACAAGAAGTGAAGTTAATAAAAATAATTACAAGATATAAAGAACTTTTATATACCATGTTTTTAAATTTTCTGTTGAATCATATAAACGCTAATGAGCGCAGCGGGAATCCGGAGCAATTGGAAAAAAGTATTAAAAAAATCCCTTGCTATCGTGTTTTGAGCTATTATAAAAGTTTCACATGGCTATCTAGCCGGGAAGTTAGTTAAAAGTAGATTGCAAGTTTGTACTGGTAACGCTAACGAAGAGAGCAGGGTCCCGAAGCAATTGGTTAAAAATATTTTTAAAATGCATTTTCACCGTATTCTGAACTATTCTGAAAGTTTCAAATGTCTAGCTACTCGGGAAGATAATTAAATAAATTTTCTGTTGAATCATATAAATGCACCGAATACAGTAGGGACCCGAAAGAGTTGGCTAAAAGTATTTAAAAAATGTATTTTCACCGTGTTCTGAACTATTGTGAAAGGTTCAAATGTCGTCAGGAAGTTAGTTAAATAAATTTTCTGTTGAACCATAAAAACGGTGCCGAAGGCAGTAGGGACCTGAAGCAGTTGACTAAAAGTATTAAAAAAGTATTGTCACCGTGTTTGAGCTATCATAAAAGTTTCAAAGGTCTAGCTAGTCGGGAAGTTGGTGAAAAATTGATTGCAAGCTTCGTACTGGTAACGCTGTCGAAGGCAGCAGGAACCCGAAACAGTTGGTTAAAAATTTTTTTAAAATGCCTTTTCGCTGTATTCTGAACTATTCTGAAAGTTTAAAATGTCTAGCTAGTCTGGAAGTTAAATAAATTTTCTGTTGAATCATATAAACGGGTAGTGACCTGAAACAGTTGACTAAAAGTATTAAAAACATGTATTGTCACCGTGTTTTGAGCTAGCCTGAAAGTTTCAAATGTCTAGCTAGTCAAAAAGTTAGTGAAAAATCGATTGGAAGCTTCGTACTGATAACGCTGCCGAAGGCAGCAGATACCCTAAACAATTGGCTAAAGGTATTTTAAAAAATTCATTTTTACCGTGTTCTGAACTATTCTGAAAGTTTCAAATGTCTAGCTAGTCGGGAAGTTTTGTTAAATAAATTTTCTGTCGAATCATATAAGCGCTGCCGAAGGCAGTGGGACCTGAAATAGTTGACTAAAATTATTAGAAAAATGTATTGTCACCGTGTTGTGAGCTGTCCTGAAAATTTCAAATATCTAGCTAGTCGGGAAGTTAGTTAAAAATCGATTGCAAGATTTGTACTGGACAAAAAAAAAAAAAAAAAATACAAATAAACAAACAAACGAACAAGAATCAAAGTTAATAAAAACATGGTAATATGGTAAAATATTACAGGGAGTTCAAGTATTTTCTCCCCTTGCTTAATTTTACGCTGTTGCACTTCATATAATTTTAAACCATAAATCGTAATGATATATAATTTTTTGTCGTGTTCCTGTAAAAATCTATAAAGGCTATCTTTACCAAAATCTATACAATTTGTGCGACGGTAATGTATAACATGTGCATAAATTTTCAGTTTAATAGAATAAGGTGTTTAGATACTATCGCATTTTAAAACGATTGGGCCCATAGACCATAATGACAATTTTTCGTTCTGTCCTTGTAAAAAGGAAAAAAAAACTATACATGCTAGATTTATCAAAATCTATACACTTTGTGCGAGAGTGATTATTAACATGTATAAAAGTTTTTTAACTCAAACGAATAAGGCTTTTAAATGCTATCGCATTTTATTTTATTTGGATCCATAGACAATAATGATAAATAATGTTTTGTTGTGTCCCTGTGAAAAACTATTAATGTTAGATACATCAAAATCTATACACTTTGTGCGACGGACATTTATAACACGCGTATTAGCTCAAAAGAAAATGGTATCTAGACGCTATCGCAGTTTGAAAAACCTGGCCTTATAAGCTATAACGATAAAGAATATTTCTTTTTTGTGTCTGTAAAAAGTACTTTTAAGTGCTAGATTCACCAAAATCAACAATGATCGTGCTATGGTGCCATACAATAACTTACTATATTTCAACTTATTTGAACAGAGGATTTAGGCGCTGTCGTATTCACTCACACACATACACCCATTCATAATCGAAAACTAGTAAAAATGAATTCAGTGTAATTCAAAAGTATAGAAAGCCCATAATCTCAAAGGTCGGGTTTTTTGTCACGATTACAATACTTCCTTTACATACGTAAGTTCGGAAAGTAAAATCTCTCAGCTATGAAGTTCTGTCCAACTCAAAGAAATAATTTATTCTGTAATAATATTATATTATTTTAATTGGATAATTTATATTTCCAACACTATTAATAATAGCGACTATATAAATTAGAAATCACAATTCTTCTAAAGAAAATTACGAAAACATTATATAATATAGTAAGGAAAGAGATAAATAATAAAAAAAAAAAAAATAATAATAATAATTGTTAAACTACATTTTAAAATCGCATGTCTAATATTATAATACAATTTATTTCAGAATTAAATTCCAATTTATTTCAGCTTAAAAAAAAAAAAAAAAAAAAAAAAAAAAAAACATTGTTGAAATAATTAAAAATATATGAAAGTGAATTAAAACTTTTTTTTCTTAATATCGTCTGCAATAAAATTCAAAACTGATTGTTGTGAATGCTTTTTGTAAATACAGTTTGTAATCGTTATATGGCCCCCAAACTTGATCTTCGATCGTTTTTCTGGAATATCTCGAGAACTATTTGGCCCAATGAGCTGCAAATTTGCATACGCGTATTTTAATGTGCTAGAAATCGATATCTGTTAGAAAAATTATAGGTCACAATACATAATTTTTTAAAATATTAATTTAATATTTTTTATTCTATAGATAAAAAACATTAAAATCTTAATGAAACTCATAAATATGTTTGGAAAACCTGTTATTAACATCATAAAAAAAACCAGGTAAAAAAAAATAAAAATGTAGGAGATATGAATAAAAATGTGTAATCAGACTTTAACATTAGAAGCTCGAAAGTTTAGACGTGTATAACTCCTAAACTTATACACCATATGACTTCCAAATTTATATCTGGGGATGAAATTGACTGTAGAATCGATATCCGAAATCAAAATTATATGTTACCATTGAAAAAATTAAAGTTTGACACGATTTAATATGGAGACGACCCCTTAAGCTATTTTTTTTCCAATTAGCTTAAAAGAGAACAAAATTCCCTGACGAATGGTACCTTCGGTGTCTTTCTGCAACAATTTGCTGATAAGTTAGGTGGGGGTGTTTCGTTTTTTTTTTGGCCGACTGTACCTCGAACAACACACAGAGATGTTTGATAGAGTCGATTTTGTTTTCGGACTTCCAACTAACGGTACACATTCAGAATTTTTTAAAAAAGTGAAGCGCTCTGAAATTGATATATATATTTGGCCAACAGTTATGGAGGAATTTCTCATGCAATCAGTTGATTTTTGCTACCCATACGGAATGAATTATTACACATTTATAACTAGGAAACCAGAATATAAGCCACAAGTGTTCGGCATCTTTCAAACATTTTCACTGTCAGTTTGGATGACAATCGTATCAGTCTTGATTGCGATGATGCTGATACATTACGTAGTCTTGAAATGGAGACAAAACACCACCGACAAAAGTTTGCTTCACGTTTTTGCATTACTCATGAAGCAGAGTGCGCTGATAATACCTTTGTCATTTGCAGAAAAACTCCTCATGTATTCATGGGTGGTCGGAGCCATGATCCTCTGCCTATCTTACGACTCCGTGTTCCTGTCTTTCCTCTCATTTCCTCCAGTGGTTAAAATAAAACATTTGTCGGACTTGGCATCGGCCGTTCAGAAAGGAGATTTTCGTTGTATGGCACAAACAAATGATTATGTTTTTCAGTATTTGTTGAATGCAAAGCAGAAAGATTTAAGAATGATTGCAAGAGACATCGTGAAAAATAATTTAAGCTATGGAAATATCTTTGAAAATTTTATGCATGAAAGTAAGAAGCAAAATCTTGCCATTTTCATGAATACGATTCTCTTAGAAGTATTTACGGGAAAATTCTCCGTCTCAGAAGATCGTTTCTGCGAAAGTTTGTCCGCAGTGACGGTTCGAAAAGGCTTCTGCTGCAGAGAGCTGATAGATTCTTTCGTGCATCGAATAATGGCTTCAGGTATTTACTTGAAGCTAATTAAGGAAGTTTTGTTTTCGCTTCATCTGAAGATTTTGTCCCGTATTTCGGAGTCAGAAACCTTTAACCGAAAGTTGACCCTTACAGACGTTGCTCCAGCGTTCATATTCCTCTTATGCTGCTTATTTATATCGTTTCTGGTTCTTCTTGGAGAATTGTATTTAGGTCGCAGGAAAATAAAGTGCAAGAAAATTAAAAAGAGAAAACCAAGAAATATGCGAAGAGTAACTTCTGAAGTATGATTCTAAATATATATATATATAACTATGTATATATATTGCAATTAGAACAGTACTCTGATTATTTTTTTTTTTTCTGAACTACAACTTGTTTATTTATTAATTATTTACTTTCCACAAATATATGTATATATATACATTATATATATATATATATATATATATATTTAATTTGTCATGTTTAAAAAAATTATTCTATAACACTCACTCTAAAGTGACATTACTTTTCCTTGTAACTTTATACTTCAAAGAAATTATTTTCGATTCTAAAATGATGCATTCTCAGTGCAAAGAACTTGAATTTTAATATGTTTAACAGACAACTCATATCACTCACTGTGATTATGTATATGTTATTATGCCTCTGATTTCTTTGTATTGACTCTATCACTCACTGTATCACCCACTGTATCACGATATACACTGTATCACTCACTTTGTCACGATCATTATATCATATTTTGTCATAAAGAATCACAAATCTTACTGACACAAGTTTTTCACGTGCATGAAAATTACAAAGTCAACGTCCATTACCCACGCAATGGTTTAAAAGACCAATACTCTCTAGTCCATTGGATTAATTTTTTCCACTGCTTTAATTAAACTATTTTTTCGTTTGCATAAACGTCAGAAAATGAAAGATTAATTCTCTACTATCTACGAAATAGTACAGTCAGGAGATAAAAAAGAGAAGAAAAAAAAAATAAATAAAAGCCACCTCTCAAATAATTTCGTCGCAAATCACCCTATAAATACGAGTTGGATCCAATCGATTACTAATAACGTGTAGTTTACAATGGTACAATCAGATGATGATTAAGGGGTGGCCCACATATTAAAATTGCCATCAACTTCCCTTTGTCAGTGGCAATCCTCATTTTCCACATTTCTTTTGGGTTTATTTGGAATAAAGTTCAGCCAGGAAAATAGTATAGATTATATATTTGTTTTAATTTTCCTTTGAGTAATAATTTGTCAAAATATGTGGAATATAATGTTAAATGAATGTGACGAACGTTAATTCATATCTTTCTGAAAAATTATTATATTCAATTCATTTCATTTTTTTATGCGTTAGAATGAAGTGACTGCAACATATTCCATGCATATTTTCGATTAAAACGCATATTTTGAATTATGAAAATTATTAAAATATTAATATTTGAAAAATTATGAACTATGAGTTATATTAATATTTCATTTAAAGCATCTCAGGATACTTTTCATAAATTATTTTTTAAGTCAGTATTTTTATGTTTATTCCTGTGAAGATAATTTTCTTCGGAGTTGTAACTAAATCATTTTAATTATTTTTATAAGAGCAGAAGATATAGAAAAATGCTAAAGTGTTTTTCAATGCTAAGCAAAGGATAAAAAGTAAATGCACACAAAATTTTCCATATAAAGATATAAATTTAAAAATACTATTACATTTAAGACAAGCAATTTTTTTGTCAAAGAATGTATTATGATAAGCACATATGCACTTAGGTATTAATAACAAAAAATCTTCGACATCAATAAAACATCAATAGAAGGAAACCACACTACTTGTCTCAAAAATTTAGAATTGGAACTTCTTGTTTGAAAAATTCATATACTGAAATATCGTTTTAACATCTGATGATATGAACATTCAGAAAATTGTAAAACTCGGGTTTCCACTCCTTTCATGGAAAGAATATGTTTTAAATGCAAGTTATTCGAGCAGATTCGACATTTCTCAATTAAAGGAAATACGCACGTTCAAATACCGCTTAAAATGTACCTCGAACAACACACATAAGTGTTTGATAGAGTCTATTTTGTTTTCGGACGACCATTTAATGGAACATATTCAGAACTGTTTGAAAAATTAAAGCACTGTGAAATTGACCTATATGTTGCGTCAGTAATAATGGAGGAAAATAAGAAGCAATCAGTTGATTTCTGCTACCCATAGATGATGAATGATTGTATATTTGTAACCCAGAAATCAGAATATAAGCCACAAGTGTTCGGCATCTTCCAAACATATCACTGTCAGTCTGGAAGACAAATGTATCAGTCTTTATTGGGATAATGCTGATACATTACGTATTGTTCAAATGGAAACAAAAGGCTGACAAAAGTTTGCTTCACGTTTTAACAATACTCATGAAGCAGAGTGCGCTGATAGCACCGTTGTCGTTTGTAAAAAAAGTCCTCATGTATTCATGGGTGGCCAGAGCTATGATTCTCTGCAATCTTACAACTCCGTGTTTCTGTCTTTTCACTCATTTCCTGTTGATTAAAATACAAGATTTATTGGACTTTGCATCGGTCGTTCTCAAAGGCGATTTCCGTTGTATGACACACATTTTAGGAGGTGTTCGTTGAGTATTTGTGGAATACAAAGCAGAGACATTTAAGAGTGATTGCAAGACACGTCGTAAAGAAAAATTTCAACTACGAGGATGTCCTTAGAAATTTTATTCGTGAAAGTAAGATGCAAGATCTTGCTTTTTTCGTGAATACGGTTCCCGTAGAAATTTTATCTGGAAAATACGTCATCTCAGAAGATCGTTTCTGCGAAACTTTGTCCGCAATGACGGTTCGAGAAAGCTTCTGATGCGGAGAGCTGATAGGTACTTTCGTGGATCGAATAATGGCTTCAGGTATCTACTTCAAGCCAATTGAAGACATATTGTTTTCGACTCATCTTTTGATTTTCTCCTATAGCTCGATATCAGAGGCCTCTAGCCGAAAGTATACTTTCACAGACGTTGCTCCAGCGTTCATATTCCTCTTGTGTGGCTTCTTTATATCGCTTCTAAATCTTCTTGGAGAATTCTATTTAGGTCGTAAGAAAACTGAAAAGAGAAAAAGAAGAAATGTGTGGAAAATAACTTGTGTAATGTGATTTTTAAAGTTTTCCTTTTTTTTTTTTTTTTTTTTTTTTTTTTTTTTTAATTTTTTTTTTAAATTGCTATTAGGAAATTATACTGACGATTTTTTTTTTTTTTTAACTTACATATTTATTAATTATTTGTTTTATACTATATATATATATGAATATATATTATAAACATTTAGAAATTAAACTAAAGATTTTTAAAATTTAATTATTAATCAATTTTTAATTTAATTTTAATTAATTGATTAATTAATTTGAAAAAAAATTCTTTATACTTCAAAGAAAATATTTCCGATTCTAAAATGACGCATTCACAAATCAGTAAACTTCAACTGAGTTGTATTATGTCTAACAGACAACACATATCACTCACTGTATCAGGATTTATCTTTCTAATAAATTTTATTTTCACAATTTATTCACGCGCATAAAAATTATATGATCATAATAATAATCCTCCCCTTCATTATCTGCACAATGCACTAAAAGTCCGATACACTCTAGTTCGTTGTATTAAATTATTCTTGTGCATTGTAAAACTATATTTTCGTGTGATTAAAAGTCAGAAAATGACTGATTTTGTATTATTTACGCAGTAGTACAACAGACTCCTGTTTTAATGTTCATTAAGTATTTTTTATTTTATTCATTTTATTATTATTATTATTATTACCTTTTTTTTTTTTTTTTTTTTGTCTTTTTTCTGAAAGTTGCTAAACTAATTTTTTAAAATTGTTATTAAACACACAGATAATCATAATCATAAACAACAATTAATTGAAAAAAAAAATAGCACTTTTAATTTTCGATAAATATTTTTCCTGAAACATCTATTTGTTCACTTTATTAAAATAAAACAATAAATAAGTTAGTAAATATATATATCTGTAAATAAATACATTAAATTGAAAAAAGCTCATAACAGTTGTTTCAGTTTAAAATGACAGTACCCCCTTCACAGGATGAAGAAAACTAGGCAAGATTGCAGTCCTAAAGCAGCAACTACGCAAACACCCCTACCAAGAAATGTAAAGTGACTTCTGCATTTGACTTTCGCTGAAGTATCGCTTGATAATGTTCCAGTGGTGCTGCTACTTACCAACCAGAGAAGAAACAAAAGTTTGAAAATTGATTAAAACGGCGAAAATATATTGATAAATAAATTGTTGCGAAAAAAAAAAAAAAAAATTTGGTTTCAGTGAGAAACCAAAAACGTTAAAGGGTTAAAGGGTTTCTTTAAGTGTATGAAAATTAAAAAACATAACACGCAGATCTTTATTGTTAACTTGGTTACCCAGCTGACGAAGGATTTCGAATTCTGTTGATTTTATACCGCTACGCGGGAAAAGTAAACACTTTGAAAATTGTAAAGTAATTAGAACGTTATATAAAAATATATAAAAATCAAATTAATTATAATTATTATTGTTATTTAATAATAGAAAAAGAAATACAAAAGAATTTTGAGATTATTTATATTTTTTAATCATTTTGTCTTGTTTTATTTTGTTTTGTTTTAATTTTATTTTTAGTTCCCCATCATACTACAGGTATGGGGAATTTAGGTAATCGTGAAAATTTTCGACCTCGGTTTTTTGACTTTTTTACAAGTTTTCAGGTGTGAGGAATCCGAAAATGACAAAATTTGTATGGTGTCTGCCTGTAGGGTGTCTGTTAGTCCGTCAATTTGTTAGTCTGTGTACACGATATCTCAAGAACAAATCGTCGCAGAGAGGTCAGATCAGTTTTAAAATATTACTTTCGACACTGTCAAGAACCCTATTTATTTGCAACATTCGAATTAAAAAACTTCGTAAGTTATTAGAAAGTTACGATTTTCTTAACATGGGAGAATAGGACAAAAATTCACTTAAACGTGCATTAAATGAAAACATTTTACTGTAAAAATGTCAGACCGGAATGGTCAAAAATGGACCAAAATGTCAGAAAATTTCACAAGTTACTGGAAATTTACGAATTTCTTAACATGGCAGTATAGGGCAAAATTTCACATAAACGTCAATTTTTAGAGATATTTTCATCGTAAAGATGTCAGACTACCTTTGAAATATTATTTAGGACACTGGCATGAATATTAATGACTATGATTTTTCCAATATAAAAATTTCGTAAGTTATTGGAAATTTACGAATTTCTTAACATATGGCAGAATGGAGCAAAATTTCACATAAACGTCAATCTTGAGGGATATTTTCATCGTAAAGATGTCAAACCAATTTCGAAATATTATTTAGGATACTGGCATGAATATCATAGACTACGATTTTCCCAATTTAAAAAATTCGTAAGTTATTTGGAATTTACGATTTACTTAACATGTCAGAATAAGGCAAATTTGAGCATAAACGTCCATTTTGAGGATCATAAATACATTAGACAACTTCAAATCTACATTTATGATATTTGTTTGAACATGATTGAATGCAAATATTCTAATAGGAAAATTTCGTAAATCATTCGTAATTTACGATTTTATCAACATAGCGAAATTGTAAATTTTTCATATAAATATGAATTTTGAGGATATTGCATTGAAAATAGTAGGATGAAAACTAAACAACGGAATTAACCCTGATTTAAAATCATTTAATAGATTAGAATAAGATAAATATATCGAAGTGAACGGTGGATAGCCTATTAGGCGGGAATTTCATTCTGTCACTGTATCAAGCTTTGATCAAATTCATTTCTTTTAACATGATTATAATATGTCTCACACTAGAAATTTCTGAGAACATAAATATGATGGGGAACTGAGCAGAGTCCACCTATACCAACTAGTTTAATTCGCTTTCAATAAACCAAAAGAAAAAGTAGTAATAGAATTACAAAAGAATAGAATAAGAATAGAATAGAATAAGAAAAGTAGTAATAGTAGAATTGTATTTAGGTCGTAAGAAAAACAAGTGCAAGAAAATTGAAAAGAGAAATAGAAGAAAAGTGTGGAAAATAACTTTTGTAGTATGATTCTGAAAGTTTATTTATTTATTTATTTATTGCTTTTAATATATTACGCTGATGATTTTTTTTTTCTGAATTATAACGTTTTTACTTATTAATCATTTATTTTATGCAATATATATATATATATGTGTGTATATATATTGTAACATTTAGAAATAAAGTTTTTGTTTATTTTTTTCTATTTTATTTTATTTTTTATTTAAATATTAAATTTAGTTTTAATTAATTAATTAATTAATTTGAAAAGATTCTTTCATAATCACTCTAAAGTATCTCTATAAAGTCACTATAAATATTTTCCCTTGTAACTTTATACTTCATTCACTTTATACATCAAGGAAAATATTTCCGAATCTAGAATGAGTCATTCTCAGTTCAGTAAACTTCAAGAATGTGTTATCGATTATGTCTAATAGATAACGCATATCACACACTGTATCACGATTCACGATGTATCTTTCTAGTACATTTTATTGTCACAATCTATTCACGTGCATAAAAATTAAACGTTCACAAAAAAAAAAAAAAAAAAAAAAAAAAAAAAAAAAAAAAATCCTCCCGTCTATTATTTTCGCAGTGGTCCAAGAGACCAATACACTGTAGTTCGTTGCATTAAAAATTTTTTGTGCACAGTGAAACTTTTTTCATGTGCATAAAAGTCAAAAAATGGCATTAATTCTTCATTTTTACGCAATAGCACAACAGATTCATCTTTTTATGTTCACTACATATTTCTATTCTTTTTTTTTTTTTTTCTAAACTAGTATTTGAAAATTTTTATAAGACACATAGCTGTTTCATAAATAACTATCAATAAATAACTACTCCATATTTCTTTTAAACTACTCCAAATCACTCCATATTTTTTTCTTTTTTTTTTCTTTTTTTTTTCTAAACTAAAATTTGAAAATTTTTATAAGACAGATAGATATTTTATAAGACAGCTGTTTCATAAATAACTATCAATAAAAAACTTGCACTGTTCATTTTCGGTAAGTTTTTGTTCCGAAAGATCTATTTGTTCACTAGATTTAAAGGAATTAGTAATTAATTTAGTAAATAAATACATCTGTAAATTAGTACTTTAAATTGAAAGAAGCTCCACAACAGTTGTTTCCATTCAAAATGACTGCACACCCTTCACCGTATGAAAAAAAAAAAAAAAAAAACTAGGAAAGTGTGCATTTCTAAAGCAGCAACTACGCACTCGTGCCTATCAAGAAATTTAAATTGGCTTCTGCATTTCACTTTCCCTGTTAAATTTCGTAGTAGTGTTGCTATTTACCAATCACAGGAGAACCAAAAGTTTAAAAATGGATTAAAACAGTGAAATTGCATTGATAAATAAATTGTTGCATAAAAAATAAAAAATAAATAAATAAAAGTTGGGTTTAATTTGGAGACCAAAAAACGTTAAAGGGTTAAAGGGTTTCTTTAAGTGTATGAAAATTAACAAAGAGACAGTTCTTTATTGTTAATTTTGTTACCCAGCTGACCAAGAATTTCGAGTTCTGTTGATTTAATCCCGTTACACGGCAAAAGTAAACATTCTAAAAGTAGTAAATTAGTTAAAACGTAATGGACCACTGAATAAAAAGAATAAAAATGAAATTAATAATAATAATAATAATAATAATAATAATAATAAAATAATAAAATAAACAAATACTAAAGATTTCGAGATTATTTATATTTTTTAATCCTTTTCTTTTGTTTTCTTTTCTTTCTTTATTTCTTTATTTAAATTCACTTTCAATAAACCAGAAGAAGAAATAAAAATAACATTTAACATAATGTGTAAATCTGTTTATAGCGACGTTGATAATAAACGGTTATTCATGTAAAAATAGTGAAGAGAAAAGATTGAAAGTAGCTGTACATTTCACTTACATTTTTTAAAGAAAGGTCAGAAACAAAATTATTCCTGAACTTTTCGGATATTGAAGAATTTTGTCGTAGAGATTCATTTATAAAGGAAAATAAATTACATAATAAACGTGATGATTAGTGTTCAAACAATTTTTTTTAACTTACTTAAAAGTGTTCCAGTTTAACTGTTTCAATTGAAATTTTACAATTAAAATTATTATTACAACATAAAATTCCGCAAGGTCAAAATAACTTGTAGGTAAAACAACTTTTTTCAATATAACTTGTATGCAACTTCCCGAAGAACTTTTATCAAAAGAACTTTTTAATAAAAGTTCTGTAAATATAATTTCTTGTCAAAAACTTTGTTTAGAAAAGTTCTGAAAACAGAAATTCCTATTATAGCATTTTTATGAAAATAAGTTTTCACATTTAAGTTCCCAAACTATTGGCTTATGTCTTAACGTGTGATTATCGGAAAAAAAACCTCTGGAAGCAATGGTTTTAGTGACGTATTCACTGCAGAACTAACAATAACTACTGTAAAAAATTTATGGCATTTACTACACATCACTAACACTTTGGTTATCCGCAAGCTTTGATGTAAAATTAAGTATATTGAGTGTAAATCATTATACGTCACTATATTTTGTGTCACGAAAAGAAAATGTTTCCACCCATCTGTTTTCTGATTAAAATGTATGTTAAGGTATATGTTGTCAAGTCATAAAGTAACCTTCAAGTGCAAAATGTTGCTTGCTTAAGTGTTTCGCTACAGCCCTGTATCTGAGTGTTCAATAAACTTTAATTGCATGATAATTTGTAATGTGTGAAGTTTTACTAATACTAAAACAAAGCAAATACACAAATTTACAAATAACAATATAGAAATTTTTTTTCTCTCTCTCGTTGAAAAACTTATAATTTGCATTAGTTTAATCCTTTATCAACCGACGCACAGTGCGATGGATTGCAATTCTAGCGGGATAAAATTATATATTGGAAAAAAATAATTTAATTAGAGCAGACATCTATTTACAATTAGTAAACAGCCACAATATATAAAAATAAACAACTGATTTTCTTGTCGCAACTATTTTACAGTCGGCCGAAAAATTATTCGAGCGCTAGTGAAAATTCCTATGTAAAAAACAAGTATTTAATGCTGTTTTGTTAAATAAATCCTTGTCGAATCATGTTCTTAGACTGACCAAGAACATAATTCGACACGAATTTATATAAAAAACAGTTTTAAGTGTACTTTTTTTACATAGGAATTTTCTCTAGCGCTCGAATAATTTTTCGTCCGACTGTAAATGCAAATTTACATAGTAATTACAATTACTATGTAATATAATATATATTTTTATTCGAAAAAATTATTTCTTTTATTCACAACCAATAGAACCTACAGAAGCACTTATTTTAATAACACTAGGGGGGCTCTGCCCCCTGCTCGCTCCGCTCACCAACCCTCGAGGGAGGCTTCGCCTCCCCCCGACTCACTTTATTTATTAACACATGCAGAGCTCTGCCCGCCTATTCGCTACTTTCCTTTCACTGAATAGGAATATTAATAGTGCCTGACACAAGACAAAAGCAAAAAATTATTGTAAAGATCCCCACATTCAATGCCAAATTGAAATATATAATATTTAATTGCATATTATTTATATTTGTTTATTTTTAAGAAAATTATGCTAAAAATCAGTTTTTTTTTTTTTTTTTTTTTTTTTTTTTGTAATTCTTAAGAAGCTCGTATATCTACACCATTTTGCCCTACAGCTTTAGTGTATGACCCTGTTTACTTGTTTTATATAACCATAGAACCTAAAAACAATACTTTCTCTTCCTTATCGGCGAGAAAAAGTTAAAAAGTTACTAATAGCAATATTGACATTTCTTTTCTTTAAAAAAAAAAAAATCATGGTTCCGGGCCGCGGTACCGTAGTCGGTAAAGCACCAAGCTCGTAATTGGAAGATTGCCGATTCGATACCTGAGCCGGCCAAAGACCGTCGTGTACACTAATGGTTGCTGGTGCACATAAAGTCCGCCGTGGCCTCAAAGTCCTCCATATACGCATGAGATCTATAACTATGGGGATCATCAAAGCTGGGGAGCCATCCCCTCCGTGGAGTATCAAAATTGTGATTGCATATCTCCGGAACATCCCTAAGAGTACGTCCCAGACCGTCGCCAATACCCATAGCGAAGTACTGATGCGAGGTTAAACCCAACCTACCAACCTACTTACCTACAACCATGGATCATATTTTAATTTTCCGGTGTAAAATGGCTTCATGACAGAAGCAACGTCACTGGGAGAAACTTTTTTCAAGGTGTCAAATAGAGTGCCTTCATAAACCTGCCGTTTTTAGTTAATAACTTCTTTAATTAAAATGATAGAAATTTCTAAGTAGCTGAAATGTTCTCCTTGGAGTATTCGGAACACATTGATATCTCTCATGACGCGAAGGACTTGTGAATTTAGTCCATTTGTGTATCAGGCAAACTGGCTTCAACTTCAATTGTACATATTATTCCCAAAATTAGGATATGGCAATGGGCCGTCATCGCTAAGCTTTGCTTTGCGACATTTATATGCACTATTTTGAAGAAAAACTCTTCGGCGTATATAAATATCCTCACTGGTTTAGTTATTTTGATGACACTTTCGTTCTTGTTTCCCCTGATGTTGATTTGTTTAGTTTACTTTCTTTGGTCAATTCAGTTGACACACCCATTTAATTCACTTTCGAGACTGTAAAGGATTGCTGTTTGCTTTTCCTTGAATCAGTATTAAATTGATATAATCGTTTCTTGAATGATATAAAATTTTCCAAAGATTCAATATCTGTACTAGAAAATATACTATCTAGATCTGTATTGTACTATACTGAACGGGTTAAATGTACTTTCCTTAAACACTTCTTCACACGCCATAAATATAATAAAGCACTAACGGTTTTGAAAGGATATGGCCTTGCTTTTGCCTTTAAGGCAGTAGCACGTGTTTTGCACCTCTACATTGGTGATCAAAATTATAAGGACAAAAGAATAATCGCTAAGTCTTGGCTACAATCGATCGAAAAATTATGCAAATTTTAAGACTGGAAATCAATGATAAATAAAGCATTTTTAGAACGGAGGACTATTAATTTAATTCTGGAATTTTTGTAGACCAGTTTTTTGTAACACCAAAATAAATTAGAAATATCAGTCTTATCGTTACAAATTCGGAGCCAAATGAAAGATGCAATTTTCCTGAATCCAGGGGAGCAAACAGTTTTTCGACATTACAGTTAAATTAAAAAAAAAAAAACTAAAATATGAAATTTAGGGGCAAAACTTTATTTTAATTTACTTCAGCCATTTTTAAATTACGTGGCTCGTTGCAAATTCGGTACCAAATGAAAGGGGCGATTTTTCTGAATCCAGAAGTGCTTACAGTTTTTCGACACTACAATTAGATTTTTTTTAATTAGACAACGTATGAAATTCAGGCTGCAACACTTCATTTTGATTCATTTCAGTCATTTTAAAATGTACGTAGCTTGTTACCAATTCGGTACCAAATGAAAGAAGCGATTTTTCTGAATCCAGGTTGCAAATAGTTTTTCGACACTGCAGTTAATTTTTTTTTAAATAACTAAAGTATGAAATTTAGATGGCGACATTTCATTTTATTTCATTTCAGTCATTTTAAAAAGTACATGACCCAGTTTTTCAATCAAGAAAGGAGATAAAAAATAAATTTAAAATTAAGTTTAAAAATAAAAAAATAAAAGTAAGAGTTATAGGTTGCAGACTTGTAGTCGATTACAGAAATACCTAATCGATTATGATTACAATTATCTTTAGTTTCCAAAAGCCGATTACGATTACGTGGTAAGATTCTACAAGTTGGAATACGATTACAGTTTTGATTACCTTTTGTTTATATTCTGGAATACGATTACATTTTGATTATGATTACTTTTTTATTGTCAAACTACGATTACATGAAAAATGGATTACCATTAAACTTCGACTATACAGATTTCTCAATCCCCATGTGATGAATATCGCTTGCATGTAATCTTTCTTGGATATTTCCTCATATATATATACTTAAATACGTCTTGTATATGTTCTGTCCTAATATTCTATATATCCTTTATTTTGTTTGCTGTCATATTAAGCATTTAATATCACAGTAAGCAGATTAAAAATATCAAGTAATTTATCATCTGAAAAAGAACAATTTGATATTTATACAAAACTCTATATTTTGACAACCAAAGAAATGTAATCATTGCAATATTGGAAAAAGTTTTAATTATGAGTCAGTAATTAAAATACTATCTCAAATATCTGTCACAAACTTCACTTCATTATAATAACTTAATAGACTAATCTTTTATTTTCCACTCTATCACTAGTTCCGAAGCATAAAATTCGTTTTATATTAATTTACATTTTCAGTAGCAAAGAAAGATAAAAAAATTCTAATAGTATTTAGTAAACCATAAAAAGAAAAGAATTGGACGCTATGTAAATACAGAGAACACCTTAAAATATATCATATAAGTACGTACACTCATTGAATTACATTGGTAGCAAAGTGTAGAGAGTGTAAGACACCTGTGTTAATTAAATGATTTTATTAAATGGTCTAGATAATATATTTATGTTTCTCAAATGGATATTCATAAACAAATATTTCTCGTCTTTAACAATTACCACTACAACCCCCCCCCCCCAAGAAAAATAAATAAATAATCAATTAATAATTGCCGAAACGTCAGGTGAGGCCTTCTGTTGAGACTCAAAACGGTTTTGGGTTCTGTGTGTGTGTGTGTTTGTCTCTCTGTCGCACGATAGCGGCCTCAAAAATCATGCTATTGACTTGAAATTTGGTAGACATGTTCATGAGCCTCACGGAATCAGCTGCATAGATTTGGGTGTGTATTTCTTTTGTAATTCGTGTACAGGGACACGCCAAAGTTTTAATTATCATTACGACAAATGGGTAGAATTTGTATGTACCGCGACAGTTACCGCAAAAAACAAGCTCTTAACCCTTTTCTCTACCAACATTTTAAAAATAAAATTAAAATTATGAAAATTTCGTACATTGTTAATAATACTTCCAATAAGCTAAAATACACCTGAAAATGATTTTTAAAGGTATTTTGTTTTAGTTAGAGAGTGTCCTTGATCAAGGACATTTGTACACAATGGGTGTGTGGTAGACTACAATGAAAATGCACTGAAAGTGAAAAAACAAATTTTTTATACTGATACAAAGCTTTTAAAGATTGCAAAAAACAACTAACTGCATTTCATGCATTTATATGGAAATCTTTAAAACAGTTTCTTTCTTTAATGGGGCATAAGTGTACTTGGCATTTTTCATGTGATTTTCCTTTGAATTGATTATTTTTGCAGCGTCCTGCCTCATTGCAGCCGTTTTGAATGGGTAAATGATGAACTATATCGAGTTGTATTGGTTTATAAGGTTTTACTTCTTCCTCAGAACCCCAAGGTCTTACTTCTTCCTCATCCACCCTCAGATACATTTCTGTTTATGTAGCAAATCAATGGAATCAATATATATATATATTTTATAATAAGGAATAAAAAAAAAAAATGATCTGTTAAATAATGCGTGATGCAAATAGGAAGTTGAGGCTCCTGATCTGCAGATCTGCTACTTTTATTTCTGAACATTGAACTACATATATGTAGAGAGAGAGTGTGTGTAGGAGAAATTTCAAATTATTTTAGATATTTTTATTTAATTTAATCAAAATTAAATTTTCAAAGTTTTCCTCCTTTAGTAGCGTGCGGAAGCTCGTATAAAATTTTCCAGTGACACTGAGTAACCTCTGTGAGGGTTCTGATGATACACAGATTGAAACGAATTTTGAACTAACATTTCTGATGATCGGATTTTTTTTTTTTTTTTTTTTTTTTCGTTTTCCTTCCTAAAATTTAAAGGGCAAATGTTTTCTATTTCCAATGGCTCTTTTAAATAGTTGGTTATTTCAGATTTTGCTGTATAATTCTGGTCAAGTTTACTTTTTCTTCTTTTGTCCAAGAATGCAAATTTTTTTTTTTTGGGGGGGGGGAAGAGGGGTGTTAGCTAGGGCTTTTTCTTTTGGTTCTGTTTTTTTTCGACAAGAAAGTGATTCTTCATTTCTTTAATTAGTAAGTTACAAACTTGTTCATTTGTCATGCTGTAGCAACTATTCTTGAAACTTGGTTCAAAAATTGTTAGTAGAATAAATGGCGTACTTTCAATATATATATATATATATATATATATATTTTTTTTTTTTTTTTTTTTTTTTAAGGAAATTTCAAAACATAGATGAGACTTTGGCAATACTTTGCTTTTGTTTTTTAATTGTTTAAGTGATGTTGTAATCCAAAAATGCATGGTATCACTTTTGAAGATGTCACTATATTTTTTCCTTCGATAGCATTTGTAGCCTCTTGAAAAGGTTCCAGTACCTGAGAATAAACTATATAGAGAAGTCTCAGTACCAACAAAATTATTTTAGATTAAATTCATTATAATCGCGTTAAAAATGAGTAATAAGAATAATAAAACTAATTTCCGAACTGCATTTACTTTAATAATAACATGTACTTTTTTTCCCCTTAAGTTATAAAAATATTTCGTATAAGTTTAAAAAATGTCTGAAACAATAAATTACAGTAAACACAAATGTATTAAAATTATTTTATCAGGTCTGATAAATAATAATAATAATAATCACAGAAATATGTTTTAAATAAAAAATAGATCTGTTTCCCAATTTCAACCATCCGAATGTTTTTACCTAAATTTACTAGAGCTTAGGCAAATAGATAAATGAACAGATAGACAAAACGGGAAAAGACAATCAAAAATCAAACTTATAAACATTTCAAGAAAATAAATTAAAATTTTGTACATTTAAAAAATTATGAAATTATTTAAGCATATCTAAACTACAAAGTTATTTTTTAATGGATAATTTAAATTTTAAAGTCATGTTAATAACAAAGTCATATTTCAGAGATTACTTTTACTTTTTTATGACAAAGTATCTTATTAAGTGGATTGTTAACACATCTAATTTTGTGATTCAAAATAATTCCTTATTCTCATAAAAATATTTTTAATTTGTTTATTAACTTTTATTTATTTATACTTTAGTTAAGTTCCAGTAAAAATATGTATATTTTTTTTTTTTTATTAAAACCCCTTTAAAAGTTTTGTTAAAAAAATACAATTTAAAAAGAAATTAAATTAAAGACTTTTTTCTATTAGCTTGATTCGCACTAAAAGGTATGAAACAATTAAAATTAATTGATACCACCTATATTTCATACTTTAAATAATTTAAAAATATCTAATTGTCATGTCAAAAAACTGCACCCTTGGATTCAGATAAGTTGCTCCTTTTATTTCATACTGAATTTGTAACTAACCACGTACTTTTAAAAATGACTGAAATGAATTAAAATGAAGTGCTGCCACCTCAATTCCATACTTTAGTTAATTTTTAAGGATTTAATGGTCCTTTCGAAAAACTGTTTGTACCTCTGGATTCAGAAAAATCGCTCTTTTCCTTTCGTACTGAATTTGTAACGACGTCTGATATTTCTAATTTATTTTCCCCTTTTTTCGGTTTTTAACCCGAATTCGGCAGGTTTATGACACCAAAGTTAGCTGAAAAAATGTCTTTTAAAAATACACTAATAAATTAATATATATTTTGTAGATATACTTTTTGCCCAAACAAATAAAATCTCTCTAAAAATTTAAATTAATATTGCAATAACTTACTTCTATTATATCCTGAACATGAGTTAGATCAACAGCTTTAAGACTTCTGTTATTTGGAAGAAGTTATAGTGCATTTTGCAAACGTGTTTCTGAACTTTTTGTTTTCCATTCATTATCGATTTCATCATCATCCACGGAAAGGATAGCTTTCCCGCTTCGATAACCTCTACAAGTATAACTTTAAAGGGAACATGGAGAATATTGCGGCCACGACAGATTTTGCATGCAGCAACCACCATTAGTGTACACGACTGTCTTTGGCCGGCTCGAGTACCGAAACCGCAATCTTGCAATTACGAGCCCGGTGTCCTACCGACTGGGCTACCACGTCCCGAAAATCAGTGTTTCAAAGGCTGGAAAAAACCCGCTTCTTCCCCGGAAATAAACTGGGATTTTTGGGATGGAAATTTTGAAAATTTTTGGGAGTTTTGAAGTAATTTGATGCATGGACACTTTTTACTTTCTCTTACCCATAAGGAAGAGAAAGTATTGTTTTCACTTTCTCTTACCCATAAGCAAGAGAAAGTATTGTTTTGGGGTCAAATTTTTACTTTCTCTTACCCATAAGGAAGAGAAAGTATTGATTTGGGTCAAATTTTCGAACGCGAGATTTTGTTATATTTACACGTTTTGAGGTCCCCTAAATACGAAAACCGTGTTTTTAGCAAATTTTCTGTGTGTATGTCTGTGTGTCTGTATGTCTGTGTGTCTGTGTGTGTGTCTGTGTGTCTGTCTGTTATCAGCATATCTCAAAAACAAATTATGGCAGAAAGTTCAAACTTGGTATTCTAAATGTGTATCATATAGAGATGCTACAGTAAGCTTTCCGTTAAGATCAAGCAAATGGTTCGTGTACAGGGACAATCAAGAGAATTCTAATACATTACGTCTATGGGGGAAATTGCAGGAAAGTAGAGTTTAACTTCTATAGACTGCACTAAACCAAATGAAACGAATATATATTTTTTGTAATAGAGATAGTTAACTGGGAAAAAAAAAATTGTGTATGTAGGAGCCTCGACTTACCCGAGGGGAGTAAAATTTCATGATGGGTATCTTTCAAAAGAGCTCGCCAATACCTTTAACACGAATAATTTCAAACAAAGTTATCGTTTTTTTACCTTTAACGAAAAAAAAACTTAGAAAAAAAATCGTACTTTTTTTTTTTTTTTTTTTTTTTTTTTTTTTTAAATATTGAGAATAAAATGGACTTTTTTTTGGATATTTGGTGTTATACTACTTCTCTAATATGGAAATCGTCTGCCTTATCACAAAAAATAATTTTTTTTAAATAATAATTTTAATAAATTATTTAAAAAAAAAAAAAGAATTATTTTTTAATAATCGAATTAAATTCTATATAAATGTAGGTGCATTAATGAAACGGGGGGTTGAGGGGGATAGTAGCCCCCCTCACACAGAACTAATTATCATATAAAACTCTTCTGAAGCCTAATTTGAATTGTTTAACACAGGTTTACATAACAATACTCGTTATCTTACCTATTAATCTGCAACCTGTATTAAGAGTATTAAATTTCAAGGTAAGAGAAAGTCGTGTGAGTGACACACCAGATTATTTTCATTTTTATTATTATTTCTTTTTATGGTTTCCTATTTACCATTTATAACTGTAACTGTGAAAAGCGACCCAACTCTTCTTTCATTTGCAGATAAAAAGTCAGTTATTATTATTATTTCATAAATAGGTATTAAAATAAAAAGACTATTTCTAATAAATTTCCGAATTAAAAATATTTCTTCAATTGTTAATAAAATTGTGTGTTCATAAGGTAAATAATTTAAGCATACTCAAATAATACATAGCAATAAAATATAAATATACATATCTTGTACTATTAAGTGAGCAATATTTGTATGTATATATGTATATTTCACTGTTCTCGAAAATGGTAGCTCGGGCAGTCACATGATTTAACACAAAGGTGCCCTCCGAAGGGCCATTGTGCACATCGAAGTCAGATTTTCGAAATTTTGATTAGATTTCTTTTAATTAATAGAAATATGAAAATAAAACTTCCCATTTCTATGATGACGCACAATGGAGAATCTAAGGAGTGATTTGATTGGTTTATTTGATTTTCATTGATTTGAATGTATTTTACATTGAACTACAGCTACGTTATGAGGAATTATAAGGAATTTGATTGGTTTATTTAATTTTCATTGATTTGAGTGTATTTTACGTTGAACTAGAGCTACGTTAGGAGGAATTACGAGAGACTTGATAGTTTTATTTGATTTTCATTGATTTGAGTGTATTTTACGTTGAACTAGATCTACGTTAGAAGGAATTACGAGAGACTTGATAGGTTTATTTGATTTTCATTGATTTGAGTGTATTTTACGTTGAACTAGAGCTACGTTATGAGGAACTAAAAGAAATTTGATTGGTTTATTTGATTTTCATTGATTACAGAGTATTTTACGTTGAACTAGAGCTACGTTTTGAGGAATTACAAGATATTTGTTTGGTTTATTTGATTTTCATTGATTTGTATTTTACGTTGAACTAGAGCTACGTTTTCAGGAATTACGAGAGATTTGATTGATTTATTTTATTTTCATTTATTTGAGTGTATTTTACATTGACCTAGAGTTACGTTGTGAGGAACTACGAGAGATATGATTGGTCTATTTGATTTTCATTGATTTGAGTGTATTTTACGTTGAACTAGAGCTACGTTATGAGGAATTACGACAGATTTGATTGGTTTCTTTGATTTTCATTGATTTGAGTGTATTTTACGTTCAACCGAGCTACATTATGAGGAATTACGAGCGATTTGATTATTTGATTTTCATTGATTTGAGTGTATTTTAAGTTGAACTAGAGCTACGTTATGAGGAATTAGGAAAGATTTGATAGGTTCATTTGATTTTTATTGAATTGAGTGTATTTTACGTTGAACCAGAGCTACGTTATGAGGAATTACAAGAGATTTGATTGGTTTATTTGATTTTCAATTATTTGAGTGTATTTTACATTGCACTAGAGCTAAGTTTTGAGAAACTACGGGGGATTTGTTTGGTTTATTTGGTTTTCATTGATTGGAGTGTATTTTACGTTGAGCTAGAGCTACGTTATGAGGAATTACAAGGGATTTGACTGGTTTATTTGATTTTCATTGATTTGAGTATATTTTACGTTGAACTACAGCTACGTTATGAGAAGTTACAAGAGATTTGATTGGTTTATTTGATTTTCATTGATTTGAGGTAGGGGTGTCTAGTGATGTTTCTTTGGTTTTAACATGCGTGATATTGATTGCCGCGGAACCGAGTTTCGTGTGTTTTCAGATTCATGCACAACGATGTAGGGTGCTCGAGTGATTTTTTTTTTCTTTTTCATGTTTGTGAAGCATACATATGTGCGTTATAGTAACTGCTGCGAAAACGACTTACGTGCGTTCTCTGATTCGACCAATCATCGACCATTCAGTGACTTTTACTGAACGAGTAACGGCTTCAAATGTTTCCAGAATATTCCAAGAATTAACATTTCTGTTTGACTGTTTTCGAGAATATTCGTTTTAATAATAGTTTGTTGCACAGACAAAAATGTTTGATATTGTCAAGGAGATCCCTTACTATAACTGCGAAGAAAATAGTCGCCAATCGAAATATATTTATTTAAACGTTAAAATTTTTCAATTAAAAAGAAAACCTTTAAATACAGTGCCCAGCGAAGCGGGTGAAGTCTGCTAGTTTATTTTAAAACTACAAAGAAAAAAAAATTTTAGTGCAGAAATGAATATTTATCATTGTTTATTTTTAATTTTGTTAAATACTAAAGTAATAGTAGTTTGTCTTAAATTTTTATTTATTTTTTTCTTTACATTAAAAATTTAATTGCAGATTAAAGAGAATTGACTGTACTTGATTGTGAAATATTTACAATGAATATATATTAAAAACCTAAAAAAAAAAGAAGAAGAAGAAGAAGAATCACTCAAAATTATTGCAGTTAAAATGATAATTTTTGTTAAGTAAACTTTTAAAGACCTTTCTGATCAAGTATAATTACTTAAACTATACTTTTAAGTTTAAAACAGAACATACATAATTTTAATTTATTTGCTTTGCTAGAAATAATTTTTTTAAAAAGACTGAATTTTAAAAATTTGTCAGTTTGTTTCTCTTTTCGAAATGTATTAAAAAGTGTTATGTAATGGTTGCAATGAACAGAATCAGTATTGTCTGAAAATAAAATTGTTCCTACATTTAAAATTAGTTTATGCAATACTCATTGACATTTTAAGTATTATGTATATGTATTTTCAATGCGTTAGCCCTAACTTCCATTTTGAAATTGACTGGTTTTGTTTACTTTTAAAATTCCCAATATTCCCCAAAGTTCTAGGTTTATTCCCCAAAATTCCCGGGTTTGTTCCCATCTTTCAGAAACTGTGGGTTACTACAGAAAATACTACCGGCTGACTGAATCTGATTTAATCCCTTCAGGTAAAGGGTGCCCTCATGTGCCATGTCATAGTTAGCAGTAGAACTAAAACATGACTTCTGAAATCGCACAGGGTGAGTAGGTGAGTTAAAAAAACAGTTTGTGAAGCTAGAAAATTTTGAAGAAAGGAATGATCGAAAATACAAACAGAGTAATAATTACAAGATAAAAAGAACTTTTTATATACCATGTTTATGAATTTCCTGTTGAATCATATAAAATCTACCGAAGGCAGCGGAGAAACGAAATAATTGGCTAAAATTATTTTAAGAATGCATTGTCATCGTTTTATAAGCTTTTGCAAAAGTTTCAAATTTCTAGTTAGTCGGAAAGTTATATGATTATAGAATCATATATAAATGCTATCGAAGGCAATCCGAAACAATTCGCTAAAAATACTATAAAAGAGCATTGTTATTGTGTTTTGAGCTATTATAAAAATTTCAAATGGCTAGGTAGTCGGGAGTTAGTTAAACAAATATTCTGTTGAATCATATAAACGCTGCCGAAAGCAGCAGGGACCCGAAACAGTTGGATAAACATATTTAAAAAATGCATTGTCACCGTGTTTTGAGCTATTCTGAAATTTTCAAATGTCTAGCTAGTCGAGAAGTTAGTTAAAAATCGATTGCAATATTTGTACTGATAACGCTACCGAAGGCAGCAAGGACCCGAAACAGTCTGCTATAACTGTTCAAAAAACGCATCGTCATATTTTAAAAGTTTCAATTATCTAGCTAGTCAGGAAGTTACATGACCGTTAAATAATATAATAAACACTGCCGTGGCAGCAGACACCCGAAACAGTTAGCTAAAAATACTTTTAAAAAATGCATTGTCACCGTGTCCTGAGCTTTTTTGAAAGTTTCAAATGTCTAGCTAGTCGGGAAGTTAGTTAAAAATTGATTGCAAGCTTTGTACGGGTGACACTGACGAAGGCAGCAGGGACCCGAAACAATTGTCTAAAGTATTTTTAAAAATGCATCGTCACAGTGTTCTGAACTATTCTGAAAGTTTCAAATGTCTAGCTGGTCGGAAAGTTAGTTAAATTAATTTTCTGTTGAGTTATATAAAAGCTGCCGAAGGCAGCAGGGACCAAAAACAGTTGAAAAAAATACTTAATAAATGTATTATCACCATGTTCTGAGCTCTTCTGAAAGTTTCAAATGTCTCGCTAGTCGAGAAGTTAGTTAAAAATCGATTGCAAGATTTGTACTGGACAAACAAACAAACTAGAATCGAAGTTAATAAAAACATGGTAAAAAATGGAAGCAAAGAAAAATATCGTGTAATCTTATTTTAGAGATAGATTAGGATTACATTGCTTCTCGACACAGATTATTCTCTAGCAAAATATAGTGAGATTACGATTAGATTACGGTTATAATTTAAATATTATTTATTGATTACGTTTAGATTACGATTATAATTTAAATATTTTTCTTGATTACGATTAACCAGAGATTACATTACTTTTGTAATAGATTACAATCGATTACGATTACACGATTAACATTATTAGAAGTCTGGCGACAATATGGGACGCACTCCCTAGAGATGGTCCAGAGAGTATAATTTGGTTGCATCATTTATCGGTTGGTTGGTTGATTAGTCTTACCTCGCACTAAATGCTACACAATGGGCCATGCATCATTTACCGGAAATTGCAATTAGCCGGTATGAAATCGATACCAAAACTGACACGCTATCTCCTGTAGCATAAAGATCTACTGTCCATTAGCCATGATGTCATACTACCTGCGCGGAGACTTTCTTGTAGAATACGTTGTTTTATTTTTTCATAAGTTCTGGGAAAACAGATTTATTATAATAATGAAATTTTTATTTATTTAAGATTACAATCAGTAATATGAACAACAACGTCGACCATTCAATAGATTGGCTGAGTTATTTTTTTATTTTTATTTATTTTTATTTTATTTTTATTTTTCTCTAAAAAGAAAAAAAAATGTGCACAAAATTTCTGTGTTTAAATTTGAAATATTTAAAAGTAAAGATATATGCAGCTTGCAAATTTAACTCGGTACATTAGTATAATGAAATATTTTGTAGCAATTTTTTTTAATGTTATTTTATATATCCTACATAAGCTTTCGATGAGTGTTTATGTTCATAACAATTGCAACAGTTATATCTCTCATTTCATATTAGAGTAAGTGCGAGGGTTCAAATACTTCGCAGTATTAGTCCTGAAGCCATGCGAATGATATTTGTTTTCAAATAACTTTGTGAAAAGTTTTATTTAAAATGTTTAATAAAGGTATATATTTAACAACAGAACGAAGGACGCACTGGTACTGCATGAAAAAGCACTTTATAAAATCGAAACTTGATTACAAATATGGACAATCATAAAAAATAAGTGCATGATTTGAAGAGGTATGGGGGAAACACCACTACGTAGCGCATACTTATTTTACACCGCTCTTTGAAATAAGAGCTGGTAATGATATACAAGGTCTGTGAACTAATATGTGGTGTAGGTAAATAATGTAACAGCATATGTTTTAGATTAAAGGAATATTACTCTACATACTACAATTGAATTTATGATAACACTTTATACTGAACAACAAAACCACTAAAAGCGTTCCGTCACGCTTGAATTGTTACTGTATATTTTTGAAACCTAAACTGGAAATATATGTCTTGTTCTACATTGTACTCAGTGTCACTATACGTAGAAAGTCTGTTTCAACATCGGGGAAAACACTAACGTGTATTTATCACTTAGTCTGAGGGAAGAAAAATTATGAAACATTTTTAGAAGTGTCTGTGTTCTGCTGTCTAAAAAACCGTGATTTCGAAAGGTATGGTCTAATTTACTATTTTGTTAGCCATTCTAACGAACAAATTAACGGAAAAGAACGTTTTTTCAGTTACAGACTTTTAACTCTTTATTGCCTGAAATGGTCCCGCTAGATTTATTTTGATGAACATTTATAATTCATATTAATTAATTCCAGATAATAATTTTTTTATGACAAAATTCTATACTGAAATAAAGATTTAACATCGTATTGATATGGAAATGCACAAAAATATAAAACTTGCTTATGGGTTTTTTCCATGGCAAAAATACATTGTAAATGCAAGTTATGGCGAACAGATTCATATTTTATCAAGTAAAGGAAACATACCAGGTCAATTACTTCTTGCATTTAAAACCTACATTGAACGACACACAGAAAAGTTTGATAGAGTTGATTTTGTTTTCGGACCAATATCTAATGGTGGATATTCAGGACTGTTACAAAAGATGAAGCGCAATGAAATTGATATAGATGTAATGCCAATAGTTATGAATGAATTTAGCATGCAATCAATTGATTTCTGCTACCCATACACAAGGAATGATTATACATTTATAACTCGGAAACCAGAATATAAGCCACATGTGTTCGGCATCTTTCAAACGTTTTCACAGTCAGTTTGGATGATAATAATATCAGTCTTGATTGCAATGATGCTAATACATTACATAATCTTAAAGTGGAAACAAAACACCGACAAAAGTTTGCTTCACGTTTTTGCAATACTCATGAAGCAGAGTACGCTGATAACACCATCGTCGTTTGCAGAAAAGATCCTCATGTACTCATGGGTGATCGGAGCCATGATCCTCTGCCTATCTCACGACTCCGTGTTTCTGTCTTTCCTCTCATTTCCTCCAGTAGTTAAAATAAAAGATTTATCGGACTTGGCCTCGGCCGTTGAAAAAGGAAACATCCGTTGTATTTCACCCAAAAATAATGGTGTAGCGAGATATCTGTGGAATACAAACCAGACACATTTAAGAGTGATAGTAAGAGATATCGTGGAGAATGACTTAAACTATCAGAATGTCTTTTCAAATATACTTCGTGAACGTAATAAGCAAAATCTCGCTTTTTTCATAACTTCGGATTTTATAGATCCTTTTGCTAGAGAATACTTCATATCTGAAGATCGTTTTTTCCAAAACTTGGCCGCAATGAAGGTTCGAAAAGGCTTCTGCTGCAGAGAGCTTCTAGATACTTTTGTGCATCGAATAATGGCTTCAGGTATTTACTTCAAGATATTTGGAGAAAATTTGTTTAAACTTCACCTTAGGATTTTGTCCTATAGATCTGAGTCAGAAACCTCTAACCGAAAGCTTACTCTCACAGACGTTGCTCCAGCGTTTATATTCCTCTTGTGCGGCTATTTTATATCACTTCTGGTTCTTCTTGGAGAATTGTATTTAGGTCGCAAGAAAATAAAGCGATGGAAAATTAAAAAGAGAAAAAGAAGAAATGTGCGAAGAATAACTTCTGCAGTATGATTCTAAAAAAATCTCTCTATCTATCTCCCTATCTATCTATCTATCTCTATACACACATATACACATATATATATTGCTATTAGAACAGCATTTTAATTTAATTTTAATTTTTTTTTTCAATAATTGCTGTCAAAAATGGGTGTTACGATTTGAAAAAGAATTTAAAAAAAAATTTTTAAACTTAGACGATTTATTAAGTAAACATTTAAGTAACAGCAGATACATGAATATATGTTCTCTCCTAATGTCACTGAAAAAGAAATCAAGAAACTACAGGTATGCTACGTACTATATCATTGAAAATTCTACAAACTTGTTAGTGGTGTTAATGAGTTAAAATGAAGAAGTAAAATGAAAAATGAATAACTTTATATGACTTTGTAGAGATAAATTTTGTTTTTTGATTAATAATAATATAACACGATATAGGTTTCCTAATAACGAAATACAAGAAAGATTTCAAAGATATGACATAAAAATAGTGAAAAATTTTTTGTTTTAAAAGAAAAACTGCGTTAAGAAAAAAAAGAACATTCTTGCACACTTCTTAGAACTTTCACAAAATAAATAAATAAATAAATAAATAATAAATAAAAGAACATCTAGCAAATTTATTTAAAGCATCTCAAGGATACTTTTCGTAAATTACTTTTTATGTGGATAATTTTATGTTTCTCCTGGTGAAGATAATTTTTCCTTGTTGCTGTAACTAAATCACTTTAGTTATTTTTATAAGAGCAGCAGACAGAAAAATGCTAAGTTGTTTTGCAGTACTAAAAAAAGAATAAAATGCAAATTCACACAAAATTTTTTAAATAAAGAAATAAATTTAAAAGTACTATTACATTTAAGAGAAGCAGTACCGATACACCTAGATCAGTACCGATACACCTAGACATTAAAAATAAAAATATCTTCGATATCAGTAAATTTCTAAAAGTCATACATCTTGACTAAAAAATTTAGAATTTCAACTTCTTTTATGACAAATTACTTTACTAAAATAAAGCTTTAACATCGGAGTGATATAGAAATTCCGAAAACTGTAAAACTTGGCTTTCCGCTTTCTTCATGGCAAGAATATATTGCAAATGCAAGTTATGACGAACAGATAGGAATGGTCAATTATTCTTGCACTTAAAATATACCTCGAACAACACACAGAAATGTTCGATAGAGTTAATTTTGTTTTCGGACCTATTCCTGATGGTACATATCCAGAACTGTCTGTAAAAGTGACCCACTCTGAAACTAATATCTATGTTAAACCAGAATGTATGGACAAAATTACTATGCAATCAGTTGATTTCTGCTACCATTACCAGATGAATGATTTTTCATTTGTAACCCGGAAACCAGAATATAAGCCAGAAATGCTCTGCCTTTTTCAAAATTTTTCACTCTCAGTTTGAAGACAATCGTATCAGTCTTGATTGCTATGATGCTGATACATTACGTAGTCTTAAAAGAGAAACAAAACATTGACGAAGTTTGCTTCACGTTTTTGCAATACTGGTGAATCAGAGTGCGCTGATAATACTTTTGTCGTTTGCAGAAAAACTCCTCTTGTATTCATGGGTGATCGGAGCCATGATCCTCTGCCTGTCTTACGACTCCGTGTTTCTGTCTTTCCTCTCTTTCCCTCCAGTGGTTAAAATAAAAGATTTATCGAACTTGGCATCGGCCGTTGAGAAAGGCGATTTCCGTTGTATGGCAAACATAAAACATGGTGTCGTTGACTATTTGTGGAATACAAATCAGAGTCATTTAAGAAAGATTGAAAGAGACATCGTGCGGAATAAATTAAGCTACGGGAAAATTTTTGGAAATTTGCTTCGTGAAGGTAAGAAGAAAAATGTTGCTTTTTTCATAACGACAGATTTTGTAGAAGCATTGCTAGAGAATTCTTCATATCAGAAGATCGTTTTTACTAACTTTCATCGGCAATAATGGTTCGAAAAAACTTCTGCAGCAGAAATTTGACTGATACATTCGTGCATCGAATAATGACTCAGGTATTTTTCTTCAAAATAAATTGAGTCACTTTATTTTTGAGTCATCTTAAGATTTTGTCCTGTATCGCGAAGTCAGAAGCCTCTGGCCGAAAGTTGACTCTCAGTTGACTCCAGCGTTTATATTCTTCGTGTGTGGTTAGGTTATATCGATTCTGGTCCTTCTTGAAGATTTGTATTTAGCTCGCAAGAAAACTGAAATGAGAAATAGAAGAAATGTAATGAATATAACTTCTGAAATATGATACTGAAAGATTTTTTTACTTTTCAATTGTTGTTAGGACATTACGCTGATGATTTTTTCTCTAGTTATAACTTGTTTATTTATTAATTATTTATTTTATGCAATATGTATATTATGAACCTTATATATTATAAGAAATGAAACTATATATATATATATATATATATATAATTTTTTTATTTACTTTTAATTAACTATTTAATTAATTAATTTGAGAAATCTCTTTCATATTTACTGTGAAGTGACACTTTAAAGTCACTATAAGTATTTTCCCTCGTAACTTTATACTTCGCTCACTTTATAATTGGAAAATATTTCCGATTCTAGAATGATGCATTCTCAGTTCAGCAAACTTCAACTGAATTCTATTATGTCTAACACACAACACAGATCTCTCGCCGTATCACGATTTATATTTTTAGTAAATTTTGTTGTCACAATTTATTTACGTGCATGAAAATGACACGTTCGCAACAGTAATCCTCCTCTCCATTATTTGTACAGTTGTCCAAAAGACCAATACTCTGCAGTGCGTTGCATAATATTTTTTCTCTGCATAGTGAAAGTATTTTTTCGTGTGCATAGAAGTCAGAAAATGACACTAATTCTCTATTATTTACTCAATAGTACAACAGATTCATCTTTCTATGTTCACTTCATATTTTTAATTTTATATTATTTCATTTTATTTATTTATTTATTTATTGAAAATTTTCTGAATTATTTTTTATAAATTGTTATTAATAAAAAAAAAAACTAGCACTCTTAATTTTCGGCAAGTTTTTGTTCCGAATTATCTGTTTTTCCACCAGATTCAAACCAAATAATAATTAATTCAAATACATCTGTAAATAAGTACTTTAAATTTCAAAAAGCTCACAACAGTTGTTTCAATTCGAAATAACTGCACACCCTTCACCGGATGAAAAAACTAGGCAAGAGTGAATCCCTAAAGCAGCAATTGTGCACTCGTGCCTTACTAAGAAATTTAAATTTACTTCTGCATTTGAGTTTGTCTTAAGCATTTTTTGTTAAATTTCGTGGTAGTGTTTTAAGAATCAGAGAAGAAATCGATTAAAACAGCAAAAAATTACTGATAAATTTCTGCATAAAATAACTGTTAAAAATTGCGTTTTAGTACGAAACCGAAAACATGAAAGGTTTAAAAGGTTTCTTTAAATGCATGAAAAATTAAAAAATATAAGACGCAGCTTTTTATTGTTAACTTTGTTACCCAGCTGACCAATGACATCCAATTTTGTTGATTTAATCTCGTTACACGTCAAAAGTAAACATTTTCAAAGCACTTTTTCAGAATAAGTTGTATATAAGTTTCCCCAAGAACTTATATCAAAAGAACTTTTTAATAAAAGTTCGGTGAATATAAGTTCTTGTCAAAACACTTTTTTTTTTAATAAAAGTTCTGAAAACAGAAGTTCCTATTAGAGAAACTTTATGACCATAAGTTCTCACGTTTATATTCACAGACTAGTGGCTTATATCTTGACGTGTGATTATCGGAAAGAAACCTCGGAAGACAATGGTTTTAGTGACCAATTCCTCCAGTTTTCAATTCATGAAATAAATACCCAGATAAAGAAGCAAGCTACCTGTATTCCTTAATATTTATTTATTATTATTATTATTATTATTTATTTGTTTCAATTTAACATTCAAAAGGAGTCGTCTTCAAAAAATATTGAAAAAAATATATGTGATTCTACTCTTCATAAAACACCAGAAAGCGAAAAAATTATCGGCTGAAATAAATTACAGCCACCACAAAAAATTATCAAAACATTTTTGGCGATTTAGAGCTGTTAGGCAATAAGTTTGCTAGCACCGAGATTGCCGTGTAGGAACAGAACAATGTTTTGCTTCTCCACCAAGTACTCAAAACCAATCGCCTAACAGTGTGAAATCGCCAAATATGCTAAATTTTGATAATTTTTTGTGGTCGCTGTAACTCATTTCAGCCTATAATTTTTTCCCTTTCTGGTGTTTCATGAAGAGTAGAATCACATATCTTTTATTTTCAGTATTTTTTGTAGACGGCTCTTTTTTAATCTTTCCTTGTTAGTTGAAAGACTCTCCAAACATATTTCTCTGGATAGAAAGAGTTATCTTAATTTTACAATTTAAAAATTGAAATAAATATATTAGCATCAAAATAATTAACTTCATAAACTTGCTTAATTAGCCAAATCTTATCTCCTATTATTTATTTACTATATTTTACATCGTGATTAAATGGAGGGAGAGGGATCTCCTGGATTTTCATACGAGATTCGCTAAACGCAGTACTATTTCATACACTGTTCATACAGAAACGAAACTTAATGACACATACTTCACTTGGCGGGATTTAGTCATTTCTCCCCTTCTTCTCTTGAAAAGAGAAAACGAAGAATATTATCTTGGTGATGTATCAGAATACTTAAACACATACTTCTTGTAGACAGAATGTATCGAAGGAATTTAAATATACACACTTTAAAGTTTTAGAACTGTTAAATAAATGTGCCTATACTCTCACTGAGAACTAACAATAACTGCCTTTATAAAATTATATCATTTACTACACATTACTACAGTGCAGCCACATATCCTAAAACTAGACGTTAGGACGCGTCCAAAATGTTAGAGGGATGGCAGCTTGAAATTTGGAAAACATCCAACAATTCCGCGCTCTGTTATTGATAATTTTCTACGAGTCAGATGACAATCACCCCTATTTTAACATTGGACTCGTTGAGTTAACACTTGCACAGATGCTTCCATGGTTTTATGAAATGTGGTCGAAGAATACCAGTTTGGTTATCAGCAAGCGTTAAATTTAACATTACATTGCATTCACTTTGACGCTAAATTAAATGAATTGAATGTATATCATTATATGTCAACATGTTTTGTGTCGCGAAAAGGAAATATTTACTCACATCTGTTTTCTGATTAAAATTTATGTTATGCTATCTGTTGTCAAGTCTTAAAGTAACCTTCAAGTGCAAAATGTTGCTTCCTTAAGTGTTCCGCTACAGCCATGTATTTGAGTGTTCAATAAACTTTAAATGCATGATAATTTGTAATGTGTAAATTTTTACTAATACTGAAACAAAACAAATGCTAAAATTTGCAAATAACGAAACGCAAGTTCACCTTTTAATTTAATTTAATTTAATTTTTATTTGTTCGTTGAAAAACATTGGAAAGTATCATTAGATTAAAAAGCGTGCAAAAATGAATTCAGGGAAGAAATCTTAAAAATATCTATTAGAATAGTTCGTATATATTCGTATATACATCCTTTTAAACTCACAAAGTGGCATTCGACCCTACACGTAGCCGGTTTTGTTTCAGGTAGAATTTTGTAGGGTACTTTCGCTGCTACTGTCATAAAAATTATAGACAGAAAATGTTTTTAAGTTAAATTTATTTAAACAAATTTAGCAGGCAGAACTGAAAAAAGTTTTTTGATAAATTTTATCCATCCCGTGTAATAAAATGTTTATGATCGGAAAATTGTATATTTTCAATATTAATGTATGAGCTACGCTAAAAAGCGACGTTACGGACCGTATATACAGATTCTGCAGAACTTTTTTTTTTTTTCTTTTTTTCGTAAAAATGCTTTTAGAGAAGAGTCTTCGGTGGTAACTTTTTTAAAATTTTCTGAGCATGCGCATTAGGAGACTTTCTTTGTTAGAAGCACTGTACGGCGATATTATATTTACGGTGGCAACAGACTCACCTTTTTTCCCCTGAATCTTCTACCAGTGTATTTATATAATAATTTTTTGCTTTAATTATTGTGCAAACTTACTACTGAAAATTCCGAAAGGAAAATACTGGTGGAATAATTAGAAAAAAATCTGGTCTGTCGCCACCCTGATATCATATACAACTAACAATTTATTCAAACTGCTAAAATTTATCCCAGCACTTTTTTTTTTTTACTTTTAAAACCTACCCCCCCCCCCCCACACACACACACACACAAAAATAAATAAATAAATAAAATAAAAAATACATTCTCAGTAATTTTTTGGGTATAATCTTCAGAAAAGACATGTTATTCCTGGACCAGAAATTTTGTAAAAAAAAAAAAAAAAAAAAAACTATATTATTTCGAAGAAACCGCTCATACATATCTAACTTAATTTTTAATTTAAAATTTCCAGAACAAAACGGACTTATCTGACCTACGGATTATATGTCGAAAGTATTTCTTTTCATTTAACTTTCATTCACAAATCTTAAGCCTGTTGATATAAAATAAGCATAATTAACTTGGGTCTCAAAAGCTTAAAGCATGCTACAAAAAAAAAAAAAAAAAAAAAAAAAAAAAAAAAATCAGATAATAAACGGTTATAATATTTAAATTTTAGTTTTTATCTTATTTAGAGCTTAGTTAGTAGTATCAAAAATATACCCCATGCTCAAGTTTTTCCCGAGTCATTACATAATAGTATTTATTATTATAATTATTGTTTATTTATTTATTTATTTTATTTATTTTATTATTATTATTATTTTCCATTATGTTTAAATGTATCTACTTAAAATATATATTAAATATTAAGTTTTTATTTTCTGCTTCAATGGCATTGTTTTGATTAATAAATCTAATACTCATTTTGAACATTAAAAAGAATCTCAAAAAATAAAATTAAAAATACAACATTATCCTGACTTATGACTTTAAAGACTTATTCATTAATATATAAAAAATCAAATTTATATTCAAAAAGTTAGGATCACACCACTGGCGGGGAGGGGGGAGGGAGACGCAACTGTATATACTCTTTCACCTTAACTCAGCAGCTGTTTATTGTTACGAGCGCAATCTTAGTTACAATAACACAGAACTATAACGTTATCTATGCATATAAAAGAGTACTTCCACTCACTCACACACTCATCAACGCACGTCAAAATCTACTGGAGCCACTGACTCGAAACTGGGTCATACTATAGAACATATAGTGTAAGCACCTCCTAAGAAGCGATTTTGCGAAATTCGTCCCCCAACGGGTGCTAGGAGAGTAAGATGTGATTTCACAAAAACCTTCATATCTCAAAGAAAAAAACAGATATCCGTAAAATTTTTGCTTTAAAGTATAGCTAACACACATATCTAAGAACCAATTTCTGGAATTTTAGAAATTCAGTCCCCAAAGGGGGAAAGGGGGCAAAACGTGATTTCATATATGCAAAATGTGGTTTCACATACTCCTATATATCTCAAACGAAAAAACAGATATAAGTAAAATTTTTGCTCGAATATATAGCTAATATAATTATCTAAAAACCAATTTCTGGATTTTTAGAAATTCAGCCCCCAAGAGGAGGGAAAGGGGGTAAAATGATTTGAAATAACCCTTTATATCGCAAACAGAATAAAAATAAATTATGTGAGATTTTTTTTTTCTCTAAAATATAGCTCCCACAATTACATAAAATCTAATTTCTTTAATTTTAGAAATTCGTCCCAGGTGGGGCGGAAAAAAGGGTGGGGGTGGGGGGCTATGGGGCAAAAAAATGGAAATACAGTTAGACAATTCAAAATTGGTACAGATAGGTTTTAAAGGCCTGCAAGTCTAATGAGGATATTTTCGAAAGTGTAAAGCTATTAGGAGGGTCAGAAAGGGGGAGGGATAGGGGCAAAAAAATAAAAATAGAGTTAGACCGTTCGAAATTGATGCATAGAGGTTTTCGATACCGAGAAATCTATTTTTGCTCTAATATATGGCCAAAACAAATATATATAAAAAAAAAAAATTCTGGAATTTCAGAAATTCAGCCCCTAAGATTAGGGGGGGGGAGGAGAGGGGGCAAAACGTGATTTGAAATAATCCTTTATATTGCAAACAGAAAAAAATATATATGCGAGATTTTTGCTCTAAAATATAGCTCCCACAAATACATAAAAACTAATTTCTTTAATTTTATAAATTTGTCCGAGGTGGAGCTGGAAGGGGGGGGGGGAGGGCTATGGGGCGAAAAAGTAGAAATATAGTTAGACCGTTCAAAATTGGTACAGACAGGTTTTAGAGGCCTGCAAGTTGAATGAGGATATTTTCGAAAGTGTAAAGTTATTAAAAGGGTCAGAAAGTGGCCTAGGGGCATTAGGAGGGCGTAGGGGCAAAAAAAATAAAATCAGAGTTAGACCGTTCAAAATTGTTTTTTTTAATCTATGAATAAGTTTCATTTAAAGTCTACTGGAGTGCAGTTAACACTTTGGATGCTAAACCACAGATGCTGCAGGAAAACAAAATAAATAAATAATAAATAATGAAGAAACGGGCAAAACATATTTCATACATAATTTAAACACAAGTAACTTAATAGAAAAAATAGCGTGACAATACCACGTCCACAATATTAAATTTTAATTGCGATAATTTTACTAAATTTATTACTCGCTGAACAAAATATAAGCAGGTATTGATATGAAATAGAGATGGTGTTCCACCCTCTTCATATTAAAAAAAATTTCATATGTATATGATATATGGATTACAATTTTATATAAAAGTACTATACAAAAACACGCATTCGCAGATCGAATTTACTGTGTAAGAGAAATAACAATTATGCTCTTAAACTCTGAAATCAAATTAAATAAGCTTCAGTACCTTATTCTCTTATAAATACGTATCGAGATATTATAATAAATCACGTAATGAGTATATATATATATATTGTTATGTTTTTAATTTTTAATTAGACACAACTTTTTGAAAAACTACGTGAGATAAAACTTTTTTTAGAAGATCTTTCAACGTGTTAACAAGTCTCCATTTGAAATTCCAAAAAGCTTCGCCCCCTCAGGTGTTGTAGCAAGTGCCCTACAGGCCTAATGTTTGTCAACAAACTGAGTTCATCTCAAATTAATTAAGTGCAGTTTTTTTCTCCTTTCTTTTTCAGTTTTAAGAGGGTGGGCATTTTAGTGATTTTTTTTATCAGTCATAACATCCTAAAATAAAAATATAGTAGGAGAAACAAATCTGAAAAAAATATTTACTCGGAAAATATCCTTCCATTGAGATATACTTCTGAATAGAAATTGTCCATGGTGCCCCAGTAATCATCAGATCCTTTATTTATTTTTTAATGAAACGTCTCCCTTAATCAAACATGTTCTTTAAAATTTTTGAAAATTCCGGCATGTATTTAAGATACAGATGGTAAGGTTGGACTTTTGTCGGAACCTGTATATTTGATATTTGTGTAATTCTTCCAACTACACATCTCCGTAAAACCAGTTGAAAAACACCACTATATTTTACTCTTCACTAAAGAAGTACAAAAAACAAATGCATTTACTCAACTGGTTTAAATTCCATAAACAAAGAATTTTCAGAAAATGCAGCAGAACTATCATTATATATCTAATAGATATACTTTTATCACAATGATTAAGTACTAGTTATAGTAGGTGTTCAAATCATTATTTATATATATATATATATATATACATATACACACACATATATATATATATATATATTATTATCTAAAAAAAATACTAGATGAAATGACCTGAAACTTCATATATGAAAAGAACATTTAAAAACTGACACTTTCCACTATCAATTTAGACCAGAGTGCAATTAGAGGACCAAAAACAAATTGAAGAAGAGTGAAAATACTTTGGATCACCCTGTATCATAAAAAGCTACAAATGACCTGTAACTTTAATGCATTGTTACACAAACTATGTATAATATTTGTATGGTTTGGTGCGGGAATTGCGCAATTATTTAGGCAGATATATGTATATATATATATATATATATATATAATACGCGGCATCTGTAAAACCCCTTATGAAATTTCAACTCTGGAAGATACGATATCCTCCTAAACTAGATGCCTTTCGCGTGGCTCGGAAACTTGGCGGTAGACAGAACAACCTGGTACAGATTGCGTGACATTTTCATTTAACAGCCACCAAAAGTTTTTTAAAGTGGAATTTGATATACATAAAAGGCGAATAGGATCGAAGAAACGTCGATTATATATCATATATCACTTCTTTAAAATATTGGTGACAGTGGAATAAGAAAGTTACGCAATCAGTACCAGATCGCGCTGTCTACCGCTTAAACTGTTGCCAAGTTTCCGAACCACGCGGAAGGCATCTAGTTTAGGAGGCTATGAAAATAACTAAAATCTAGCTCGTTCTCTACAAATTTGCTTAATTTTTACTCTATTCAAATGAGCTTTTGACAAAAATTGCTCAATATATCTAGATTTCAAACTGTAATACACGGTGATTCAAAGTATTTTTGCTCGTCTTCTATTTGCGGTTAATCTCCTAATTGCACTGTGGATTAAATCGATAGAGATTTTTTTTTTTCATTTATAAAGTTTTAAGCCATTCCGTTTAGTTTTCTTTTAGATAATCAAACAAATGTCGAAATAATAATACTAATAAATTAATAATTTGATCATCCAGTGTGGTATGTATATTTTTATTTCTAAAGTTTTCAACATTTCGATAGTGAAAATTGAATAATTTAAGCATCGTGGTGATGGAAATTGTTGTTCAAAATATTGTTTTATCCGTTAAAAATAGCTAAATAAGTATGTTGCACATATTAATTTGACATTTATACATATTTTTAAAATTTTATTAGAGCAACAATCTGAAATATGCTGAATGGCAAATTTATAAATGAAATTGTTCGACTTTCCAATTTCACGATTTAGAAGCAAAAGTTTATTTTATAAATATCTGAGATTTAAACGTACATTTGAATTTTAAATTTTAATAGAAATATAAGTGTGAACTAAGTGTAATATTTTAATTAAATTTAAATTTTGAGGGAAGCAACAAAAATTATTATATTTTAAAAGGCGCTCGAATCAGCAAACCCATGGCGCTTGACTTTACGAAGACGGCCACGGCCATGTTCTGTGGGTCATTTTTTTGTGATAAATCTTTTGAAAATCAAATATTTTTGTTACGAAGAACAGAAGGTGACACGATAAGCTGTCGGAAGATGGCAGCACTGTGGAATAAACAAACACTGTTAATCGTGAATAAGGAAAGGACCAGCTTGTTTCCAATCGATATCGATGTATGTTAAATTTAATGATTAAACTTTGAAAATTAAGTAATTAAGAAACCAGAGTAGTAATCACCAATAAGTATTTAACATGGGCGTAACCGACATTTGACTTAGAGGGGTGCAAAATATTTCAGGCTCAAAGTTGCATGTAAATTATGTTTTTTAGGATAACAGAATAATAGTTTTTATTGAGCTCGATGGTGTGTGTATATGTATAAGTTTGTGCATGGCAGAAGGTTTTACTAAAAATACCCATAATTAGCTCCTGACCTTAAAAAAAAATGTGTTATAAGTTTGCAACAAAGTTTTGTTTGTTTGAAAATGTTATAGTTTACAAGCATCCAACTCCACTTTGAAGATTTTAAATTAATCACGAGTTTTATTAAACTTTTTTTTTTTTTTTTTTTTCAAATTTTAACAAAAATGTAGAACTAACTATAAAAAGTCCAAAAACCTCTAAATTTGATTGAAAATTGGAAGATTTTCTGGAGATTTTTCAAAAATAAAATTTTGTTATTATTTTCCAGGCAACTTTACACTGATACATTAAAATTCGCGAGCTGCCAATTACCCTACTGATATTAGATAATAAGTCTTTTTTTTTTTCCTTCTTCTTCTTTTTTCTAAGCATAAAAATATTGTTTAAAAATATCTATTGACATTAGATGATAAGACCTGTTTTTTTTTTCTTTCCTTTTTTTTTATGTATAAAAATATTACTTAAGAATCTCAATTTTTTAACTAATTTTGATAAAAATTAAAATTTAGCTAAAAATTGTAGTTACGAGTTCGCAGTCGAAAAATTGTTAAGGTCTGTTGAAAATTAAGTTAAAAATATTATTTACATCTGTTCAATTCACGAGTTTTTATAAATCTAGCTTTACATTTGGTGTAATGATATAAGTATGTGCAACTAATAAAAGTTTATTAAAAATTAAATCAAAGTAGTTAAAAAAATAAAAATAATAATAATGAGTTATTATTTTTTTTTTTAATATATTCAGCAAAAACTCCATGCTTTCGCCCTATATGCCGGGTTGGTTGGTTGTAGGATTTAAGGCCGATTGACTCCTGCTGTGGGGTAGGCCTAGAGGGGGAGTGCCCTCCGTGGGGGTCTTTCTAAGGGGTCCTAGCCCGTATTTACGCAAGTTTCGGAGGAAACCACGGAAAACTCCGAACGGCTAGGTCGATGAGCGCGACCTGGGATCGAACCCGGCACCTCCCATCTACCAGCTTTGAGCGCAGAACCGCTCGGCCGCTGGTGGGCCCCTATATGCCCTATATGCCGGGAATGTTTTGTAATTTGTGAAAACGGTAAATGTTTTCAATTAATTTTATTTTAAAAAATTGTCTTTAGGAGTATATAAGTGACAACTTTGAAAAGTCAGATTAGTACGCTTTTTCTTTTTTTTCCTCACTCTGCAAATTAAAATCCTTTTTTTTTAAAGTTTTGTTTTATGACACATTCAAGGAAATTAGAACTTATCAAAGATTAATGTAAAACTCTCCAATATGTTGCTATACGGATATGTTGCTATTGCTTTTAAACAAACTGAATTTGGATTAATCATTCCAAAAGACCTTCTACCAGTCTTGGTTGTCCTGTACAGCTTGCCATCGTGGTTCTTAGCTACTTTTGTAAATTTTCGAAATATTTTTTAATTCATGAATATGTGTCAATTACGGATACAAATCCAGTTCTCTCACTGCAGCAACGAGCAAACGAGCAGCCTTGACGGAGTGGCGCAACCAAGACGTAGTTGTGATGTCAGAAAGACTTCATCACTCTCACCTCTCCTGCGCGAGCATTCTCCTGTATGGAATTTTCGAGCAAGTGCGTTGGAGCTGGAGCGTCAGACCAGACGGTTGTTTGGATTTGACGATGGCAGACCTCGGTTCTATCGACGGCTATTTTAAAAATGGCAATGGAAACTTATCATCCTGTATATAGTACTGAACATAATGTTTCTTTATTAAAGTTAAATAGATAATAGTATTCGAGTAATTAATTAATCGAACGCCGAATACCGCACCCACTATATATATGTATATATATATATTTTTTAAGGTAAACATTATAATATATCGGGGTGTTGAGGAGTGCTGCAGACGCCTTCACACAGAATATATCAATTATATATCAAATAAAAAAGTCCCTAAAACTATTTTAGATTGTTTTTAAAACGGATTTAACTTAATTATCTTACCGTATTTATTTTACGACTTAGTCTTTAATCGATCTATATAGCATTGAAACACAAGATAAGAGAAAGTCATGTGAGTGACGCACCAAATTGTTATTTATATAGTAGTAGGCTTTGCCCGATTTGCTGGTTTCTGTATTTTAATGAGTTTTCAAAGAAACATAGTTAAATAGACTAAATATGCATTTAGTTTAATTTTCAGACAATAAAAATCAAGGAAAAAAGTGTATTTGAACATTTAATAAATTGCAATTATAAATAATTAAAAATAAAATATTTAAAATGGAAAACTTCTTTCTTTATTTATTTATTTAATTCCCGCAGAAAGCATGTATAATTTTAAAGATCTTGGCGAGAAACGTCGGAGCCGATTCGGTGACAAATATCAAATTCCGAAAAAGGGCTCCATACAAAAGATCTTCCAATTCTTCAATACGATTTTCCTCGATTTTATTTTAATAATAATAAAAAAAAAAGCACTTATTTTCTTTCTTTATTTTTCCTCTCCTTTTTTTTTTTTTTTTTTTTTTTTTTTCTTTCTTCCTTTTTTTTTTTTTTTTTTTTAACATAAAAATAAATACTTTTACTTATTTATTTATTTTTGGCATCAGTTTTTATATTCTTTTAAATAATATAAAGTTAAAATAAGGTTTTCACTTAATTGTTCTTAAACAATTATCCAGCTGAAATAAAAAATACAGCGGTAACTAGATTTTGTCCTTATGAATAAGTGTACCAGTTTTTGATAAAATCAAATATTTCTTATACATACGATGACAAATTTTTAGCTTTATATATTTTCAATAAAAACAAAAATGCTTGCAAGTTCATTCAAGGTGCAATATAATAAAAGACGACAACACAAAATCGTTGTCTAAAAAAATAGTACGAACTGCGGTACTAATTATTGGAAAAAAATAAACTGTAAATAGTAAGATTGCGAGTATTTTGATACGTCAAAATCAGTATTAAATTAATGTAATCGTGTTTTGAATGATATATTCTCTAAGATCAACACTTGTAATGATGAATATTATCTTGTTCTGTACTATATCGAATGAGGTAAATTTCGTTATTAAACTTAAGAACTTCTTCACACACAATAAAATCTATGATGACATTGCCGGTTTCGAAACCGGTGGCCTTTTTTCTGGTGGAAAACACGTGCGACGGCCTTGGAGGCACTTTCATTAATTTTACTATGTGTGAAGAAGTTTTTGAGTATAAATATTGATTCTATGCCAGTTCTTTAATTTAGTATTGCAAATGTTGTTAGTTTAACTCATGTAAGTTACTGGACGCGCTCGGAATGCCAACGCCACGAAATGCTCAAATTCTGGACTAATAACTTTACAACCCACTATTATCGTAGCTGTTTTTTTTTTTTTTTTTTTTTTTTTTTTTTAGTTATTTGAAGTATAGTCTGTCATACATAGGAATTTCTTGCAATATAAAATGAATTTATATTTTTAAATTTTTCTACTGGTCCAGACTAGAGACCAGAATCCAGCATTTACAATGTAACTGATATTTTCCTGTTGTTTATTATATAAAAAATCCCCCGATACTAAAATTGGATAGTAACAATTTTATTTTTAAATGTACTTTTTTACAAATTCATATTACCCTCCACGTATGCTACGATTGACGTTTACTCTGGTTTCTGTTGATACATATGCAATTTCTGAAAATAGGAATCGATACGTTTGAATAAATTACCAACAGCGGAACGCTATCTTCCCTACTGTTAGCAAACTTATGTTCTCAGCAATAACGATCAACGTTTGACTAGGGTATTTTTATAATGATATATGCCATACCTTCAATATTTATAATAAAATATATAATGTCAACTGTATGTTTTACGGGGTAAATGTTGTCAGTTTCTCCATGTAATTTACTTGACCGCATTCGGACTTTATATTCACGGTCTCGGTGGACGGTTTTTCCATCACTACTAAAGCGGTTGATATATTTCCCCCCCCCCCTTATTACTTGATGCATGAAGAATAATATGGACGAATTTCATGCACTATGAAATTACTTTATATTTATTTATTTATTTATTTATTTTTTTTTTTTTTTTTTTTTTGCAAGTTCTGGCTAGCGGCTGATGATTAATTGCATGTTGTTTACTCTGTAATGAATTCCGTTAACCCATTTTGGAGTGGTAGAAATAGCTGTGAAACTTAACTATTTATTTATTTATTTTATAAATTTTAGACCGTCTTTACCAAATTACCTAAATTACACAAAATGTGATGGCATATCTCCGGACCATTCTTAGGGATGTGTCCCAGACCGTCGCCAATTATCCGTTGTGCAGTACTAGTGCGACGTGAAACATAACCTACAAACCTACCTACATTCCTCTATCACGTATGTGGAAACAGACGCCTCCTTTGTATACTGTTTTGATACCTAATCATTTACTAGAAATATGAATTGATCTGTATGAAATCACTACCGAAAATTTATAATACTATCTCCCGTAGTAACAAGTCAAGTCCATTATAACCGGGACGTCAAACTATTTGAACGGAGGTTTTTTTTTTTTTTTTTTCCTTTCTCTGTCGGATGCATTGTTCACTCACACAATTCATACAACAGAGAGATAGAGCTTTTCATTTTTTCATATGTTCTCGGAATGCATATTCATTTCTAATGATACAATTTTTATTTGTTTAAGTCTATAATTACTGGATAAAAATGTAGAATGGGAACAATAACGTCGAGTATTTGATAGATTGAACATTTTTTTTATTTATTTCTAAAATACATGTATACAGAATATCTCTATTTAAATCTGAAATATTTTAAAGCAAAGAAGCATGCAATTTTCAAATTGAGCTCGGTACTTAAGATCAGTCAAAAATTTTACATCAATGCTTTTTTATTTTTTATTTCATGAAACATGAAATATCTTACTTTAGCTTTTGAAAGGTGTTTGTGTTTATAACAATTGCAACAGTTATGGAGCCTTTCTTTTTTTCATATGTTCTGGGAATACAAATTCATTTCTAATGTTAAAATTTTTATTTATTAAAGTCTATAATTACATGATAACAACGAAAAATGTGAACAATAACGTCCTATTCGATAGATTGGACGAAAACAGGAAATATCTTACTTTACCTTTTGAAAGGTGTTTGTGTTTATACAATTGCAGCAGTTATATCTTTTCAAATTAGAGTAGAGTACGAATTTTCTAAAAATTCGCAATGTTCATCCTTTTGAAGTAACGTGAATGATTTTTATTTTCAAATAACTTTGAAAAGGTTTATTTCAAATGCTTAACAAAGGGAAACATTATACAATAGAATAAAAGACGCATTGTTAACGTCATGATTGCATGCAAATGCACTTTGAAAAAATCGAATCTTGATTACCAATATCGACAGTAAAAAAAATTAATGCAACGTGTATAATTTGAAAAGGTGTGCGAGAAACACTCGGAAGCAGAGTATACTTTTTTTGCATCACCTTCTGCGAGAAGAGCTGGAAATGGTGACTAAGATTTGTGAAAGAATATGAGGGAGAGGTAAATAATGTAGCAGCAAATATTTTGTATAAAAGGTACATTGCTCTGTTCACTATAATTTTATTGATACTATACACATTATAAGGAACAACCCAATTGCTGAGAGCGTTCAGTCACGTTTGAATTATTGTTGTACCTTTTTGAAAATAAACTAAAATATTCAATCGTATTCTACATAGTACTGTGTATATTGAGTTAGTGTACGTAGAAATTCTGTTTGAACATCCGGTAAAACACTAATGTGTATTTATCTCTTATTCTGAGGTAAGCAAAATTATGAAGTATTTTTAGAAGTGTCTGTGTTCTGCTGTCTAAAAAGCAGTGATCTCGAAAAATATGGACTTACTTAGTATTTTCTTATACATTCAAACGAACAAATTAGTGGAGTAGATATCTTTTCAATTACAGAAAGTTTACTGCCCGAATTGTTCCCGCTAAATTTAATTCGATGAATATTTCAAATTTAGATTAATTTCAAAGAAATATTATATCTTAATTTTTAGATTAAATGTTTTGTCAGCGAGAGAAATCACGAAATTTTAAGCAAAAGGAGATACATAAATATTTGTGAAATTGTTTGCAATACACTCTCTTCTAGTGTCACTGAAAATAAGATATTCCAAGAAGCCACAAGTATACTTAGTGCTATTTTATTGCAACGTTTACAAATAAGTTGGTTGTTGTGAATTAGATAAAATAAAGAAGTGAAATAAAAAAATAAATAGTTTTATATGACATTGTAGAGATAAATTTTGTCTTCTGAATAATAATACTATACCGCGATAGAATTTTTCTAAATAACTAAATACAAGAAAAATTTCAAGTACATTCCACAAAAAGTTAAAGAAATGCATTAAAAAATAAAAATAAAAATAGAAACAGAAAAATAAAAATAAAAAATGTCTTCAAGAAAAAAATTCATTCTAGTACACTTTTTTGTTTTTTAACATAAATATAAAATACCTACGAAATTTATTTAAAATTCCTCAAGTATATTTTTAATAAATTGTTTTTCATGTTGGTAATTTTATGTTATACCTTGTGAAGGGAATTTTGCACAGGAGTTGAAACTAAACCACTTAAGTTATTTTTATAAGAGTAGAAGACATACAAAAATGCTAGAGGGTTTTCCGACAATAAGTAAAGGATAAAAAGTAAATGCAAACGAAATTTCCTACGTAAAGAAACAAATTTAAAATTACTATAAGACAAGCGATTTTCCGACAAAGAAGGTATTATGATGAGTACATATGTACTTAGGAATTAAGAAAAAAAATCTACGAAATTAATAAAATTTTAAAAGGAAGCTACACTACTTGACTTAATAATTTATAATTGCAACTTCTTCTATGACAAATTCGTATACTGAAATATTCTTTGAACATCCGAATGACATGGAAAATCAGAAAATTGTAAAACTTGGGTTTCCGCTTTATCCAGAGGAAGAATATATTGCAAATGCAAGTTATGGCGAACAGATTCGACATTTTTCAATTAAAGGAAACATGCAAGGTCAATTACTTCTTGCACTTGAAATGTACCTCGAACAACACACAGAAATGTTTGATAGAGTTGGTTTCATTTTCGTACCACCATCTAATGGTACATATTCAGAACTGCTTGAAAAGGTGAAACTCTCTGAAATTGATATAGATGTTATACCAACAGTTATGCATGAATTTTTCATGCAATCAGTTGATTTCTGCTACCCATACAAAATGAATGATTTTACATTTGTAACCCGGAAACCAGAATATAAGCCACAAGTGTTTGGCATCTTTCAAACGTTTTCACAGTCAGTTTGGATGACAATCATATCAGTCTTGATTGCGATGATGCTGATACATTATGTAGTCTTGAAATGGAGACAAAACACCACCGACAAAAGTTTGCTTCACGTTTTTGCATTACTCATGAAGCAGAGTGCACTGATAAAACCTCTGTCGTTTGCAGAGAAACTCCTCATGTACTCATGGGTGATCGGTGCCATGATCCTCTGCTTGTCTTACGACTCCGTGTTTCTGTCTTTCCTCTCATTTCCTCCTGTGGTTAAAATAAAAGATTTGTCGAACTTGGCATTGGCTGTTGAGAAAGGAGATATTCATTGCATAGCACACGTAAACAATGGTGTCATTCACTATTTGTGGGATACAAAGCAGAGACATTTAAGATTGATTGCAAGAGATATCGTGATGAATAACTTAAGCTACGGGCTCCCCTTCACAAATTTTCTTCGTGAGAGTAAGAAACAAAATCTTGTTTTTTTCTTGAATACGGATTTCATGGAAGCTTTAACTGGAGAATACTTCATCTCGGAAGATCGTTTCTACCAATCTTTGCCCGCAATGCCGGTTCGAAGAGGCTTCTGCTGCAAAGAACTGATAGATTCTTTCGTGCATCGAATAATAGCTTCTGGTATTTATTTCAAGTTAATTGGGGATGGTTTGTTTACGACTCATCATTGGATTTTGTCGTATAGCTCTGAGTCAAAAGAATCTAACCGAAAGTTGACTCTTACAGACGTTGCTCCAGCGTTTATATTCCTTTTGTGTGGCTACTTTATATCGTTTATGGTTTTTCTTGGAGAATTGTATTTAGGTCGCAAGAAAGTAAATCGCCTTAAAATTGAAAAGAGAAAAAGAAGAAATGTGCTAAGAGTAACTTCTGTAGTATAATTTTTTTTTTCTTTTAGAACATTACACTTATATGTATATGTATATATATATTCTGAATTACAACTTGTCTATTTATTAATTCTTTATCATATACAAATATATATACATATTTATCCTAAACATTTAGAAATTATATGTATATATATTTAATTTGTTATACTTTTGAGAAAAATCTATAATACTTACTCTAAAGTGACATAGTTTCCCTTGTAACTTTGTACATCACTCATTTTATACTTCAAGGGAAATATTGCCGATTCTAGAATGACACATTCTCAATCATATGTACTTCAAATGAATTCGAATATGTCTAAGAGAACACTCATATCGCTCACCTGTATCACGGTTTAGTTGTATTCACTGTATCACTCACTGTGTAACTATAACTGTATCACATTTTGTCAATAAGATTAATAAGTCTTATTAACAACACTTTTTCACGTGCATGAAAATTACAAGATAACAAAATTAATCCTCCTTTACCTAGGCAATGGTTTAACCCTTTCAGTCGCAGTGTTCCCGTTGATGGAACACCTAATGTTAATTTTCAAGTGCAAAAACTCATCCCGGAAATTTTTGCAAAAATTTACATTTATAACATAGCAGAAAACTTTTTTTAACCTGAAAATTTAAAATATCTTTTATTTTAATTTGTTCGTAAATTCCGGTGTCAGTAAAATTTAAATGATCCATATTACCCTGCGTCGCTGAGGGTTAAAAGGCTAATACTCTCTGGTGCACTGGATTAAAATTTTCCGGTGCATAATGAAATTATTTTTTTGTTTTGCATATAGGTCAGAAAATGAAAGATTAATTCTCTACTATCTACACAATAGGACAGTCAGACAAAAAAAAAAAAAAAAAAAAAAAAAGAGGCCATTTTCTAACTAATTTTGTCGCAAATCGCCCTATAAATATGGGCTGAATCCGATCGATTACAAAAAACATCTAGTTTATAATGGTACAATTAGAATTTGCTTAAGGCGTCGTCTACATGTTAAAACTGACATGAACTTGATTTATGTCAGCGGCAACCCTCATTTTTCACAATTTTTTGGGGTTATTTGGAATAAATGAACGGCGGGAAAAATAATACAGATTATATATTTCTCTCAATTTTTCTTATAGTTCCAATTTGTCAAAATAAGGGGATGTTAGTTTCAAATGAATGTAACGAACATTAATTTATATCTTCCCAAAAAATTATTGTATTCATTTCATTTTTTATGCATTCGAATGAAGTAACTCAAACATACATCATTCATATTGTTACAAAATTGTAAATAATTGTGTTTATTTTTGTATAAATTCTTTCAAAGAGGCTTAGTAAGTTGATAAAGTGCTAATTTTGTGCATTTCTAGTCGTTTTAGCGTTGAAATAGCCTTATTTTCCCTTAAAAACGCATTAAAAAGCCCCAGTAATACAAGTAATGGATTTGGCGCCAAATTTGGCGACTTTTTCCCACCTTGGCGATTTTTTTGGCGACCTTGGCGAGAAAATCCTTATATGGGATATACCAAATATGGAAGCTGTAAGTTGATTGGTTGACCACTTTCTAGAGTTTTCTCGAAAAATCTGGGCTCCATGGAACAGCATATAAGGAGCGCTTCCTCGCCAAGGCGGTTGTTTCAGTTCAGATCTCAGCCAGCTTCGCTAGTGCTTGCATTGCTCTTAAGCCTCTTTGAGAGAGACTTGCTTCAAGTGTTATTGTTATACAGTTTGTACTGTGGATTTGCTATTGACAGCTGTTGTTTAAGCTGTGTTTACTGTTTGAATTGTAGCTGATACTTGGTTTATAGACCTGCATTTTTCTGGAATTTTCTGTGAATAAATTACTGAATTTTTGTACGTTTGGCCTTTCATTCCCAGACAACTCACGAACCCCCAAGTACGCAACATTTCTGGTGTCAGAAGTGGGATTGTCTGTGAATGGTGATAACGAGAGCTATGGAGCAAGAGATGAAAAAAATTCTAGAAAGCTTAGCTACCCAGATGAATGAGATGAAAGTTAGCCTGAGTCAAGAGATGAATGAAATGAAAGCCGGACAGGAAAAGATGGAAACCGGATTGATAGAGAAAATGGAAACAGGACAGGAAAAGATGGAAACCGGATTGATCGAAAGAATGAAGGAAGGACAAAGAGAGATGAAAGAAAGTAGAGGAACATCTTGAGAGAAAAGTAGACGAGAAGTTGATCTCCTTGCCCCAGGAAACTGAAAAGAAAGAGAGAAGAATCCAGAATCAGGAATTTATTAAGTTGTCTACCTACGACGGCAGTTCCTCTTGGCATGTATATAGGATGCAGTTTTCCATCGTAGCTGAAGCTAACGGCTGGGACTCTACCGCCAAGTCAGTCCACTTAGCAGCAGCATTACGGGGAGATGCTACCGAGATACTGAGAAATGTTTCTAAAGAAGAAAGGAACGACTTCGAGGCCCTGACTAGAGCACTGGAGCTACGCTTCGGAGAGAAGTGTTCTAAGGACTATAGTCGCCTCCAGCTAAAATCCCGTTACCAGAAAACGGGCGAAAGTTTGCAAGAGCTGGCAGCGGACATTCAGAGATTGTCACATCTAGCATTCTCAGACTGTCATGCTGACACTCGGAACGACTTAGCTCTTCAGTACTTTATCGATGCTGTTCGTGATCCAGAAATTCAAAAAGCGCTAAGACTGTCCAACATCAGAGACGTAGAATCAGCTTTAGGCTATGCACTTAGGATAGAGGCAGCCCAACAAGCCTCCCGTAAAGACCGCCATACCATAAGAGCAGTCTCATTAAGCGATACCCCTGCTGGTGAAAATGAAATGAAGAGAAGTATCGAAGAGATCTTAAAGAGATTGCGCAGCCTGGAGAATAAAAGGAAATAAAGGACCGGAAGATAAAGTGCTGGGGCTGTGGAGGGGATGGTCACGTGAAGAGGAACTGCCCTGTACGACCAACTATAGGAAATCACCCGGCTTCACCATCACTGCAGGGAAACTAGGAGGAGGCCATCTCGCGGGGCGGAGGTTGCCTGAAATTAAAGAGCCCCAATTTACAGTATTTCATGTTTCATCGATGAGTGGTGGCGATAATGGACTTTACGTCTATGGCCAAGTCAACAACGCCACCTGCCGGATGATTCTGGACACGGGAGCCAATGTGACCATCATTAGAACGGATTTGGCTCAAGAACTAAAAGAGAAGATCATCTGGACTCCGCCCTGCGTTAAACTCCAGACTGTGACCGGAGACGAAATCAAAATATATGGAAAAATGAACTTGACTATCACTTTTGGGAATGCCAGTTACCATCATATGGCATATGTGGCGGATATAAGAGATCCTTTAATCATTGGAATTGATTTCCTGAGAAAATTTAACTTTCAATTGGACTTCAAGAATAATGAACTGCATTCGAGTTCGGAAGACATCGCTGTGTTCAACACTGAAAATCAAGACATTCAGACAATTTGCCAGATAACAGCCAAGTCTGAAATTTCCATCCCTCCACACACAGAGACAATAGTTTCAGGAACACCACCTACAAAGCAATACTTCCGCTATGGACTGATTGAATACCCGAATACAGACAATAGCCCAAGAGGAGTTTTGGTAGCTTCATCTCTAGTTGATCTCTCAAAGAGTACTATTCCTGTGAGAGTCGCAAACATCAGCGATAAGGTCCGAACAGTGAAGAAGGATGAGGTGTTAGCAGCCTGCACTCCTGTAACATGCATCAACCGCCCCACGCAATCAACTGAATCCAAGTCTTCTGAACAATTAATAACGGAATTACTCAAGAATGCAGAGTTAGGAAAGGAACAGAGATGTGCTGCGGAGAAGCTACTCCATGAATTTAAAGACCTTTTTTCTCGAACACCTGAAGACGTCGGGAGAACGAACATCACCCAGCACAGAATTGATACAGGAAATCATCCTCCAATCAAACAACATCCAAGAAGACTTCCCTTTGCTAAACAGGAAGAGGTCACTGAACTTCTAAGTGAAATGCAGCACAATGATGTCATCGAGCCATCAACGAGTCCTTGGGCCTCTCCCATAGTACTGGTGCGGAAAAAGGATGGTTCAACAAGATTTTGTGTGGATTATCGTCGTTTGAATGACATCACGAAGAAAGACAGTTACCCTCTTCCCAGAATTGACGACACATTAGACACACTTGCTGGCAATAAATGGTTCTCGACTTTGGATCTGAAGAGCGGTTACTGGCAAGTAGAGTTACATCCTGATGATCGTGAGAAGACTGCATTCACCACGGGACAAGGACTGTGGCAATTTAAAGTTATGCCGTTCGGATTATGTAATGCTCCTGCCACCTTTGAACGCCTGATGGAGACAGTGCTAAAAGGACTTTCCTATGAAGCCTGTCTGGTGTATTTGGATGATATTATCATTGTGGGGCGCACCTTTGAAGACCATCTACGAAACATCCGAAAGGTGCTGGAGAAACTCAGAATGGCTAACCTCAAATTGAATCCAGGCAAGTGTAACTTGTTCCGTCGTGAAGTGAGCTACCTCGGCCATATCATCTCTGCCGAAGGTGTGAGAACTGATCCGGAGAAGATCTCTGCAGTCGAGAACTGGAGTCGCCCTGAAAATGTACACCAACTACGAAGTTTCCTGGGGTTATGCACTTATTACAGGAAGTTTGTCAAGGGCTTCTCAAATATTGCCAGACCACTCCACAAGCTGACGGAAGCCAAACAGAAGTTCCTGTGGACAGATGAATGTGAAAATGCGTTCAAGCGACTTAAAGAGGCCTTAACATCATCGCCTATCTTGACGTATCCACAGCCCGACAGACAGTTCATACTTGATACCGATGCCAGCCATGAGAGTGTCGGTGCTGTTCTGTCGCAGGAAATTGATGGTCAAGAACATGTCATTGCCTATTGGAGTAAATGCCTGTCTAAACCGGAGCGAAATTACTGTACCACCAGGAAAGAGCTACTTGCCATCGTAAAAGCCATAGAACATTTCCATCATTACCTCTATGGCAGAAGATTCCTGCTCCGGACTGACCATGCATCTTTAACGTGGTTGCTCCAGTTCAAGAACCCGGAAGGACAGATTGCCAGGTGGATACAACGTCTGCAGGAATATGACTTCGAGATACGTCATCGTAAAGGGACTCTACATGGTAATGCAGATGCCTTGTCACGGAAGCCCTGCTCGGAAAGCTGCAAGTACTGCTCTAGAGCCGAACAGAAATACCTGCCGATAAATCCGGTTGCCTGCCAAGTTACTGTCTCAACACCATCAGATCAAGATCCCGATCCATGGAGTGACGAAGAACTTAGAAAAGCCCAGTTGGAAGATCCTGACATAAAGCCAATATTACAGCTGAAGGAGACGACCAGCAACAGACCTAGCTGGCAGAACATTTCCAGATTTAGTCCCATTACGAAAAGTTATTGGGCACTTTGGGACTCTCTTCATATCAGAAACGGCGTATTATACAGAAAGTGGGAATCTGATGATGGGAAAAGCTTCAGATGGCAGATGTTATTACCAAGATCAAAAATTCCAGCTGTTTTAGAACAACTGCATAGTAGCTCTACCGGAGGCCATTTTGGGGTAATGAAGACTCTGCAGAAAGTTCGGGAACGCTTCTACTGGTGCAAGGCAAAGGAGGATGTGGAGAAATGGTGTAAATCCTGTGATGCTTGTGCGGCACGTAAAGGCCCGCAGAAACGAAGTCGAGGAAGACTGCAACGGTATAACGTGGGAGCACCATTTGAACGGATTGCAATTGATATCTTGGGTCCTTTGCCACGGACCTCCAGTGGAAATAAATACATCCTCGTCGTGATGGACTATTTCACCAAGTGGCCTGAGGCATATCCCATTCCCAATCAAGAGGCATGCACAGTCGCAGAGGTCCTAGTGCAGCAATGGGTGTCAAGGTACGGCACGCCCCTACAACTTCATACCGACCAAGGTAGGAACTTTACCTCTGATGTTTTCAAAGGACTGTGTCAACTACTCGGCATAGACAAAACCCGGACAACACCATTACATCCCCAGTCGGACGGCATGGTCGAGAGGTTCAATCGTACCATCCTGAATAACCTCTCTCTTCTAGTATCAAGGAACCAGCAAGATTGGGACTTGAAGTTGCCATTGTTCCTGCTGGCTTATCGAAGTGCTGTCCATGAAACCACCGGCTATACTCCAGCCCAGATGCTGTTTGGACGTGAACTTCGTCTCCCTTGTGATCTCCTGTTTGGTTGTCCACCCGATGCGCCCTCATCGCCCGAGGAGTACATCCAAGATCTCCAGGCACGATTTGAGGACGTACACAACTTTGCTCGGGAGCGGATTAACATGGCAACGGAGAAAATGAAGACAAGGTACGATCTAAAGGCTACACAACATGAGTTCCAGGAAGGAGAGAAGGTCTGGTTGTGGAATCCTGTTCGACGCAAAGGACTCTCTCCCAAGTTACAGTGCCACTGGGACGGACCGTACACAGTCTTAAAAAGGCTGAATGATGTAGTGGTGCGGATCACTAAAACACCTTCATCAAAACCGAAGGTGGTGCACTATAACAGGCTAGCCAAGTACCACAAGTAACGGTAAAATTAAATTTTAAAATGTAAATACTGGTAAAATTTGAGCATGTGCACTGTAAATATTTGTATATAAATATTTGTACATATTTGTGAATTTTGTAAATATTTCCCACTTAATTTATATTTCTATGTTATCTTTATGTGCAACTTAGTTTTTGTGTTTTAGATTGTGTAAATTTGTTTAGTTTCGCCTCTTGACCAAGGGTTGCACTGCCCGGGACGTGCAGTCCTTGGGAGGGGGGCAGTGTTACAAAATTGTAAATAATTGTGTTTATTTTTGTATAAATTCTTTCAAAGAGGCTTAGTAAGTTGATAAAGTGCTAATTTTGTGCATTTCTAGTCGTTTTAGCGTTGAAATAGCCTTATTTTCCCTTAAAAACGCATTAAAAAGCCCCAGTAATACAAGTAATGGATTTGGCGCCAAATTTGGCGACTTTTTCCCACCTTGGCGATTTTTTTGGCGACCTTGGCGAGAAAATCCTTATATGGGATATACCAAATATGGAAGCTGTAAGTTGATTGGTTGACCACTTTCTAGAGTTTTCTCGAAAAATCTGGGCTCCATGGAACAGCATATAAGGAGCGCTTCCTCGCCAAGGCGGTTGTTTCAGTTCAGATCTCAGCCAGCTTCGCTAGTGCTTGCATTGCTCTTAAGCCTCTTTGAGAGAGACTTGCTTCAAGTGTTATTGTTATACAGTTTGTACTGTGGATTTGCTATTGACAGCTGTTGTTTAAGCTGTGTTTACTGTTTGAATTGTAGCTGATACTTGGTTTATAGACCTGCATTTTTCTGGAATTTTCTGTGAATAAATTACTGAATTTTTGTACGTTTGGCCTTTCATTCCCAGACAACTCACGAACCCCCAAGTACGCAACAATATTTTTGATTAAAACACATATTTGAGAATCAAACATTTAAACCGTCTTTTCTCCTTCGGATACAATTTTTCAAACAACGCAAAAATTAATAGATTGAAAAATAACTAAACTTAAAACCTAATTATCGTTTATTTAAATGTATTACTAGATACTAGGAAAATATGTAGATGTACTATTTTTATGTTATATTTAAATAAATATCACTAACTCTTTTTTTTTCGGGGGGGAAGGGGGGGGGAGGGGGACACGGTTTGAATGTTTGCTCCTCATTTTGAATAATAAAAATTGTCAATATGTTCATATTTTTCAAAATTATGAATCATGTGCTACATTAAGTTTTAAACGAGTAGAACGGACTTCATCAAAAATACACGTTTCCAAATTTACAACTCAATATTATTATTAGTATTCGTGTTACAGTGGTATTTCAATTTTTATTGCTGTAATGTAGCTGTCACTTGTTACCATTTGAGCCATCTATAACATTGAATAAAATAATTTAAAATTGTTATTTAGGACAGTTTTGACGCACACGTCATTTGTTTAGTTTATTTAGCATTACCTTAGTTTATCTTACATTTAAAATTGTCATACTTCTATTCTCGTTATTATCTGAATACTTTTCTGCGTGAGATCTTAATTTAATTTTTTTAAATATAGGGATTTAACCCTAATACATTTCGCTTGTAACTGTATCAAGAATTAATTTAAAGTATATAAACCACACCTTTTTCCGAACCGCTTTTATCTCAGAAATTCGAATATAGAGTCAAAAATAAGTGTTATTCGAAAATATAAAGTTGAGGAAAATTTTATTATGTAGACGACCCCTTAAGCAAAATTTTAAATAAAGCAGATGTATGAATATTTGTGAAATCGCGTTTTTAATATATTGTCTCTTACTGTGGCTGAAAAGAAAGGGTTTCCAAGAAGCCACAGATGTATACGTACTGTAATATTGAAAGGTCCAGAAACTAGTTGGTGATGTTAATGAGTCAAAACGAAGAAGTGAAACGAAAAATGAATAATTTTACATGACTTTGTAGAAATAAATTATTTCGTTTTAATAATAATAATAATAACGCAATATAATTTTCCTTAAAAACGAAATAAAAGAAAAATTTCGTATAGATAACATAAAAAGAATGAAACATTTTCTGTTTAAAAAAAATCTGTCTTTAAGAAAAAAAAGTACATTCTTCTACACTTCTTACTGCTGTCACAGAAAAAGAGAACATCTAAGAAATTCATTTAAAGCACCTCAAGGATACTTTTCATCTATGCATATATATTTATGTTGATATATCTATGCTTTTCCTTGTGAAGATAATTTTTCATTGGAGTTGTAACTAAATTACTTTTAATATATTTATAAGTGCAGAAGACATAGAAAAATACTAAAGTGTTTTTCAACAGTAAGCAAAGGGTAAAAGGTAAATAAAAAGAAACTTCCTAAATAAACAAAAAAATTTAAAAATACTGCAAAAGAAGAAAAGCAATTTTTCGAAGAATCTATTATACTTAATACACATTTACTTAGAAATTTAAAAAAAAAAAAATCTCCGAAATCAGTAAAATTTTAGAAGAAAGCCACACCGCTTGACTCAAAAATTTAGAATTGCAACTTCTTTTACGACAAATTTATATACCAAATTGTTATTTTAACATTCGAGTGGTATGGAAATTCAGAAAACTGTAAAACTTAGCTTTTCGCTTCTTCCATGGCAAGAATATATCGCAAATGCAAATCACAGCGGACAGATTCGACATTTTTCAATTAAAGGAAATACGCACATTCAATTACCACTTAAAATGTACCTCGAACAACATGCAGAAATGTTTGATAGAGTTGATTTCATTTTCGGACCTCCGTCTAATGGTATATTCAGAACTGTTTGAAAAATCAAAGCACTCTGAAGCTGAGATATTTGTTGGGTCAGTAATAATGGATGAAAATGAGACACAATCAGTTGATTTCTGCTACACACAGATGATGAATGATTACATATTTGTAACCTGGAAACCAGAATATAAGCCACGTGTGTTCGGAATCTTTCAAACTTATATCACTTTCAATGTGGGTGGCAATCGTATCAGTCTTCATTGCGATGATGCTAATACATTACGTAGTCTCAAAATGGAAAAAAAACACCGACCAAAGTTTGCTTCACGTTTTTGCAATACTGATGAAGCAGAGTGCGCTGATAACACATTTCTTGATTTCAGAAAAAATGTTTATTGATGGTCGGAGCAATGATCTTCTGCCTATCTTCGACTCCATTCTTCTATCTTTCCTTTCATTTCCTCCGGTGGTTAAAATAAAAGATTTATTGAACTTGACATCGGCCGTTCACAAAAACGATTTCCGTTGTTTGACATGCATTAAAGGAGTTATCGGTGAGCATTTGTGGAATACAAAGCAGAGACATTTAATAGTGACTTAAACTACGGGCTTGTCTCCCAAAATCTTATTCGTGAAGACAAGAAGCAAAATCTTGCTTCTTTCGTGAATTCGATTCCAATAGAAATTTTAACTGGAGAATACTTCATCTCAGAAGATCGTTTCTACCAATCTTTGCCCGAAAAGACGGTTAGAAGTGGCTTCTGCTGCAGAGAGCTAATAGATACTTTCGTGCATCGAATAATGGCTTCAGGTATTTACTTCAAGCTAATTGGATAAATTCTGTTTTCGACTCATCTTTTCATTTTGTCCTATAACTCGGAGTCAGAATCCTCTAACCGAAAGTTGACTCTCACAGACGTTGCTCCAGCGTTCATTTTCCTCTTGTGTGGCTAATTTATATCGTTTCTCTTTCTTCTTGGAGAATTGTATTTAGCTCGCAAGAAAATTGAAAAGAGAAAAAGAAGAAATGGTGTGGAAAATGACTTCTGTAATATGATTTTGAAAGATTTTTTTTTTTTTTCTGAATTATAACTTGTTAAATTATTAATTATTTATTTTATACTATATGTGTATATATATAATGAACATTTAGAAATTAAAGTAAAACAAATTTATTTATTTATATACTTATTTATTTATTATTATTATTTTGTAAATTTTAATTTTAATTTTAATCTTAATTAATTAATTAATTTATATATTTATACTTATACACTGATGGAAAAAAAAATCCCAACACCAGGAAGGAGCTGTGCTAGACAAACGAAATTTGGTAGGCGTGTTTATACATCTGAAAGATGACGTCGATTCAAATTTCGAGCTACGCGCATAAGTGTGGCGCTTGTAGCGACACTATGAACATGCAAATGAGGTTTGCTTTAAATAAGCGCTGTAAGGTTCGTGATCGTTATTTACAGTTGAGATTTGACGTAGTGGGTTAATGTTAGTCAAGGATGCCTCTAAGAAGACAAAGAAGCCATTATCAACAGCTCACTGAGTTTGAACGAGGTCGTGTAGTAGGGCTACGAGAAGGTGGGTTTTCTTTCCGCGATATTGCAGAAAGTCTTGGCAGGAATGTATCCACTGTGCATGAGTGTTGGCAGCAGTGGTCAAGGGAAGGTACTGCCTCAAGAAGAACGGGTTCCGGGCGGCCACGTGGCACTACTGACAGGGAAGACCGCCGTGTTCGGCGTATGGCTGTGGCTAATCGTACTGCGTCTGCAGCTGAAATTCGAGCTGCAGTTGGCACCACAGTGACACAAAGAACTGTTACAAATCGGTTACTTCAAGGAAAGCTCCGAGCAAGACGCCCTGTAGCGTGCATTCCACTGACTCCAAACCACTGCCGTTTGCGACGTGAGTGGTGTCAAGCTAGAGCTCATTGGAGGACGGAGTGGAGATCTGTTGTGTTTTCTGATGAAAGCCGGTTCTGCCTTGGTCGCAGTGATAGCCATGTGTTGGTTAGAAAGAGGCCAGGTGAACGCCTGCTAGCGACCTGTCTGCGGCCTAGACACACAGGGCCTACTCCTGGAGTTATGGTTTGGGGAGCAATTTCGTATGACAGCAGGAGCACTCTCGTGGTTATCCCACGCACCCTGACTGCAAATTTGTACGTCAGTCTAGTGATACAACCTGTTGTGCTGCCATTCATGAACAGCATTCAAGTGGGTGTTTTCCAACAGGATAACGCTCGCCCTCATAACGCTGTTGTAACCCAACATGCTCTACAGAGTGTCGACATGTTGCCTTGGCCTGCTAGATCACCAGATCTTTCTCCAATCGAGCACGTATGAGACATCATTGGACGACAACTCCAGCGTCATCCACAACCAGCATTAACCGTCCGTGCATTGACCGCCCAAGTGCAACAGGCATGGAACTCCATCCCACAAACTAATATCCGACACCTGTACGACACAATGCATGCACGTTTGCATGCTTGCATTCAAAATTCTGGCGGTTACACCGGTTACTAATGTACCAACATTTCACATTTGAAATGGCTCTTCTCGCCAATGGCTCTACCTGTGATCTTGATACTTCAATCAATTAAATATGTTACCTACACAAATGTATTGCTGAAATTTCATTACTGTACAATAATTTTTTCTTGGTGTTGGAATTTTTTTTTTCGATCAGTGTATATATAAATTCATATTCACTGAAAAGTGACTCTATAAATTCACTAAAAATATTTTCCCTTGTAACTTTACGCTAGACTCTCTTTGCACTTCAAGAAAAATATTTCCAACTCTAGAATGACGCATTCTCTTAAATTTCAACTGAATTCTATTATGTCTAACAGACAACACATAACACTCACAGTATCACGATTTATCTTTCTAGTAAATTTTATTGTCACAATTTATTCACGTGCAGGAATTACAAGAACACAATAATAATACTCCGTTGCTTGTTGGATTAAACCTTTTCTGTCCACGGTGAAACCATTTTTTTGTGTACATAAAATTGAGAAAATGACAAGTTAATTCTCTATAATCTATACATTAGTACAACAGATTAACTGTTTTATCTGTTCACTCGATATATTATTATTATTATTATTGGAAAATCGCTAAACTAATTTTTTAAAATTGTTATTAGACACGCAGCAGATCATGAATAACTATTAATAAAAAACTAGCATTTTTAATTTTCGTCGAATTTTAGTCCTGAAATATCTACTTGTTCACCAGATTCAAATCAAATAATATTTAATTTGGTAAATAAATACATCTGTAAATAAATACTGTAAATTGCAAAAAATTCACAACAGTAGTTTCGCTTCAAAGTAACAGCACGCCCTTCATCGGAGGAAAAAAAAAAAAGAAAAATACAAGGAGTGTAGCATTTAGGAAGGCAAAACTGCGTACCTAAAACTGCAATTAATCAATCGTGCCTACCAAGAAATTTAAAGTAGCTTCCGAATTTCCCTTTCTCTGAAGCACCGTTTGTTAAATTTCGTAGTAGTGCTGCGACAATAAGACAAGAATGAAAATTCTTAAAATCGATTAAAACAATAAAAATATAGTGATAGATTGCCGCATACACAAAAATGCTAAAGCTTCAGTTTTAGTTTGAAACCAAAAAACGTTAGATGAATTCTTTAAGCGTATGAAAATTAAGAAGTATAAGATACAACTTTCTATTTCAACTTTGTTATCCAACTGACCAAGGATTTCGAGTTCTGTTGATTTAATCCCGTTACGCGGATAGTAACATTTTGAAAGTTAACATTTTGAAAAAAGTTAACAGGTAGAACGCAATGTAACACTATATAAAAAGAAAATTAACAAATATAATATTAATTAGTAAAATAAAAAAATATATTAAAATATTTCGGGATACTTTATATTTTTTAATCGTTTTCTCTTGTTTTATTTTATTTTTTAATTCGCTTTCAATAAAGTAGAACTAAAAGTAGTTATACCTTTTAACATAATGTGTAAATCTGTTCTAATAACAGCGTTGATGATGAATATGTAGAAAAATGTAGAAAATTTTGTAAGTAGCTGTACATTTCGCTATCATGTTTTTAAGAGAAACAAAATTATTCCTGAACATCGAGATATTGAAGAAGACTGTCGTGCAGACATATTATAGAGCAAAATAAATTACATCGTAGATGTGATGTTCAAAATTCTAAACAGTTTTTGAACTTTTTCAAAAAATTTCTGTTTGTTTCACAAAAACATTTACAATTAAAATTATAACATAAAAGTCTACTAGAACTTTTATCAAAATAACTTGTAGATAAAAAGTTCCCGGAGAATTTATACCAAAAGAATTTTTGATAAAAGTTTGATAAATGCAAGTTCTTATCGAAATTTTTTTTTAAATAAAAGTTTTAAAAACAGATGTTCCTATGAGAGCAACTTTATATCCATAAATTTTTGCATGTAAGTTCACCAACCTATTCATAAACATTCGCAAACAATTATTCTTTAACATTTAATTATTATTATTATTATTATTGTTATTATTTAATTTATCGCCTCTGTTACTTCGCCTAATGTTCCAAACCTTGTTGTAAGTCTATCAAAACCTATTTTGCTGGATAAAAGGAGTTGTCTTAATTTCACAATTTAAATCCAAAAGTAATAACAATAGTAATTATAAATAACTCCAGCTACTGTATAACATCAGCCAAAACTTATCTTAATTCTCTTTACTCACTTATTTTATTTTGCATAGCGTTGAATTAGTGGAAGGGGGTATATTTAATGTCCTGGCTCTTGATACAAGGATTCGCAAAAAGTGTGCTGTTTCACTTACAGACACATTTATACACACACACTCATGCAGAAACAAATGCGACTTGACAGGCTCAGAGCTGCCAACATCTTAATTAATGATCCGGAAGATTGTTAGTGTCCGTTTTTCCTTCACATCAGTCTTTTTTTAGGTAACTTTTGTTCTTATTTCATCGTCAATGCATTTAAAGGGAATTACTATACAAATTAAGTGGTGTGGAAAACGGGCAGGTACTAACAGTACTCCGGATTACGTCGGGTGCTATGCATACTTCATTCAGCAGGTAATAATTTCTCCCCATCCTCCTTTGAAGGGAAAAAATATATATTATTGTGATGTACAGCAGCCAACTTGTGTGATTTTCTGCTTTCGGAAATTTATAATAGAAATTTTTAATAAACTTTTTTATAGTTTTCTCTGATTAAACAGTATGGAATTTTTTGCAAAGAAATGGTTGTGTTAAAAAAACGTACGAGTTGGCACCTATCGTGTTATATTCAAGAGAACGTTTAAAAGAAATTGAAAAATACTCACTTTAATGCTTTGAAATTGATACTCATTGTTTCACTGCAGAACAACTATTGTTATAAAATTCTAGCTTTTACTACACATCACTACTACTTTGGTTATCCGCAAGCTATGTACTTCGATGTGAAATTAAATGCACTGAATGTAAATCATTATATATACACATATTTTGTATCACGAAAAGAAAATGTTTCCACCCATCTGTTTTCTGATTAAAATGTATGTTACGGTACCTGTTGTCAAGTCATAAAGTAATTTTCAAGTGCAAACTGTTGCTTGCTTAAATGTTTCGTCACAGCCATGTATCTGAGTTTTCAATAAATTTTGATTGCATGAGGAATTTGTAATGTGTATAGTTTTACTAATACTAAAAGAAAAGAAATGCACGAATTTACGAATAACAAAATACTTTTTTTTTTCTGGTGAACTACTATAATCTGCATTGTTTTAACCCTTCGTCGACCGACGGTACTGTAAAATATCATTAGTTTAAAATGCGTTTAAAAATGAATTTATGGACGAAATGCCAAAAATATTTGTATGAATTTCTATCTCTACTTTAATCTCACTACAAGGCACTAGGCAGTACGCGTAGCCGGTTCTGTTCCAGGATGTTAAAAAATATATATATTTATTTAAATTTTTTTTAACTAATTTAGCTATTTGAATTGAAAATGTTTTTTGATAAATGTTATCCAACACGTGTAATAAAAACTTTATGACCGGAAAATTGTATAGTTTCAATATGATTGTGTATGCTATAACTAAAATATTTGGCTTTAATGTTGAGTAAAAATTATTTTTATCAATTTAATTTTTTTTTCTAAACCAGAGCATCTTAACCGGTTTTCCAAGAACATACAGAAAGCGTTCCGATAATTGATTGGTGTTTCTTCACGTGTAAACTGTTATGTTCTTTATAACATATTATGAAAAAAGAAAAAAAAAAGTATATAATGTTTTATTTGAAGCTATAACACGAAGATCTCAAATAAATTTCAAGTTAATTTAAGTGTTCTGCAATTAACAAAGGCTGTTAATATAAGATCACTAGATTTCAATTTACACGTTTATAAATAAATATATATTACAAAATTATTGTTATAAATGTGTTCATTTAAAGTAATCTTGCTTGAATTATTTTTGTCAGAAGAGCAAAAAAGAGTTTTTTTTTTTTTTTTTTTTTTTTTTTTAGGGATTATGAAAATAACAGTTTTGTTTCGCATTTCTTTATTTCACCAACGAACGATAAATAGCCAAGAAAAGGACATTTAAATTATGTTTTTGCAGACCACATGTACAGATTCCGCCGAACTCCTTTTTTATAAACATACTTTAAGGGAACACTCTTCTATAGCTTTTTCAAAAATTTCTGGACATGCGCATACGGACACTATAGCACAAATAATAATAATAAATAATTAAAAAAAAGAAAAAGAAAGAAAGAAAAAAAAAAACATTAATTATTTTCGGTGTATAATCTGCATATACGATATGTCATTCCTGGACTAGAAATTTTGTATAACAGAAAATCTATATTATTTCGAAGATACAGCACATACATATGTAACTTAATTTCTAATTTAAAATTTCTGGTACAAAACTGATCGATCTTACCTGCGCATTACACGCCGAAAATTACGGTATTTCTTTTTTTTAACTTTCCTTGTAGTTTCTGTAGGCTGTCGATTTAAATAAGCATAATTACCTTGTTAAAACCCGAATAAACTACTACGTCAGAAACGCCAAAGAAAAATATTACAAATGCATACAGCTGTTTCGGTAGCCTAAAGCGTACCGTCTTCAGTGCAAAAAGGATTCTGAATCAGGAGAAGTGCTCTTATATATAGGAGAGGGGCCGGATTTAGTTCAACCAATAGGATTACGGAAAAGGTGGGGAAAGTGGCCAATAGGAATTTAAGAAAGTTAGCTGTGTAAACAGTAGAAAAATTAAGAAAATGTGGACTGAATGTAAAATTTCCAACAATCAGACAAATAGGGAACAGCGAAATCACAATTTACAAGGTTTTTAAAATTTTTATAAATATGAAAAGCTTCAAAGAAATCGAGTTCATGAATGGATTTAGGTCTGCAAATTATTTCAGCTGAATTAAATTTAAAATTATGATTTTCCTCCCAGCAATGTTTAGAAATAGCCGATTTATTGGTTTCTTGTTTGCGGACGTAATTCATATGTTCTTTTAGACGAAATTTAAGACTGCGTTTATAATAAAATATAAGCGCCAATAAATCGGCTATTTCTAAACATTGCTGGGAGGAAAATCATAATTTTAAATTTAATTCAGCTAAAATAATTTGCAGACCTAAATCCATTCATGAGCTCGATTTTTTTTAAGCTTTTCATATTTATAAAAATTTTAAAAACCTTGTAAATTGTGATTTCGCTGTTCCCTATTTGTCTGACTGTTGGAAATTTTATATTCAGTCCACATTTTCTTAATTTCTCTACTGTTTACACAGCTAACTTTCTTAAATTCCTATTGGCCACTTTCCCCACCTTTCCCGTAATCCTATTGGTTGAACTAAATCCGGCCCCTCTCCTATATATAAGAGCACTTCTCCTGATTCAGAATCCTTTTTGCACTGAAGACGGTACGCTTTAGGCTACCGAAACAGCTGTATGCATTTGTAATATTTTTCTTTGGCGTTTCTGACGTAGTAGTTTATTCGGGTTTTAATATTCCAACGCCAAGTCTCCTGTTATTATAATTACCTTGTGTCTCGAAGGCTTAAAATGTGCTACAAAAAACCGCTGATAACAAACAATTTTAAGATTTAAATTTTTGTTTTTATCTTTTTTAGAGCTTAGTGGTATAAAAAACATATTACATACTCAAGTTTTAACCTGAGTCATTACAAACTGGTATTTTTTTGCTGCTAAAAATATCATTTATATTTAAATACTTCTATTTAAAAAACATATTAAATATTATGTACTGTATTAAACCTCTCAGCGTGTAGCCTCAAATGACCATTCTACTTAAAAAATAATCTTATTGGCTACTCTAGCTTCATGATTTTAAGTTACAATTTTACGTCTATCACAATTTGGAGAGAGATTTCTTGCTTTACAAAAGTCAGTCTCAAACCATTTGAAGGGTGTCTATTTGAGTTACAAAAATCCGGTTCAAATGCTTAGAGGGTTAAAAAAAAGTTATCATTTTCAGCTTTAGTGGCATTGTTTTGACTAGTAAATCTATCTCTCATATGAAGTATTAAAATAAAATATAAAAATAAATAAATAAATAAAGGTGCATAGATTCTCGTGATTTATGACTTTAAAGACTTATTCAGTAATATATAAAAATCAAATTTATGTTCGAAAAATTGGGATCTCGACACAGGCGGGAGGGAGTAGGGGGGATGCAGCTGTATATTCTGTTTCATCTTAACTTAAGAGCACTTTATTATAATGAACTCAATCTTAGTTACGATAATACACAACTGTAACGTTATATTGAAGATTAAAAAAAATCATAAAAATAATAATTTTCCTTAATTGATTAAATTAGATTATGCTTCTAAATTAATTGTAACGAACACTCCTCTTAATAATTAATTAATTGACTTTTTAGACTTAGAAATATCAACTTAACGGTAAAAAAATATAGGGGGGGGGGAGGGTAAATCTGTGAATAAGTTTAATTCGATGTCTAGTCAAATGTAGTTAATACTTTGGATGCTAAACCACAGATACTGCAGGAAAACAAAACAAACACGCATGTTGTGTCCACCACAAGATGTATTTTCCTGTACAATTTCACTAAGTGTGAATAATTTATTAAAACTATTTAACATGATGAATGCAAATGATTTTCATCTACGGGAAATCTAACACGAAATATCCAAATAAAGATAGTTTTATCGTCTATAAATAACATCTTAAAAAATGCGTTTTTATAATGGTTATCTCGTATTTCAAGTTTCGTACAGTACAGTTATATGCAATAGACGTTGAGATATTGTCGTCCCGTTATGGGTGAAATTTGCAGTATAGCAGCGCCACATATTGGCCGATAAGCATCCAAACTGAGTTCGCATATGCCTCATAATGGTCTTCTCACACATCAATTTCGTTTGATGATACACAACTAAACCTGAGATATAGCCTTCCTTTAAACTGTTGCAATCACTGTGTAGCAGCGTCACCCTTTGAGCACTTTACACGAAAACGTGACAGGCACTAAGTTATATAAAGGTGCATCGACATACAAATCCGAATAGGACTCCCATTTTGCCCAGTCACCCACCGTTTTCACAGGACCCCATCCCCCCTCCCCCAATTTTTATCACTGTTCGGTAATTTTATGGCCATGAATTTGATTTGGAAAAAGAAAAATAATTAATTTAACACTTAAAAACAATATACACTGGTGGACAATTACTAAGGACGGATGACAAAAACAAAGCTATTGTCAATCGTCCTTAGCAATTGTCCACCAGTGTGTGTGTGTGTATATATATATATATATAATGTTTATTAAATAACATTAATAATATAGTTAAGAAATATAAGAAATGTAATATGTAAATTCCGTGGCAAGTCCCCCCTAAAATTTCTCCTTACCTCGAATATTCATGTTTTAGAATTTTCCAACTCTGTAGCCCCGCAGAAGAAATTTAACAATTAAAATAATCCTCCTCCTCCCCTATAAATCAAATTGATAACCATAAAATGACCTAAAAGTGTTAGAAATAGGGGGTCGTCCCTAAAGAACGGTGCGTTATAGGGCAAAGTGGGCGTCCTATTCGGATTCAGGAGGTTATTTTACATACGAATTTGCAAAAATGGTGTTGGGGACAATTTTCATACAGAGCAGTGTCATTAATTAAATACTGAATCTAGAATTCTTTGCAAAACATCACTCAAAGTTGCACCTCTAAATTTATACAAGTGACGCTCAGTTCATTTAAAACATGTAGAGATACTGATTTTGGCTGCTTATGACCTTCTTTTGTTATTTAGTTATTCAAGTTGTTCCATATAAAAAAAGTCTGAAGTAATATTTAATAGATTTGAAAAAAAAAAAAAAAGAAAGGAAAAGAGAAGAAAGAAAGAGACTGAGCCTATTTTTTTGTTTTTTGAGAAGTAAAGTTCTGGACAAAACATCATTTAATATAGTACAACAGGACTACATTTTAGGTCTATTCTTCCTCTTAAAAGCATGCGGTAACTGTGTTCATTACTTAGCAACGGTTATTTTATTCATTTCTTAAAATCTCTTTGTTACGGCTTTAAAATATTTAGGTCCCCCTTGGCGTTTTTAAAATTTTTATTTCTATTATGGTGATGAATTAAAACGGATATTTTAGTTGGGTAAATGGACCTAGAATTAACCTTATTTAGAAAATCGGTGCCAAAGCTACTTCGGTGACAAATTTCAATTTTAGTAAAGGGGTCCTATATTAAAGATATTCTGTTTCTTTCGTGAGATTTTCTAATTTTTATTTTCAATATTACTAGTTGGTACCCGTCAAAATTTGACGTCTTAATAACATTTAAAAGTACAACTGAAATCTTTTAATAGTCCACCAGCCGAGAACCATTGTTTTATTCTAACTCTTTTAAATGAAGCTTAAAGTGGGTGCGCTGGTTTTGTATGGAGTTGTTGCTCTACAATAGAATTCGACACAGTCACTTTTTTAAGATATTTCTAGCAATTTTCATATTATTTAGTCAAAAAAAAAAGTAAGTTAAACATTTATGAAATATTTATTTAAAAATATCTGATATATAACAACCCCATGAATTCCACTACCATCAATTATGCATACTGTAAACCAAAAGGTGAAAGTAACAAACATGTAAAAACCCTGAAATCTCCTACTTGCGTGCAGATTTAAAAGCGAGTAGAGATTTAATAAAAGGTATATTATATAGTTAATATTAAAAGTGCTTATTTATCTAAGTTAAAGTTTAAACTTTTCTTTAAAGCTTTTGATATTTGAAGTTGGTGTAGCCGTTTTCGCGAGGTGACACACTCGATCATCAGCACCCTTTATGTAAACAGGATTTTGTGCATACCTGCGATCTCGAAGGGGGGGGGGGGATTTTGTTGCTTACGAATTATTTGATCGATATTTTGGTTGGGTTTAATACATACAATTGCATTATATTTTTCCGCTGCATTTCTGATTTTAATTGAAACTTCTATAAAATAATTTTATTGACAAATATCCCCTCCACTATCGAGACCACAGGTATCTACAAAATACCGTCTAACAATTAACAAAGTTGTTACATCGGAATAGTCAAACGAAATTGACTTTTCACAATTATAATATTTTTTGTGATGTGACAGACAGAAATCCCCCCCCCCACCCTATTTCAACCAATACATACATATTATCCAATCTTTGAAAAATAGGACTAAAGAGACTTTAAAACATATAAATTATGTAAAAAAGTTATATGTAAGAAATTATGTGAAAAAGCAACTAATGTATGAATGAATTACGACAATGTTTTCCAATTTGGTCGCAAGTATTAGCTTAAAGGTTCATAATTTCCTTTTTTGGAAAACAGCAAGGTGTGTAATATATATATTTTCCTTTTTCTTTCACTTTCTATAAAATATACACTTTTGCATGAGTTCTACAATATTATGTATAATTCATCTTTTTTTTTTTTTTTTTAGCTTTGGAAATTCTGCTTTTAATTTTTTACTTTTAAACCTTTTTTCTGGTTAAATTTTTATTTCTTATTGAAATAAAATTTGCCTAATTCAAACAGACAAACCACCAATAAAATTTTTAGAACTACTATTCAGTAACAATTAATAGTTTACCTGATTTTGTTACTTCAAACTGGCCTTTTGAATGTAATACTAACAACTTAATTTTTCATAACTTTTTAGTTTTATAAATTTTTATAGTGAGCTATCTACTCACATAAATATAACAAAATAAATAAAGTAAAAGAATCATTTTAGTCTAACTTTATTCATATAAAAGTTCAATAAAAGTTGAAAACTACATAAACCAAATAAATAAGCGGTAATTTATAATAAAAACTCCTTTCCAATACACAATTAACATGAAAAACTTAGTACATAACACATTTATAATTATCAAGCAACCAATTTACATGTTTACAGAACAGCAACAGATTTTTTTTTTTTATATGCTTCTTTTGAAAGCACGTATAATCGTGTTAGTGATCCGAATCATTAACTTGCCATAGATTAAAAAATAAAATAAAAATAAAACACTTCTTTATATACAAAATCAAGTGTTTTGTTAATTTTTAGTACGATGTGAAAATTAAAAGTTTTGATTAATCGAATTTAATAGCTGGGCAAAGTAAATAAATACCATCATTGAAATAAACATATAGATACAGTGCAGAAGAAAGGTTAAATATTTATATACAAGAATATTTTAAATAAACGAAGTAATTTATACAATGCAGAAAAAAAAGTTCAAAAATTCAGTTTCCTGTGCTAAAAGATAAGGAATTATACACAATAACGTAGGACACCTGCAAAAGAATAAGCTTTATACAGAGTGGATGAAATAAAACAAAAGAATCTATACACAACTTGATGTCGTTCAAAGTACGAAATTGTGAACATTTTAAGCTAATACTTACTATCAAATTGAAAAGAGAAACGACGAAAGTCGTTATAAACGACGCAGTCGAAGCGATAAAGTAAACACATGACGAGTAAACATGAACGATCATCTTTACGGTTGCGGAAAGGAATAGAGCCTGCTTCGGTTGCTTCTCATTGGTTCAAAGCAAAGCGTGCAAATTTCAGCTATTGGTCTCCGATTGCATCTAGGGTAAGGAATAGCCTTCAGCGCATGCTCAGATCGTGAGATTTTGGTCCTAAAGAAATACCTTTGTGCTTTAATATATAAGATTATTATTTTTTTTAATTGATGCGAGAGGGAAAAAAATGAAAAATATTTTTAATTGGGACACAAATAATAAATACAATCTATAGAAAAACCGTAAATATAATGATAAATATAATAATAATAATAAATGTCATGTCCTTCAAATTTGATTCTTCATAACAAGAAATATATTTCTTATTCATCAACTAAATTTCTTTTTATAAGGGGATTTTCTTTTCTTTTTTTTCTTTTTCTTTTTCCTTTTCTTTCCTTTCCTTTTCTTTTCTTTTTTTTTTTTTTTTTTTTTTTTTTTTTAAAGAAAGAAATGAACGCGTATTTTTATTTATCATCTTCCCATATATACATTTTTCCCTTTTAATAATTTAAAGTTAAAATGAAGTTTTTATTGAATATTTTTTTGAACCAATAATCCGATTGAACTCAAAATACGTCGATAGTCGGATTTTGTTCTGATTAATAAGGATACTAATTTTTCATAGTTGAAGAGTGTAGCTGTGCATAGCGTATTAAACCTGATATATTCAAGGTAACACACAGCAAATGATGACAACCCCCACTGGAATAATCAATCTTATCCTGACGTACTAAAACATATTTTCAGATTTTCTTTGTTAAGTTCATTGTTCTAAAAAAGTTAAATTTATGGAAGACTAGAATTTGACTTTTTGTAACTAATATTCAACTCAACTGGATTCTGGATACATTCCAACAAAACATTTTCTTATTTCGTGGCCTTGATACTCGAGATGTAAAGAGGATAAAATTTTTACTTAGCTCATTCTGATTTTTTAATATAATCGGAAGACCAAACAAGAAAACATTCAAAAATTGTCGTCTTCAGAAAATATTTGGCGTAATTTTGATAATTTTTTGTGGTCGCTGTAATTCATTTCAGTAGATAATATTTTCACTTTCTGGTGTTTTATGAAGAGTAGAATCACATATATTTTTTTTTCAATATTTTTTTGAAGACGACACCTTTTGAATGTTTCCTTGTAAGACAAAATAGTGCATGTTATTCATCCAGAATATATATGCCAGTATGATGTGGCCACCACAAGACATTCTTCTACAAATTCACGCAATACAAATTATTTTTTGAATTATTTTCCATAATGAACGCAGACTTTTTTTTTTCTCCGTAGAGAAGTTTAACACTAGATGTTGAAGTCGAAAGAAAGTGGATTTTATGCTAGCATCAAAGCTAATGCGATTTTCTTTTTCTTTCTTTTCTTCTTTTTTTGGGGTGTGTGTGTGTGCGTGTGTGTTTAAAGTGAATTAAATATATAAATAAAATTAATAAATTCGTTTTAAATTTGCATAGATTTATGGTTCAACCAATCGTTTTAAAGGTATTGACGAGTTCTTTTGAATAATATCGATATTGAAAATGTACAGGATGTAATGGACTTTTCACTCTGAAAATAATTATTTAAAAAATACATAGAGTATTACGTAATTTTTGAGTAAACCAGCCATGAAATTGCAGCAAATTAAAAAAAAAGAAAGAGGAAAAAGAGAATGTTTATGAAATTTATCTCACAAAAAAAAAAAAAAAAAAAATGGTTTAATGTATTATTAAAATTCCAATCTTTCTACATTAATTGAAAAAGAAAGATAAATATATATATTTAAAAACTTCGGCCAAATTCTCTCAATTTTGAAAAAATGTTTAGTGCTGCCATCTATGTATGAAAATTAATACTAGATGTATTATTTTCACATTAGTGTAATTTTCAAGTGTCGGGTTTAATTTAAGACTTAAGACCAATTCAGTATGCAAGAATTCTAGGAATGTCTTACGTGGGTGGTCTTTCTAAGGGGTTCTAGACCGTATTTACGAAAGTTTTGGAGAAAACCATGAAAAATTTGGAACGATTATTCCGACGAGCGTCACCTGACATCCAACTAGGCCCCTTTAAGTACATATCCTCTTGGCAACTTGTAGGATTGCATAAAGTTCAGGAAATAATACTTTGTTCAAAGTTTTTTAAATATTTCCAATTATATAATTAGAGTTTCATGGCGAATTAACGATTGAGTTTTAAAACAAAACTTAAAGAATGTTATAACTTTTCTTAACATAAATATTAGAAAAAGAGTGTAATCAAGAAAAAAAAAAAAAAAAAAAAAAAAAAAAACTGTAGAAAAAACTGTAGAAAAAAAAAGAAGGGGGGGGGGGCAAAATACAATTACACGCGTTCATTGATGACAAAGAATTTAAATAAAGCAGTTTAGGATTTTCTAAAATCTAGCAGTGATCTATTAGCAAAAACGTCATGTTTTTATGCTATATCTAACATTTTCATTTATTTTATGTAATTTTTCAATATTACGCGGATTTAAAACAATGCAAATAAAATTTCTGATAATAATGATTTATGAGCACAAAGAATAACAGTGGGGGAAAAAAGCACGACTTTACTTTTAATCTAAAAATTCTCATCATAGAGATTTTTTTTTGTTGATAGGAAAATCATCATTAAAACCTAATTGACATGGTTGAACTTGCAATAACCGTTGGCACAATCTTATTAGTTGAAATATTAAATAATTTTATCTATAATTTCGCGAGTTGCGGTGTCTGATCCTCGTTAATCTGTTCTGTACTATCAATTCATCGACTGTTCGTGAATTTCGTTGGAATATTATAACGAAGGAAGAACATTTATATGCATGTAATCCCTTTAGCAACTGTATACGAAAACTGCACCCAAAAAATGACACTTTTTTTTTTTTTTTTTTTTTTTTGAGATATTCCAAACAACTCATTATTAATATTTTTTTATAGATTTTCTACTGCAACTCAGCAGCTAATACCCCAGGAAAATACTATTTAGGATTAACTATTATGCTAGTAATTTTTTCAGAGGAATCGGCGACTCAATTAAAAAAGTTTCCTTATAGGTAAAGCATACATTATTCTCTGATACATCTCCGTACCGGTAATAAACAAATTTCACAAATAAAAAATAAAGTAGTTCTATGTGGTCAAAGCGAAAATAATAATAATAAACAAATAAATAAATAAATAAATAAAATAAAATAAATAAATAAATTGTTGGTTTCGTTTGCGAATGTTTGATTAAATGTTGTAGATTAAAACCTTTATTTAAATACCGTAAATCCTCTTTACTTGGTTGGTTGGTTAGGGTCCAAAGACTGTAGGTGGATTGCCCTCCGTAGGGGTCTTTCTAAGGGGTCCTAGTCCGTAATTATGCGAGTTTCGGAGAAAACCACCAGGTTTACTTGGACCTTGGAGGGTTATTTGAAAATAATACGATAAAATAATTAAAATCACTCCTGTCACTGCTTTAGTGAAGTACTCGACGAATTGCTAGGAACGACTTTGAATTATTTTATCGTTTTGGGTTCAAAAATTCCTTGAGTGTCCAAGTAACTTTACGATACTGTGGTACATAAAGTTATTGTGTTTACATTCAATAAATAATAGTTGTAAAAAGATTCATAAAAATTAAACTAACTTTATAAGAACTTATTGTTTTTAATAAAGGATGTTAAAAAATAAATTTTGAAGATTTGAGAATAGATTTCTCTTCTAAGGAATAAGTTTCAAAGCTTTTCTTTTTTTGTGCACTTTTCCTGCATTTTTGTTTTTCCCTTTGGCAGTTTAAACCTCTTTAAAACTCCATACATTATTCCGTAAATACACTCATGTCCATAAATTAAGGATAACGCTAACTGCGGCAAATAAAGGTTCAGATGCAAAACAAACATGACTTATTCATGAAACCCATTTATTAAACAAAAGTTCAAGGTGGTTTATGTAGAATACCATTCATAAAAACCACGATTTTTTCTCCCTGGAGCAATTACAAAAAATATCTCCTTCACAAAAACTTAACATTACATGGTTAATACATTTTATGTCTCCCAAATGATGGAATACAGTTCGTACAACGCCTAGGTCATGCTGAGTGTATTAAATTATCGATCTGATCTTGGGGAAGATTACTCCACTCAGCAGGCAATGCTCTCCGAAGTTCCGATGCACATGTAGGAGATGGTTGACGGGCTGCAACACATGCTCTATCGGATTCAAGTCAGGTGAGAATGCTAGCCATTCCATACGGGTGATATCCTCAGATTGTAGGAATTCGTTTACGATGTTTGCACGATGAGGATGGGCATTTTTATCCAAAAACACAAATTCTGGGCCCATGGCACCCCTAAACAACAGTACATATTTTTACAGAATGATATATTGATAAATTTGGCCTGTCATGGTTCCGATTTGAATATGCAGATCTGTTCTGGACCCAATATGATTCCACCCCAAACGAACTCTCCTGCACCACCGTAACGGTGTCGTTCAATGATGCTGTCATGATGATAAAAGGGTACCAGGCATTCTCCATATGAATGTCCGACGTGAATCAGACAGCAAGCTAAACCTGGACTCGCCGGAAAACATTATACAAGTCCACTATGCCGCTGTCCACGTTGCATATTCTCTACTCCAAGCAAACCACTGGAGACAGTGCTTTGCCATGAGCGGAACACATCTGACAGGCCTGCGAGCATATAGGCTAATATCTCCTAAACGTCTGTACACGGTTTGCCTTGAAATTGTGGTACCCGTAGCTGCAGATATCTGACGAGACAAGTCTGATGCTCTGTTCCGTCTGCTTTTTTTGGCAGTTACTTCCAAATACCGGTCGTCATTCGGCGTTGTAACACTGGGCCTACCAGTACTGTAACGTCGACTGGCATTTCCATCGTTTTGGAATCGTTTCCAAAGCCTAGAGATGACAATTTGGGCGATTCCAAGTTCTTCCGATACTTCTATCTGAGTACGCCCACATTCCAGTCAGCCGTAACGCTTGCGAACAATTTCCCCTCTTTGCTCCCATTCCTTATCTACCCCTTTCTTACACTTTCGTCATTGTGACGTCATACTGACGTCATTTGACAGCTTCCTATAATTTGCATATTATTCTTGGATGTGTGCGGTAATTCTACAGGTGAAATTTTTGCATTCAAGTTCAAGTTCCGTGTGATTCCGAATTATCCTTAATTTATGGACATGAGTGTAATTACTATATGCCTATCTTCTATTTTATAAAATTTATGATATTTTCTATCTTTTGTATGTCATTACTTTCGTGCGAAGTTGATATTAAAAAGATATATAAATATTATTATTATCATCATTAATTAAAGAATTTAATAAAAAATATTTTTTGTTCTTTCCTCCATAACAAAAAAAGTGACCCACCAAGAAGGAGTGAGGACAAAAATTGGTAGATGGGGTGGAATGGTTGGACCGAATGGGACAAAAATTGGTAGATCTCCATGTGGAGAAAAACAATTCAATACAGTTTCAGAAAATTTGAATGAATTAATCAAGAAAAATGGCCTCACAAAGTAAACAAGTCAATAGCGCGTTGGCCCACTTCTGGCCCTTATGTACGCAGTTATTCGGCTTGGTATTAATTGATAGAGTTGACAGATGTGCTCCTGTGAAGTATCGTGTCAAATTTTGTATAATTTTTGCGTTAGATTGGTAAAATACCGAGTTGGTTGTAGGACCCTTTCTATGATGCTCCAAACGTCCTCAGTGGAAGAGAGATCTGGGGACTGAGCTCAACCCCATTTCACTGAGCCGCCTATTAAGGGTATTTGAAATTACTGAAGTACCAGTTGCACGTAGGATCGACGATAATGATGAATTGGTGCTTGATTCCCTCAAAACCTGTATGTATGTCAATTTGTGTCCAGTTTGCATTATTCCTGCTTGGTGCGTCACTTTTTTTGTTATAGAGTGTATATTGAATACAGAAAGTAATATTTTTCAATTCTTTAACTACTTTAGCACGTTTTATTTAAATTTACATTTATATTGTTAAATTAATAAGATAATACTATTAATAATAACCTTTTCTTTACAGCTGTAAGGGGAAAAAACTATTTTTTTTTTTAACTTCTAGAGTATGTAATGATAAAACAAATCCGCGAAAAATCTTACGTATTGTTTATGTATATTATACTAATTTCAAAAAATGAAAATTAATCTTCATTTAAATTGATTTTTGTATAATTGGTATATTGTTAACTGTATTTTAGAACTTAAAATATTAATTAAAATAAATAGAATATAAAAGTATTATACATTGACTTTTCTTTACAAGAGAGGGCATCACTGTTGTCTGAGTGAGGAATGCCGACCGGGTGTCGGCCTGGATAGCTCAATTGGTAGAGCCTTGACTTTGTATGTCAAAGATCCAGGGTTCAAGTCCCGGTCCAGGCATTATTTTCACTCAGTCGGAAAAATTAAATTTCAATAAATATGATTTTCTTCCAATCAGTTGATTGTGCGTTTTTAATAAAAATTGTAAAATAAAGGGTTTAACACGAACACGAACACTCACATTTACTTTTCTTTTCTGTATTGTTTTGTTTTGAAGAACGGTGAAAGGCGGGGCTTTAGAAAACAGGGCTACCGCCCCCTCAACCCCGTTTCATTAATGCACCTATATTTATATAGAATTTAATTCAGTTATTAAAAAATAATTCTGTTTTTAAAAGATAATTTATTTAAATTATTATTAAAAAAAAATTATCTTTTATGATAATGCAGACGATTTCCCTATTAGAAAAGTAGTATAACATTAAATAACCAAAAAAGTCCATTTTATTCTCAGTATTTAAAAAAAATATATATATATATATATATATATATATATATATATATATATATATATATATGTTTTTTTTTTTTTTTTCGTTAAACGTAAAAAAAAATCGATAACTTTGTTTTAAATTATCGCAGATCGATGGTTCAACCATTCGTTTAAAAGGTATTGGCGAGCTCTTTTGAAAAATACCCATCATGAAAATTTGCTCCCCTCAAGGGGATGACTTCCCCTCCAGGGGGGAGAAGGAGAGGCTCCTACATACAAAAATTTTTTTTCCCAGTTGACTATCTCTATTACAAAAAATGTATATTCGTTTCATTTGGTTTAGTGCAGTCTATAGATGTTAAACTCTACTTATCTGTAAGTTCCCCTATAGACGTAATGTATTTGAATACTTTTGAGTGTCCCTGTACACGAACCAATAGCTTCATTTCAACGAAAAGCTTAGTTTAGCATCCCTATATGATATACATTTAGAATACTATGTTTGAACTTTCTGCCATAATTTGTTTTTGAGATATGCTGATAACTAACAAACACACACACAGACAGACACACTCACAGACACACACGCAGACATACACACAGACCATTTGCTAAAAATATGATTTTCGTATTCAGGGGACCGTTAGAACATGTAAATATAACAAAATCTCACTTTCGAAAATTTGACCCAAAAACATTACTTTTTCTACCTTATGGGTAAGAGAAAGTAGTAAAAATGGGGCATTACCATTGAAACTAGTATGTTGTGGCCACCACAAGACTTTCTTGTATATTTTCCTATACAAGTCACTCAATAACAATAAAAAAAAAAAAAAAGAAAAAATCAAGTTTTTTTTCGTTAAAAGTAAAAAAAAATCGATAACTTTGTTTTAAATTATCACATATTTATAGTTCAACCATTCGTTTTAAAGGTATTGACGAGACCTTTCGGAAGATACCCATCTTGAAAATTTACCCCACCCCGGGGGGTACTTCCCCCCAGGGGGGGAAGCGATGCCCCCACATGCACAAAATTTTTTTCCTAATGAACTACTACTATTATCAATAATTCATATTAATTTTAATCATACTAATTCATATTAACTATATACCAAGTTTGGTTAAATTTCGTTAAGTTTTTTTTTTTTTAAATTACGATTTCTTTTTCTAAGTTTTTTTTTTTTTTTTTTTCATAAAAAGTAAAAAAATCGATAACTTTGTTTTTAATTATCACAGATTTATAGTTCAACCATTCGTTTTAAAGGTATTGACGAGACCTTTCGAAATATACCCATCTTGAAAATTTACTCCCCTCGAGGGGGGACTTCTCCCCCAGGGGAATTGACGAGGCTCCTACACATACAAAAATTTTTTCCAGTTGACTATCTCTATTATAAATAATTCTTATAAATTTCATAATGATTACTAAAAAACAATTCTCTTTATGCACATTTATACAAAATTTTGTCCTATATCACACCATGTTAAAAATTTAGAAAAAGCGGGATCGCAACGCAACCTGTCAGACAATTTTTACCAAAAGTTGATAGGCACTAATTTATGTCAAGTTGCAACTACATACCAATTTGTATGAAATTTTGTGGCAACTGTATCTCAGACACACACACACACAGACTGACAGACAGACAGGCATTTTCTAAAAATGGCCAAATCGTGTTCTACAGCTCTCAAAATGTGTAAATCCATCAAAAACCCGAGGTCGAAAGTTTTTACGAATCCAATACTTTCTTCTATTGAATATAGAAGAAAGTAAAAATCTAAGTTGGTGCGCGTTTTAATGTGTAGACGATCCTCAATTCAAAATTTAACTTTATTTTCTAAAACTATTTACAGTTCCCCGTCGAAGGATGCCTATTACATTTTTGTGCATCGATTAACAACGAAGTTACATTCAGTGTTGCGTTTTTTTTTTTTTTTTTTTTTTTTTTTCCCGACTGTACATAAATATTGTTACAATGACAGTAGAATACAAGAAAAATTCATGATTCAATGCAGAATTTACCAATAGATCCAAAAATAGGATAGCCAGTAATAATTTTAGAGATGAGAAAGAATAAAAATATGCATAAAATATGTAATATTAACATGTAGAAATAAAGAGAGTAATATGCATTGTAACATTACATAGATATTTATATGTGTGTGTGTGTGTGTGTGTGTGTGTGTGTTAGATTATTCATGAAAATGTTTAAACAGTTAATTAACTATATCAAATTGAGATTATTTTTAATTTGTTTATTTAAATAATATGAAATATTATCTACATAATTACTGGTATCTTTAAAATTACTCAACTCTTCTCTTCTCTCTTTTCTAAGAACTTAAATGATTGGAAGGAAGGAAGATTCCCCCCCTTTCAATCTTTCTTCTTATCTTCTTCCCTGCCGATCACTTTGTCACGGTAGTAAATTTTAAATTACTGTATAAATTGTAAAAGTGCGTTACGGATAATTTGTGATATTTCTGTATTGCATCGATTTTCTTTTCTTTTGTCGAATTAAACTTTTTCTGAAATAATTCATTTTTGATCTGCAAATTTTTGATCTGAAATAATTCATTTTTGATCGAATCACTCAGCATAGTTTAAAATGTTTCTATATCTTACAGTTTGTTTGTTAATAAACTACTCATATTGGTTCGTGTATAAAAGATCATTTTTTATTTCCAACTTATTTTAATATATATATATCAAAAAAAAAAAAAAAAAAAAATGAACACATAAGTTTGTTTTTAATGTTTGTTTGCTGTAATAGCATCTTCCATGGTGACAATAATTTAAACAGAATTCAGGTTAAAAAAAACAAAAAAAAAAAATCAATCCCTTGAATCAGTCACAACGAAGTACAGATAAACATATTAAAGCACTTCTAAAATTGTCATATTTTAAATACATAAATTAAGCCATGTAGATCCTATAGCAAATATTTGATAGTTAAAAGTGGTTCTTTCAAAATAAATATATAGCTGAAATGAGAACCCTTATTTCGTGAGTAATTCGAAGTTTAACGAAGGACTATTTTTATATAATTACAGTTAAAAAGTTTTCAAATTTTTTCTTGCCTCGAATGATATACTTTGTAAGTATGAAAAATATTTTCCATAAAATCGATTAGCGTTTAAAAAGCAAATAGTAAAAGCATGAAAAAGGCGTGGATTAAAATAAAGTTTAATTACTTAAAAAGTCGATTTGCAGTATTGATTAGGGTGAACAGCCGTAAGTTAGTTAAATTAGAAAATTCATAGTAAATGATGTTCATGCCAGTATCATAAAATATATTTTAAAAGTAGTATAACATCTTTCAAACGAAAATATCCCTCAAAATAGACGGTTTTGTAAAATTTTACCTTATTCGCCATGTTAAAAAATTCGTAAATTTCAAATAAGATACGAAATTTTCAAAACTGAATTTCATAGTTAAGTATGTTTATGACAGCATGAGGACTAAAATCTTAAAGCTGGTCTCAGATCTTTGCATTAAAATTATTCCTTTTAATACACGTTTAATGGAAAAATTTCCCTATACTCTCATGTTAAGAAAATCATAAATTTCGAATTACTTAGGAAGTTTTTTAATTAGTATTTTGGAAATCAATAGGGTTCCTGCTAGATTCATAAGTAATATTTCAAAACTAGTTTTATTTCTCAGCAATTTTTTGTTCTTGAGCCATCGAGTACACTGACTACCAAACCGACACAGTAACACACTGAGAAATTAACAAACAGACACACTCAAATCACGGACACATATTAACTTTGTTATTTTCGGATTCATCTTTCCTCGAAACGTGTAATACAATCAAAAACTCGAAGTCGAAAATTACGATTACCTAAGTTTCACATACTTATAATACGACGGGACGTTACACTAATTGGCATAGGTGTACTTTGCTCAGTTCCTCATCATACATACTATATATCTTCGCATAAATTTCTAGTACAAGACATACTATATTCATGTTAAAAGAAATGAATTTGACGAATTGCTCGACATGGTGACAGACTGAACTGTCCCACTTCATAGGCTATTCAGTTCGATTCAGTTGTAATTTGTTAATATGTTTTATCGGGGTAAGTTTTGTAGTTTAATGTTCATGCATTTCCAATAAAGCTCTAGATCAGCGGTCGTCAATCGCCCATTGGCGACCATTGCATTGAAAATGGAAGCACTGAATTCAAACCCTAGTTTACCATCGTGGCAACCATTTTACTTTATTTACTTTTTATTATTATAATTACTATTTAATCATAAGCATGGAATAAAACGCCATATCAGCCAACAACTATGGATTCTCCGTATTTTCTGCAGAGAGCATTAGTAAACTACGGAACTATTGCTCCCCAAGATGTTGAAAAATGTGGAATCGGGATACTCTAACAATTATTATTATTATTTTTCTCTATTTATTTATTTTTTAACACTGATTTTTAACGCAATCACGATTTCAAACGTTTTTAATGAAGGACGTATTTGGCATTTACAGCTGATAACATACTGTCTCATTCTCGGAATGCACCACTACCGATGTTTATCTATCCATGAAAAGGCAAAAATTGAAAAAAAAAAAAAAAGAAAGAAAAAAAGAAAAGAAAAGAAATGCGAATTTTATTGATTAACGACGAATATATTTTAGTAGCTGATTGCGATTTAACCTAAATTATGTGGACGAACGGTGAAATGTCTTGTCATTTCAAAATAGGTCGAAAAATTGGCGACTATTTCAGGAAATGGCTTTGAAGAACTGCGATTTTTCCTTCCATTACCCTAATATCGTAGGTAATGGAAGTATTGTATTGGTTCCAAAAATTCGATATCGAATTTTCACATGATTTACACATTTTAAGGTCTCCTGAGTCCAAAAAAGTAGTTTTTGGCAATTGGTCAGTGTGTGTGTGTGTGTGTATGTATGTGTACGGGGAATCTTCTGGCTATTATATCTTGGAAACTAATAAAGACATTACTACAAAACTTCAGAATATATATAGGTCTGGTGTATAAATGAATTTTCTAAATTTTGGTGAAAATTGGAAAAGAAGTGGGTAATCGGAAACCGGAATTTGGACCGTAAGTCCGTATCTCAAAAACAGCTCTATCATTTTTTTTCAAATTTGCTACATAGACAGTTATTTAGATGTCCTTTCGAATGATGTGGTTGGTTAGTTCAGGAAAATTAATAGGCATTCTGTATAAATAGCTCAATTACAGATCTCGCAAGTGCGTTCCCTTAAAAATGTCTGTACGAAATTTTTTCCAAACTCGCCGTATTAACTCCCTTATAATATCCTTTTGTATGTAATTATTCTTTTCCGGTCAATAACTGAGTATGCCAAGTTTTGGTAAAAGTTGGTATCTCAAAAACGGCTCTAACGATTTTCTTGAAAATTGTTACATAAATACATTTTAAATATTCTTTCTCATGCATTGCGTGGTTATTACAGAAAAATTAACAGTCATCCTGCTTAAGTAGGTTAGTTTTAGATCTCTGAAATTAATATTTTAAAAAATAACTGTACCAATTTTCTTTTCTTTTTTCTTTTTATTTTTCTTATTTTGTAACTTGCCATGTAAACTTTCTTTTATATGTCTTTACACGTGTATTAAGTTTCTCTTACAAAGTGCATTTAATGGGTATAATGAAAGTCGTCTGGAGGTTTCACATCAGATTTTTATCAATTAGCAACAAAATGATTGTACATTTCGGCAATTATTTACTTTACAAAACTTATGTTTTGAGAATTAGCCGCAAAATTATTACGCTTTTCAATAATGAACCGCAAAAATATTTCATATTTCGGTAAATAACTTTGTAAAAATGTTGAATTTATCAATTTGCAACTAAATAACAGCCTATTTCTGCAATTATTCGTGTTATCGAACGTAAATTTTGATAATCAGCTTCGCATTTATTTCATATTTCAGTAATGTAACGCAAAACTATTATGTATTTCAAAAAATAATTTTAAAGAAAAGGGTGATGTTTATTGAATAAAAAATCGCATACTGCGGAAATTAGCTGCAAAAATATAACATATTTCGAAAATCAACTTTAAAAAGGAAATTGTGCCAATTTTATTGATTAGTGATATATTACTTATATATCTAAAAGAGGCTTCCAATAGCTCAAAAATGGCTACCATTTTTCAGCCATCTCGTAGCAAGCGGTTACCATTTATAATTGTTAGTCTAGAGCAGGGCCACCAACCTTTTCGAATTCACGGACCACTAAATTCACAATTTAAATTCCTCCGAACCGCTAACACGTTACCTTTCTAAAATTAACATATTTTTATTTCAGACATTTTGTCAAACATCTAAAAAAGTAATTGGCGATTCACCTATAGCATGTAATTATGCGGCTTCTTTTAATTATTACCTTGTTTTCATTAACTTCTATTCTTGTTTGTTTGTTTGTTTGTCCGGACAAATCTTGAAATCGAATTTTAACTAACTTCCTTACTAGCTACACATTTGAAACTTTCACAGTAGCTCAGAACCCGGTGACAACACAATATTTCGAAGTCCGATTTTTGAATTTTCGATTAGTTTCCTTATAATTAATTAAAATGTGAAAATAATAACTTCCTAATACCTTATAAATAGCCATTAAAATATTAGCTAATTATACACTGTTCGACATTGAAAATGCAACACCAAGAAGGAATGGTAATAACGGAATGAAATTTGTTGGACACATGCATTATAGTAGGAAGAACAATTGATTAAAACTTCAGGAAATTTGGAGTAATATGTACTGAGAAAACAGTACATAAAGCAGCGACCTCTGTGCGCAATAACAGCACATATATCTGCCTGGGCGTTGAATCGAACAGCGATTGGATGACATGTACGGGTAAAGCACTTCATGAAGCTTCAACACGATGCCACAATTCATCGTTCGAAGTTACTGGTGAATGGTGGGGAGCCAGTCGCTTTTCAATGATTAAACAGTCCTTTTCATTGGTGCGAGATCAGGAGAAAGCGCTGTCCAGAGCAACAGTCGAACACATTCGGCATCAAGGAAGGTCCAGACAATATGGACAACTTGCGGTCGTGCATTGTCCTGCTTAAATGTTGCGCTTCGGAGGCCTTGAACATAGGGCAGAGCTATGGGCCTTAACTCGTCAGAAATGTAATGGCTAGTATCCAGAGTGGCGGGAATGAAAATAAGAGGTGACCGGGACGTGTATCCAATGGTACAACATACCATCAATCCAGGTGGTGACTCAGTATGCGGCTACCAAATTTCTGATTACCCTCAAAACTGCATCACTGATATGGGCACCATTAATGTGTGAACAACGATGAACCTGGGCGCAGGAATGGCCTGAAGTCACTTTTCAGACAAATCACAATCCTGTTTACCGCATCAAGATTGCCTTATCCGTATTTAACGGCATTATGAATAATGCACATTACCATCTGAGATTTGACATCATCATACTGTCCTTCATTTACAATGATGTTATGGGTTCCCATTGGATACACGTCTCGATTACTTCATGTTCGTATTCCAGGCACTCTGAACAGCGGCCATTAAATTTCTGATGAGTTAAGGCCCGCCCCTCTGCCCTGTATTCGAGACCTTCGTAGCGCAAAATTTAAGCAAGATAATGAATGACCGCAAGTTGTCCATATTGTCTGGACCTTCATTGATGCCGAATGTGTTCGACTGTTGCTCTGGCCAGCGCGTTCTCCTGATCTCGCACCAATGAAAATGACTGTTTAATCGTTGAAAAGCGACTGGCCCCCCACCACTCACCAGTAACTTCAATCGATGAATTGTGGCATCGTGTTAAAACTTCATGAAGTTCTCTACCCGTACATGTCACCCAATCGCTGTTCGATTCAATGCCTAGGCAGATAAGTGCTGTTATTGCTCATAGAGGTCGCTGCTTTATGTACTGTTTTCTCAGTACATATTACTCCAAATTTCCAGAAATTTTAATCAATTGTTCTTCCTACTATAATGCATGTGTCCAACAAATTTCATTCCATTATTATCGTTCTTCTTGGTGTTGCATTTTCAATGTCGAGCTGTGTATAATAATAATATTAGTATATTATTAATATTAGTATAATATTAATATTAGCTAATTTATTGTTGCCAAAAAAAAAAATACGAGTTAATTTCCTTTTGACATGAAGTAAGTACATTTAATTAAACGTGGGCGTTAAAAAATTGTAAAAAGTTAAATTATGCATCTCACGAAAATTTGACGTCATTATCAATTTAAAAATTTCATACTGTTGCGTACTTGGGGGTTCGTAAGTTGTTCGAGAATGAGAGGCGAAACTTGCAAAAATTCAGGAGCTTTACTTTCAGAAAATTCCAGAAGAATACAAGTCTATAAACTGAGTATCAGCCTCAATTCTACCAATAAACAGAGCTTAAAGAAACAGCTGTCAACAGCAAATCCACTGTATAAACTGTATAGCAACTGTATACACGTAAAGCAATTCTGTAATCTAATTTAATGAGGAAGAGAGATTCAGAAAATCTTGAAATTAAAATTAACATCTGTAAAATTTCTAAAAAAAAAAAAAAATTTTAATGCAGATAATGTGAAGATTTTTCTGCGGTTCACAGGTTCCCGACCACTGGTTTAGAGCACTAATTTCCAGTGCAACAATCATCATTCCTTTTGTGAAATATTGCTCTATTCTGCTATCTTTAAAAAATCGTAAATTACAAATAATTCACAAAATTTTCAAATTAGAAAATTCAAAGTCAATGATGTTCAATCCAGTATCATAAGCGATATCTTAAAAATAGTCTGACATTTTTAAAATGAACGTATTCCTTAAAATGAACATTTATGCGAAGTTTTGCTCTATACTGCCATGTCAAGAAAATCGTAATTTTCGAATTACTTGCGAAATTTTTAAAATAGAAACTTAAGAGTAAATGATGTTCGTGCTATTATCCTAAACGATATTTTAAAAGTAGTGTGACATCTTTAAGACGAAAATATACCTCAAACGGGTTATGTAATATTACGTCCTATTCTGACATGTTATGAAATTCGTAAATTTGAAAAGGATTACGGAACTTTCATTGTTAATTATGTTTTAACCAGCATCATAACTGTTATTTTAAAGCTGGTCTGACATCTTTACAGTATTTTTTTTTCATGTCAAAAAAATTGCAAATCAAATAGTTCTTCCCAGTGTCATAAGTGATATTTTAAAACTGGTCCAACCACTCTATGATCATTTGTTCGTGAGATATCATGTACACAAACTAACAAACTAAAACATTAACAGACTAATAAACTAACACATTAACAGGCTAACATACTAACACATTAACAGACACCCTACAGATGGACACTATATCAATTTTGTCATTTTCGGATTCCTCACTTCCCTAAACGTGCAGAACTAAAGGTCTAAAAATTTCACGACTACCTAAGCACCCCATATGCAGTGTATAACGGGGAACTAAAAAAAGATGAGGATATTCGATTTCATTGAAAATTAAAAGAGAGAACTGAAAAACCAAAGTAAAAAATCTGATGCAGTTTCAACATGATTGCTTTATACACCCCTTGAATTATGCTAATTTCTACGAAAACGTTGACATTATTGTGTGAGATTATAGTTAGGTTCGTAAATAAACAAGCAGCTTGCACTTCACAAACATTTCTGAAAACAAGCTAAGAAAGACTATTGCTCCAACCAAAAAAGTCATGGTAAAATAGAATTATATACACCGCCAACATCGAATGTCGTTTGTAGAGGAACAGTGAGTAGTCCTGCAGTGGGAACAGTGGGAATTCTGTAATAATAGTGTTCCACAGATTATTACAGAATCCCTCATTGGCAAATGCACAGCTTAGAGTTCAACAGGATTCAACTCGAGTGTATAGAGTCTGCTTTTGTTTTCTTTGGCGAAAATATTTTTTTAATGTGAAATATTTTGAATAAGTTGTATTAAAGTAATACATTGTTTTTAGTATATATACTGCAATAAATCAATTTATACAATGTAATCAACTATAATTTTACATTGGACTATTTTTCGATAATTTTCGTATCAAGTCACTAAGTTTTTATCCAACACCGACTTTGGTATTTGCTTCAATTTTGGTGATTTGATTTAGGGTTGCCAAAGTTTGGGAGCTCTTATTTCAATAAGAACAGAGGTCTGGAATTTTCTGAAAGATTGATTCATTTGTAGCGCACAACTTACTTCTTCGAAAGTTTTATAATGATTTACTAATATTATATAAGTGACTAAGAAGTTTATACAAAAAGAAGTTTTTATTGATGAATGTAGGATAGAACTTGCCTATTTTTTTTACGCTCTAATTTCTAAACTGTATTACAGTAAAAGTTAAAACAAGTGTTCATTTTTTCATTTTCATGAAAGTGGGCGTTGACTTAGCGCTCAATTAGATAATATGGATCCCAAATTTGGCTGAAAATGGTAGTTTAGGATTTCTAAATTTTTGAATCTCTAACTTCAGTAGGAGTCGAGTTCTGGAATTTACAAGAACAATTCATTGATTTCTAGCTTAAAACTTTTTCTACCTTAAAAACTTTATAAATCACTCATAAGATTCTCGAGGAATTCAAATTCTGTTCATTTCGTACTGTGTGATGGTTGATCGCTGTTCCTGCATTAGCGAAATTTCTACTCTGTAGTGTATTTAACCCTGTTAACTTGACTTCTGCAATAGGAATGACTGTTTCATTGGATTGTATCAAAAATATTTGTTTATTATTTGTGAACGCCGCACCTCTGATTTCGAGAGTATTCCAAAACAAGAACTGAAAAGTTTGGTACGAAAATGTGGCAACACGTGTGCGTATGTGAATCAAGATGGACTAACGTTTCAATTCTATATGTTGTTTTTAAAATACTTTACTTGATGTTAATTTATGTGTTCGTTATGTATTTTATGTTTGTGCCATAAGTAAATATACGTTTAAAAGTAAACAAAGCGTGATCAGTGTCTTAATGTGTCTCAAGATGATTTTACAGGAAGAAAAGAACCAGGTGCTAAAAAGAAGTCGCCACATTATTGATTTTTGTGGTACAGTTTTTTTCAACTGTTTCTAGAATGTCCATTAAGTAATGTGTTTGAAAGCATATTTCATTTTATGGTGGGGGGAAAAAAAGTAAAGAAAAGGCAACAAATAAAAATTTAAATTTTTATTTTAAAGCTGTTATTTTCATATTTTAATTAATTTAAAAAATCCAATAATAAATTCGTTGCAAATAAGGTACCAAATGAAAGGCGCTATTTTTCTGAATCCGTCGGATTAAACAGTTTATCAATCGGACAATCAGGTTTTTTAAAATTAACTAAATTATGAAAAGTAGGTGGCAACATTCGTTCATACACAGCGTGCAAGAAAATCTCTTAAGCCTAAAACGTGACAGAGTCAGGCACTGATGAGCGTAACTATATATGCTGATAAGATTCAACAGAAAATTAAAGAACACGGTACATAAAAATATTTTTTTTTTTTTAAATCTTGTAATTATTTATGTTTTTGTTGTCATTTCGGCGATGAGCTGATATGTGTATCGCAAATCAGTAAGTAAACATTTTGGCGAGAAATTTTCGAGATACTTCAGTGCCAAATTAAAAATTCCGCTAAGAGGTCCAAGCTGTTTCGATTTTTTGCACAATTTTTCTCAATTTTATTTTAAATATTTTTGTAATGCGAGGGGGGAAAAAAGGAAAAGCATTTTTTTAAATTGGTCTAATTCTACAAAATATCTCCATGTCAAATATTATGCTTTTTCCGTTCTGTTTATTACCAAAAAGAAGATGACTAATGCAGTTTTTTCTATGTTATTGACATCTCTATAAATTAAATTAAATTAAATTATCCAGTACCAGGACGTTGCGGTGAAGAAGGCAATGCCGATGGCAGCGAGGACCCGAAGCGAAGTTTTCAAGCATTTTCAATATATTTTCTTTTTAGTTTTAATTTGTAGAACGGTATAAAAAATATTCATTCTTTTTTAAATTCGTTTAATCTGCGAAGCTGTCAAAGCTTGCTAGTATTATATTATATTATATTATATTTTTATTTATTTATTTATTTTTTGCAAGTTCTGGCAAGCAACTGACGGTTATTTGCTTATTTTTTATTATATAAAGAATGCCTTACACCCAGTTTGGTGTGGTAGAAATAACAGAAATATTTGTTTATTTATTTTTTTTATTGTTTAGCGAATTCGAGACCCTCTTACTCCTACCTTCATGACGGATGCGGAGACTGACATTATTTTGGTCACACCATTCCAATTATTAAAAATAGGAATGGGTCGGTATGATATCACTACCAAAAATTTACTACTATCTCCCGTAGTATAAAGTCTAGGGTCCATTAGCTGTGACGTCAAACTACCGGCACGGAGTCTTTCATATAGGATGCACTCACACAATTCGTACAAGAGAGAGGTGGAGCTTTTCACTTTAAATATCTCTTATTCATATACTATGTTACAGGCAAAGTATTGTTTTTGGGTTAAATTTTTAAAATTCGGTTTTTTTATTATATTTACATGTTTCGGAGTCCCCTGAATCCAAAAATCATGTTTTTAGTGGTTGGTCTGCGTGTGTATGCGTGTGTCTGTTCGTTATCAACATATCTCAAGAACAAATAATAGCAAAAAGTCTAAACATGGTATTTTAAACGTGTATCATTTAGGGAAGCTGCATTAAACTTTTCGTTGAGATCAAGCAAATGGTTCGTGTACAGGGACACCCAAGAGAATTCAAATACATCACGTGTATGGGGTAAATTGAAGGTAAGTAGAATTTAGCATCTATAGACTGCACTAAAACATATGAAACGAATATATATATTCTATATACATAAAAACATGTTTCATGTAGAATATAGTATGGAAATTATTCTCCGTTCATTTTTTCTGTTGTCTTCTCTGTACAAAAGAACCAGATTTTAGAGTGACAATGCTTGAAAATTGATAAAAGTGTATTTCAGGTTGTGCGGTGTGTTATTAATATAGTATTATATTTATGTGCACCATGTGGTGTGTGCATAATCTTCAAAAGTTATATACAGGGCTGTTGATATGTAAGCAATAGCATTCTTTTTTATTTTTAGTGAAAGTGCTTTACTATAATATTTTACCATGTCCAGGAAAGCTGCTCAGGAATTGAAATTAATTCCTCATAGCCAAATGGTAAAAAATGTATTTTCTTAAGCTAAATATTCATCGCTGTTCTTTTGTATACTTACACGTTTTGAGGCTTCCTGAATACGAAATTCAAATTTCTAACGTTTGCGTTTGGTCTTTGTCTGAATACTTTTAATTTGCTCACTTGCAGTGAATAAAAAACAAATAATTTCAGACGATCCCAATGATGTATTTTGAAGCTAATACGTTTGTTACTAGAAAAGTTTGATCGAGATTTATAAGTTTCAAGGAGTGTTGCGTGTGAAAGTTCTCTGAATAATTTTAAATAAACTTTTGAATTTAATAACAGATTTGAATTCTTTATAAATGTAGGTACAATAATGTTGAAGGGGTCTGTAACCCCTCTAACGCAGAATTATGTGTGAAAAAAAAGCTGTTCCGAAGCATGATTTAAATTGTATTAACATACGTTTACACAATAGTACTCCTTATCTTAACCACTGATTTCCAATCTGTACTTATAGTATTAAATATGAGGGTAATAGAAAGTTGTGTGAGTGACACACCAGATTATTTCCTGTGTTCTGGGAATACAGATTCATTTCTAATGATCAATTTTTTTTTTATTGAAGACTATAATTACTGGATGACAGTCAACTATACGAAAAATAACGTCGACCATTCGACAGATTGGCATAATTATTATTATTATCTTTTTTTTTTTTTTTTTTTTTTCTAAAATAAATGTACACAAAATTTCTCTATTTAAATACGAAATATTTTAAAGTAAACAAACAGGCAATTTAATATTGATTTTCAATAGTTAAGCTTAATCAAATATTTTATATAAATGCTTTTTTATTTTTATTTTTATGAAATATAAATATTCAACATTGACTTTTCAAGTTTGTTTCTGTTTATAACCATTGCTATAGTTATGTCTTTCGTTTCAATTTAGAATAAGTACGATCTTTCCAATATTTCGCAATATTTGTCTTTCTGAAGCAACGCGAATGATATTTGTTTTCAAATAATTTTGAAAAGGTTTATTTCAAATATTTAAATAAAGGGAATATTTTATAATGGAATGAAAGACTGATAACTTGCGTCGTAATTGCATGAAAATGCACTTTAAAAAACTGAAACTTGATTAAGAATATCAACAGTAATAAAAATTAAAGTAACACGCATTATTTGCAAAGCTATGGGATAAGCACTATTAAGCAGTGTACATTATTTTTGCACCACTCTCTGAGAGAAGAGCTGGGAATGATAACCAAAATCTGTGAACCAATATGCCGGACAAGTAAATAACGTAACAGCATATATTTTGTATTAAAGGTATATTGCTCTATTTACTACAATTGTATTGATACTATGCACTTTACAAGGAACAACCGAATTGGTAAGAGCACACTGTCCCTCATTAATAATTATGGTATGTTTTCCTCAAACTGAAGTTAAAATATCAATCGTGTTCTACATTGTACACTGTGTTAGTATACATTGAAATACTGTTTTAACATTAGGGGAAACACAAAAGTACATTTGTTTCTTATTCTGAAATGAGAAAAATTATGAAGTATTTTTAAATGTGTCTGTATTCTGCTGTCTAAAAGCCGTGATCTCGAATGGTACGGTTTTATTTACTATTTTCTCAGACATTTAACAAAATATTTCGTGAAACAACAAATCATCTACTTACTATTTTATTGAAACGTTTACAAATAGGTTGGTTGTGGTTAATGATTTAAAATAAAGAAGGGAAATGAAAAATGAATACTTTTATGTCACTTTTGTAGCGACAAAGTTTGTCACATGGATAATAATGATGTAACGAAATATAATTTCTTAAAAGTTAGAAACAAGAAAAATTTCAAGTAGACTCCATGAAAATGTAAGGAAAACTACTTTGTTAAAAAAAAAAAAAAAAAAAAAAAAAAAAAAAGCTTTCATTAAGAGAAATGTACATTCTGAAACACTTTTTAATTTTTTAACATTGAAAGAAAATATCTGAGAAATTCATTCAAAACTACTCCAGAATATTTTTTAAAAATTATTTTTTAAATCGGTAATTTTATGTTATTCCTTGTTAAGAGAATTCCTCATAGGAGTTGAAACTAAATTACTTTAGTTATTTTTATAAGAGTAGAAAACATACAAAATTTCTAAAGCGTTTTCAACAGGAAAGCAAAGAGTAAAAAGTAAATGCAAACGAAATTTCCTATATAAAGAAACAAATTTAAATTTATTAGAGACAATCAATATTTTGACAAAGAATGTATTATGATTTGTACATATATATTTAATAATTAGAAAAAAAAAGACTGCGAAATCAGTAATATTTTATAAGGAAGCCATAATACTTGACTCAAAAATTTAAATTTACAACTTCTTTTACGGCACATTTTTATACTGAAAAAAGGTTTCAATATCTGAGTGATATGGAAATTCGGAAAAATATAAAACTTGGTTTTTCGCTTTTTCCATGGCAAGAGTATATTGCAAATGCAAGTTATGACGAACAGATTCGATTTCTTTCATCTCAAGGACATGTGCAAGGTCATTTACTTCTTGCACTTAAAATCTACCTCGAACAACACACACAAATGTTTGACAGAGTTGATTTTGTTTTCGGACCTTCATATAATGGTACATATTCAGAACAGTTTGAAAAAGTGAAGCACTCTGAAATTGATATGGGTTGTGCACCAATAGCTATGTCTGAAAATCTCATGCAATCAGTTGATTTATGCTACCCATACCCAATGATTGATTATACATTTGTAACCCGGAAACCCGAATATAAACCACAAGTGTTCGGCATCTTTCAAATGTTTTCACAGTCAGTTTGGATGACAATCGTATCAGTCTTGATTGCGATGATGCTAATACATTACATAACCTTAAAGTGGAAAAGAAACGCCGACAAAAGTTTGCTTCACGTTTTTGCGATACTAATGAAGCAGAGTGCACTTATAACTCCGTTGTCGTTTGCAGAAAAGCTCCTCATGTATTCATGGGTGATCGGAGCCATGATCCTCTGCCTATGTTATGACTCCGTGTTTCTGTCTTTCCTCTCATTTCCTCCGGTGGTTAAAATAAAAGATTTATCTGTCTTGGCTTCGGCCGTTGAAAAAGGAAACATCCGTTGTATTGCATACATAAAAGGTGGTGTCCAAAATTATTTGTGGTATACAAATCAGAGACATTTAAGAGTGATTGCAAGAGACATCGTCGAGAATAACTTAAGCTATGGAAATGTCTTTATAGACTTTATTCGTGAAAGTAAGAAGCAAAATCTTGCTTTTATCGTGAGTACGGAAATCTTAGAATCTTTAACTGGAGAATACTTCATCTCAGAAGATCGTTTTTGTCAAACTTTGCCCGCAATGATGGTTCGAAAAGATTTCTGCTGCAGAGAACTTATAGATACTTTTGTGCATCGAATAATGGCTTCAGGTATTTACTTCAAGTTAATTGGAGAAGGTTTGTTTGTGCTTCACCTTCAGATTTTGTCGTATAGCTCAGAGTCAGAAACCTCTAATCGAAAGTTGACTCTCACAGACGTTGCTCCAGCGTTTATATTCCTTTTGTGCGGCTACTTTATATCATTTTTGGTTTTTCTTGGAGAATTGTATTTAGGTCACAAGAAAATAAAGCGCAAGAAAATTTTAAAGGGTAAAAGAAGAAATGTGCGAAGAATAGCTTTTGCAGTATGATTCTATTTCTATTTATTTATTTTTTATTTTTTTTAGTTGCTGTTAGAATATTAGTCTGATATATATATATATATACATATATTAGGCACGAGTTGCTGCTTTGACTGCAGCACTCGTGCCTACTTTGTTCCCCTGAAAAAGGATCGTGTGCTTTTTCAACCCGAAATAACTCTTTCGAGATCATTGCATATGGAGAGATTATATGGTGTTTATTCAAATATTTGTATATATATATATTATGAACATTTTGAAGTAAATATATATATATATATATATATAATTTGTTATGTTTTTGAAAAAAAAAATTCTATAATACTCACTCTAAAGTGACTGTACTTTCCCTTGAAACTTTGCACTTCACTCACTTCATACTTCAAGAAATATATTTCCGGTACTATAATGACACGTTATCAGTTCAATGAACTTCAACTGAATTCTTTTATGTCTAATAGACAACTTATATCACTCACCTGTATCACGATTTATTTGTATTAACTGTATCACACATTGTATCACGATATACACAGTATTCCTCACTGTATAACTATCACTGTATCCCATTTTGTCAATAAGATTCATAAATCTTATTAACACAACATTTTCACTTGCATGAAAATTACAAGATCACAAAATTGGTCCTCTATTACCCATGCAATGGTTTAAAAGAACAATACTCTCTGGTGCGCTGGTTTAAATTTTTCCGGTGCATAATGAAACTATTTTTTTCGTTTGCATATAAGATCGAAAATGAAATACTAATTCTCTACTATCTAAGCAATATGACAGTCAGAAAAAAAAAAAAAAAAAAAAAACGCCACCTCCCAACTATTTTTGTCGCAAATCGGCCTATAAAAATGGGCTGGATCCAATCGATTACAAATGAAGTCTAGTTTAAAATGGTGCAATTAGATTTTGCTTAAGGGGTCGTCCACATATTAAAACTGACATAAATTTCCCTTTTCTCAGCGGCAACCCTCTTCTATCACAATTTTTTGGGGCTATTTGGAAAATGAGTAGCCAAGAAAATAGTACAGGTTATATATTTCTCTCAATTTTTCTTAAAGTTTTAATCTGTCAAAATAAGGGAATGCTAATGTTAAGTGAATGTGACGAACATTTATTCATATTTTCCCGAAAAATTATTATATTCAATTCGTTTCATTTTTCGAGTATTAGTAGAAAGTGACTCATACATATTCCAAGCATATTTTTGATTAAAAAACATGTTTTGAATAATGAAAATTGTTTATATATTCATATTTTATAAAATTATGAAGTATGAGTTATATTAAGTTTTGCACGAACTTTTATATAACGGATTTCATCAAAAATATTCGTTTCAAAAGTTACAGGTTATTCCTATCATTATTTTTAGAATTGCAGTGGAAATTCAATTTTTATTGTTCTTAGGGGGCTATTACTTTTTATCATTGGTGTCAACTATAACTTTGCATATACACGACTTAAAATAGCTATTTATGATAGTTTAGACGCACACATCATTTATTAATAAGCATTACTTTAGTTTATCTTATATTTTAAATTGTCATACTTCTTTTCCTGATAATATCTGAATGGACATAATACTTTTCTGTATTAGATCATAATTTAATTTTTTTTTAATATAGGGATTTACCCCTAACACATTTTCGCTTGTAACTGTATCAAGAATTAATTTAAATTATATAAACTACACCTTTATCCGAACCTCTTTGATCTCAGAAATATGAAAATGCAGTAAAAAAAGGTGTTATTATTCGAAAAAGTAAAGTTAAGGAAAATTTTAATATTTAGATGACCCCTTAAGCAAAATTTTATATAATAGCAGATATATGAATATTTGTGAAATCGCGTTTACAATATATTCTCTCTTACTGTGGCTGAAAAGAAAGCGTTTCCAAGAAGCCATACGTACTGTAATACTGAAAAGTCTAGAAAATCGTTGGTGATGTTAATGAGTTAAAATGAAGAAGTGAAAGGAAAAATGCATAATTTTACATGACTTTGTGTAAGAGATGAATTTTTTCGTTTGAATAATAATAACGAAATACAATTTTCCTTAAAAACAAAAGAAAAGAAAATTTTCAAATAGGTAACATAAAAATAATGAAACATTTTTTGTTTAAAAAGAAAATCTGTCTTTGAGAAAAAAAAGTACATTCTTGTACAATTCTTAATAGTTACTTTCACAGAAAAAGAGAGTATCGAAGAAATTCATTTAAAGTAGCTCAAGTATACTTTTCATATATATATTATGTCGGTAATTTTATGTTGTTCCTTGTGAAGATAATTTTTCATTGGAGTTGTAACTAAATCACTTTAAATATTTTTATAAGTGCAGAAGACATAGAAAAATGCTAAAGTGTTTTACAACAGTAAGCAAAGGGTAAAAGGTAAACAAAACGAAATTTCCTAAATAAACAAATAAATTTAAAAATACTGTAAAACAAGAAAAGCAATTTTTCGGAGAATCTATTATACTTAATACATAAATACTTAAAAAGAAAAAAGAAAAATCTCCGAAAACAGTAAAACTTTAGAAGAAAGCTACACCACTTGACTCAAAAATTTAGAATTGCAACTTCTTTTATGACAAATTTATATACCAAATTGTTATTTTAACATTCGAATGTTATGAAAATTCAGAAAAAAGTAAAACTTTGTCTTTCGCTTCTTCCATGGCAGGAATATATCGCAAATGCAGGTTATAACGGACAGATTCGACATTTTCCAATTAAAGGAAATACGCACATTTAATTACCACTTAAAATCTACCTTGAACAATACACAGAACTGAACTGTTTGATAGAGTTGATTTCATTTTTTGACCTCCATCTAATGATATATTCAGAACTGCTTGAAAAAGCAAAGCACTCTGAAACTGAGATATTTGTTGGGTCAGTAATAATGGATGAAGATGTGACTCAATCAGTTGATTTCTGCTACACACAAATGAAGAATGATTACATATTTGTAACCTGGAAACCAAAACATAAACCACGTGTATTCGGAGTCTTTCGAAAGTGTTTCAAAAGGGTCTGATCGAATGGTTGTAAAGAATTTTAAAATTTAAATCATCCGTTCAGCAAAAATTTTAAACAATAGCAGATATATGAATATTTATGAAATCATTTATAATATTTTCTTTCCTACTGTGGCTGAAAAGAAAACATTTCTAAGAAGAAACAGATATGCTATTATACGTACTGTAATATCGTAAAGTTTAGAAACTCGTTGGTGGTGTTAATGAGTCAAAATGAAGAAGCGAAAGGCAAAATGAATACTTTTACATTTGTAGAAATAATAATATAAATTTATTATTAATTATATAATATATGTAATAATAATAATATAACGCAATATAATTTTCCTAAATAACGGAATAAAAGAAAAATTTCAAATAGGTAACATAAAAATAATAAAATATTTTTTGATTAAAAAAAAAAAAAATCTGTGTTTAATAAAAAAAGTACATTCTTGTACATTTCTTAGTACTTTCATAGAAAAAGAGAACCTCTAAGAAATTCATTTTAAGCAGCTCAAGTATATTTTTCATAAATAATTTTTTATGTTTGCAATTCTATGTTTTTCTTTGTGAAGATAATTTTTCATTGGAGCTGTAACTAAATCACTTTAATTATTTTTATAATAGTAGAAGACATAGAAAAATGCTAAACAGAGGGTAAAACAGAAGCAGAGGGTAAAAAGTAAATTTCCTAAATAAAGAAATAAATTTAAAAATAGTGCAAGACAAATAATTTTTAGACAAAGAATGTATTATAATACATACGTACTTAGAAATTAGAAAACAAAAATCTTCAAATTCAGCAAAACTTTAGAAGGAAACCAAACAACTTGTCTCAGTAATTTAGAATTGCAACTTCTTTTATAACAAATTCGTGTACTAAAATATTCTTTAAACCATCGACTGACATGGAAATTCAGAAAACTGTTAAAGTTGGGTTTCCGCTTTATCCATAGGAAGAATATATTGCAAATGCAAGTTATGACGATCACATTTGACATTTTTCAATTAAAGGAAATGCGCACGGTCAATTACCACTTAAAATGTACCTAGAACAACACACAGAAATATTTGACAGATTCCATTTTCTTTTCGGACCTCTATCTAATGGTATATATCCAGAACTGCTTGAAAAAGAAAAGCACTCTGAAATAAACACACTTGTTGCGGTAGTTATAATGAATGAAAATGAGACGTAATCACTTGATTTCTGCTACACACACATAATGAATGATTTTATATTTGTAACCCGGGAACCAGAATATAAGCCAGGAGTGTTCGGAATCTTCAAACATATCACTGTCAGTTTGGATGGCAATCGTATCAGTCTTGATTGCGATAGTGCTAATGCATTACCTGGTCTTGAAATGGAAACAAAACACCGACAAAAGTTTGTTTCACATTTTCTCAATACTGCTGAAGCAAAGTGCGCTGATAGCACTTTTGTCGTTTGCAAAAAACTTCTCATGTATTCATGGGTGATCGGAGCCATGATCCTCTGCCTATCTTACGACTCCGCGTTTCTGACTTTTCTCTCATTTCCTAGGGATGTTAAAGTAAAAGATTTATTGAACTTTACATTGGCCGTTGGGAAAAGAGATTTCCGTTGTATAGCAGGTGTTAAGCAGGTGTTCCGTTAAGCAGGTGTCGTTCAGCATTAGTGGAATACAAAACAGAGACATTTAAGAGTGATTTAAACTACGGGCCTGTCTTTGGAAATTTTATGCATGAAAGTAAGAAGTGAAACCTTGCTTGTTTCGCGAATACAGTTCCCGGTGAAATTTTAACTGGAAAATACTTGAAAATTCTATCTCTCAAATGATTGTTTTTGTGAAGCTTTACCCTCAAAGACGGTTCGAAGAGGCTTCTGTTGCAGAAAGTTGATAGATAGTTTCGTGCATCGAATAATGGCTTTGGATATGTGAATAAATAAAAAATAAAAGCTAATAAAAGCTTTAAATAAAAGCTAATTGGAGAAATTTTGTTTTCGATTCCTCTTTAATTTTGTCAGAAGCCTCAAACCGAAAGTTGACACTCACAGACGGTGCTCCGGCGCTCATATTCCTCTTGTTTCGCTATTTTACATCATTTCTGGTTTTTCTTGAAGAATTGTATTTAGGTTGCAAGGAAATTGAAAAGAAAAAAGAAAGAATGTGTGTAACTTCTGTAGTAGGATTTTGAATGACTTTTTTTTTTTTTTGCTGTAAACTGCTGTAAAGACATAAACTGATGAATTTTTTCCTGAATTACAACTCGTTTACTTACCAATTAATTATTTCCTACTACATATATATATAATGAACGTTTAGAAATTGAAGATTTTTTTTATTTATTTAAATTTAAATTTAAATTAATTTACTAATTAATTAATATATTTAATTGTTAAAAACATTCTTTCATATTCACTATAAAGTGACACTATAAAGACTGTAAAATTATTTTCCCTTGTTACTTCATACTTTACTCACTTTATACTTAAAGAAAAATATTTCCGATTCTCGAATGACACATTCTCAGTTCGGTAAATTTCAACTGAATTCTGTTATGTCTAACAGACGTATCACGATCTATCTTTATAGTAAATTTTATTGTCATAATTTATTCACGTGCATGAAAATTACAAGATCAAAAAAATAATCCTCCCCTCCATTATATGCGCAGTGGACGCTGTTGTTCGTTGCAGCATTAATTTTTTCCTGCGCATAGTGAAACTATTTTTTCCTGTGCATGAAAATCAGAAAATGACAAATTAATTCTCTATTACCTACGCGATAGCACAACTGATTCATCTTTTGGTGTTTATTCGACCTTTTTTTTTTTTTTTTTTTTTGGAAAACTGCTAAACTAATTTTTAAAAATTGTTAAACTCATTTTTAATTCACTAATAGTACTTCAATAAACTAATAATTATACTAATAATTATTTGCTAGATAAACTAATTGATTAATATAAACTAAATTGATTAATAAACTAATAAATAATTGCTAAACTAATTTTTTTTTTTATTGTTATTAGACATATATCTGTTTTATAAATAGTTTCCAATAATAAAGACTAGGTCGTCAAGGTTTTGTTCCGAAACATCTGTTTGTTCACCAGATTCAAAACAAATAATATTTAATTTAGTAAATAAATACATCTGTAAATAAGTACTTTATATTGAAAAAAAAGTTCACAACGGTTGTTTCAGTTCAAAATGACAGCACACCCTTCACCGTATGAAAAAAAACACTAGGAAAGAGAGCACTCCTAAAGCAGCAACTACGTACTGTGTATGAAAATTAATAGAGAGGCAATTTATTGTTAATTTCGTTACCCATCTGATCAAAGATTTCGAGTTCTGTTGATTTAATCCCGTAACACGGCAAAAGTAAACATTCTGAAAGCAGTAAATTAGATTAAACTTAATGGAACACGGAATAATCATGAAATTATTATTAATAAAAATAATTTACAAATAGAATAAACAAATGCTAGAGATTTCGAGATTATTTATATTTTTTAATAATTTTCTCTTGTTTTATTTTATTTATTTCTTTCCTTATTAAATTCGCTATCAATAAATCAGTCGAAGAAGTAGAAACTCCATTTAACATGATGTGTAAATCTGTTCTACAAGCGACGTTGATTATAAACGGTCATTTATGTAAAAATGGAGAAAGCTTGAAAGTAGCTATACATTTCATTTACATTTTTTTAAAGAAAGGTTAGAAACAAAATTATTTCAGAACTTTTCGGATATTGAAGAATTTTTGTCGTAGAGACCAATTTATAAAGCAAAATAAATTGCATAATAAACGTGATGATTACTGTTCGAAAATTCTTTTGAACTTACTTAAAAATGTTGCAGAACTTTTACAATTAAAATTATTGTTACAACATAAAATTCCACAAGATCAAAATAACTTCTATCTAAGTTCCCCAAGAACTTATGTCAAAAGAACTTTTTAATAAAAGTTCTGTAAAAATATAATTTCTTGTCAAAACCTTTTTTATAAAAGTTCTAAAAAGAGAAGTTCCTATTATAGCATTATCTTATTATGACCATAAGTTTTCACGTTTAAGTTCACAAACTAGTGGCTTATGTCTCGATGTATGATTATCGGAAAGAAACCTCGGGAGACAATGGTTTTAGTGGGGTGTTCTTCTAGTGTTCAATTCATGAAATAAACATCCAAATAAAGACGCAAGTTACCTTTATACCTTACAATTTATTTATTACTTTTTTTTTTTTTTTTCAATTTTATTGCCTCCGCTACTTCTTCTAATGTATCAAACTTTTTCTAACATTCTCCAAACATATTTCTCAGGATGAAAAAAAGGTATCTTAAATTTACAATTTAAAAGTTGAAATAAAATAAATATATTAGCATCAAAATAATTAACTTCAGTGACTGGCTTGATTAGCCAAATCTTAACTTCAATTATTCATTTACTTTATTTTACATTGCTATTAAATGGAGGGGGTGGATTAATCTCCTGGTTTTTGATACAAGATTCTCTAAAAGAGTACTGTTTCATAAACTAACACTTTTTTTAACAAATACTTATAAACACAAATTCACACAGAAACGAAACTCAATTCCACATACTTCACTTAGCGGGTAGCAATTTCTCTCCTTTTTCCCTAGAAAAGGGAAAACGAAGAATATTATAGGGATAAAGTATTAGAATACATAAACACACACTTTTTGTAGTCAAAACGTATCAAAGAAATTGAAAAAAACACACTTCACAGTTTTAAAATTGATAAATGAATGTACACATTGCTTCACTGCAGAACTAACAATAACTGCTTTTATAAATTTATAACATTTACTACACATCACTAACACTTTGGTTATCCGCAAGCTTTGATGTTAAATTAAGTGTATTGAGTGTAAATCATTATACGTCACTATATTTTGTGTCACGAAAAGAAAATGTTTCCACCCATCTGTTTTCTGATTAAAATTTATGTTATGGTATCTGTTGTCAAGTCATAAAGTAACCTTCAAGTGCAAAATGTCACTTGCTTAAATGTTTCACTACAGCCGTGTATCTGAGTGTTCAATAAACTTTGATTGCATGAAGAATTTGTAATGTGTAAATTTTTCTAATACTAAAACAAAACAAATACACAAATTTACAAATAACGAAAACACAAAGTCGTCTCTTTTTCTTTTCCTTTCTTTTCTTTTCATCTTAATTGTTTGTTGAAAAACTTATAATCTACATTGTTTTAACCCTTTATCGACCGACGGTGTTTCAAAGTATCATTAGGTTAAAAAGCGAGTAAAAATGAATTCATAGAAGAAATATTAAAAATATTTATAAGAATAGATATATACATTACTTTAATCTCACAATATGGCACTCGACTCTACATGTAGCCGGTTTTGTTTCAGGAAGAATTTTATAGGGTGTTTTTTCACTCTTACAGTCATAAAAATTGCTGTCAAAAAATGTATTTATTTAAATTAAATATATTTAAATAAATTTAGCCCGTAGATCTGAAAATGTTTTTTGATAAATTTTATCGAACCCGTGTAATAAAAAGCTTATGAACAGAAAATTGTATGTATATTTTTTAATATTAATGTATATGCTATTTTGAAAATCAGGCGCCAAGGGTGAGTTAATTATTAATTTAATCAATTTGAATTTTTTTCTAAACCAGAGTATCTTAACCGGTTTTCCAAGAACATACGAACAGCGTTCCGATAATTGATTGGTGTTTCTTCACATGTAAACTGTTATGTTCTTTTTAGCGTATTATGCATTAAAAAAGTTACATAATGTTTTATTTCAAGCTACAACACGAAAATCTCAAATGAATTTCGAGTTAATTTAAATTTTCCGCAATTAACAAAGGCTGTTAATATATGATCATTATGTTTCAATTTACACATTTGTAAATAAATATATATGACAAAATTGTGATTATTTAATGTAATTTGACTAAATTTTTTTAGTCTGAAGAGTATAGAATATATATATATATATATATATATATATATATATATATTGTAAGTGTATAAAATCAACAGTTTTGTTTCGAATTTCCTTGTATTGCCAATGAACGATAAATAGCCAATAAGCTGGCATTTGAAGTATTTTTTTTATAGACCCTATATATAGAAATAGATACTACCGAACTTTATATATATATATATATATATATATATGAATAACTTTAAAAGAAGAATCTTCTGTCATTTTTTCAAAATTTTCTGAGTATGCGCATATGGAGAATTTCCTTATTAGAAGCACAGTGGTATTATATTCAAGGTAGTGATAGACCCGCCTTTTTTCCTCTGATTCTTCCAGTATATTTATATATTAATTTTTTACTTAATTAACCATGCAAATTTACTATTAAAAATTCTGAAAGAAAAATACTGGTGAAAGAATTAGGGGAAAATTATGACCTACCGCCACCCTGATATCATATACCACCAATTTTTTATTCAAACTACAAAGATTCATCCTGGCAGTTTTTTTTTTTTTTTTTAACATTCAAAACACAGCAGAAAAAGAAGAAAAAAAGAAAGAAAGAAAGAAAACTTCCACCGTAATTTTTGGTATATAATCCGCAAATGAGATATATTATTCCTGGACCAAAAATTTTGTTTAACAGAAAAATTTATATTATTTCGAAGGAATAGCTCACACAAATCTAACTTAATTTGTAATTTAAAATTTCTAGAAGAAAACTGACATATCTGACCTGCCGATTATACGTCGAAAGTTACGGTATTTCTTCTCTTTTAATTTTAATTGTAAATTTTTTAGACTGTCGGTATAAAATAAGCCTAATTAACTTGTGTCTCAAAGGCTTAAAATGTGCTACAAAAAAAAAAAAAAAAAAAAAAAAAAACTTATAATGAACAATTATAAGATTCAAATTTTAGTCTTTAACTTTTTAGAGAACAGTGGTATGATAAAAAAAAAACATATCACATACTCAAGTTTTTCTTGGATCATTACATGCTGGTATTTTTTTGCTGCCAACTTTAATTTATGTTTAAATGCATCTATTTAAAAAATATATTAAATAGTATAGACTATATTTAAAAATTTATCAGTTTCAACTTTAATAGCATTGTTTTGACTAGTAAATGTGATACTCATATAAAACATAAAAAAAAGTAGAAGAAGAAGAAGAAGAGAGGATAACATTATCATGACCTATTACTTTAGAGACTGATTAGTAATATATAAAAATCAAATTTATGTTCAAAAATTTGGGATCCCGACACGGGCGGGGAGGAGGGATATGCAGGTGTATATTCTGTTTCACCTTAACTTAGCAGCACTTTATTACTCTGAGTGTAATCTTAGTTACGATAATATGCGACTGTAACGTTATATTGAAGATGATATTATTTTTTATATTGATATTAGTTCTTCTAAATTGGTTAAATTAGATCAACCTTCTAAATTAACTGTAACGAATACTCCTCTTAATAATTAATTAATTGAATTTTGAGACTTGAAAATGAAACTTAACGGTAAAAAAGGAAAACAAAATCTGGTATTTATGACAAATGAGGGGAGATTTTTGTTTTAATGTTAATGATTCATAATTTATCACATGCACTGCTCGTCAGATAACGTAATAATGGCTAGTTTGTCTGCGTCTAAACACTAATATAAATCAAAATGATGAAATAGACGAAATTAAAATGTGGCATTTCCTATTGTATAACATTATAATTATAGCAAATAATTTTTTGGTCTTAATGTATTAAAACATTTTACAAATTACTGAAATATATTTTGAAAATTTTTTCATATCCTGTGCTCAGTAAAGAAAACATTTCCATTATGTATATTATGTATATATAAATAATGTTATTCTCTTATTTTTGAAAAATAATTTATTACAAGGAAAAAATACAACAATTTAGGGCATTTTTTCTTTTTAATCTACCGATAAGTTTAAATTGACCGTTAGTGAAGCGTAGTCAATACATCAATTTCTAATTTCTAAAACTATCTCTAATTTACACTTGCTTTGGTAAAACACTAACGTGTATTTCTTCCTTATTCTGAGGTAAGAAAAATTATGAAGTATTTTTAGAAGGGTCTGTGTTCTTCTGTCTAAAAAGCCTTGATATCGAAAGGTATGGACTTACTATTTTCTCATACATTTAAACGAACAAATTAATGGAGTAGAATTTTTTTCAGTTACAGACTATTTACTGCTCGAACTGCTTCCGCTAAATTTATTTCGATAAACATTTAAAATTTTGATTAATTTCGAAGAAATATTATATCTTAATTTTTAGATTAAATTTTTAGTCAGCGACAGAAATCACGAAATTTTTAGTAAAAGCAAATATATGAATATTTGTGAAATTATTTGTATTACACTCTCTTCTACTGTCATTGAAAATAGGACATTCCCAGAAGCCACAAGTATACTTCGTACTGTTTCATTGACAGGTTTACAAATAGGTTGGTTGTTGATAATTAGCTAAAATAAAGAGGTGAAAAAAAAAAAAAAATAGTTTTATATGACTTTGTAGAAATAACTTTGGTCATCTAAATAATGATAAAATAACGCAATAGAATTTTTCTAAAAATATAATACAAGGAAATCTTCAAGTAGATTTCATAAAAAAGATAAGGAAATCTATTTTGTTTAAAAAAAAAAAAACTGAAAGAAAAAAATACATTCTAGTACATTTTTTAGTTTTTTAACGTAAAAAGAAACTATCTAAGAAATTCATTTAAAACTGCTCAAGCATATTTTTATAAATTATTTTTTGTGTTGGTAATTTTATGTTATACCTTGTGAAGGGAATTTTTCATAGGAGTTAAAATTAAATCACTTTAGTTATTTTTATAAGAGTAAAAGAAAAAAAAATTGTTAAATTGTTTTTCAATAGTATGCAAAGGGTTAAAAGTAATTACAAACGAAACTTCATAAATAAAGAAACAAATTAAAAATTACTATAAGACAAGCAATTTTTTGATAAAAAAATATTATGATTAGTACATATATACTTAGGAATTGAAAAAATATATATACAGTAGGTGCCTCTTAATGTGATCACTTTGGGACAGACGCTATTCGATAACAATAACCGGTTGATATCAGGAATATAAAATTTTAATTTTACTACGTACTAAGTAACATTATTTTTTTAGAGCTACAAATTTAAAAGACAATGATCCATTTAAACGCTATACTGAACAAGTCGTTATTATAGGTCAATAAAAAAAGTTTTCCAAAGATGTCTGTCTTGTTTTTTGTCTTAAATTATTGATAAAACTTTCATAACTGTAATGTTCGCGAAAGTCTCCAGCAGTGCCTCTGCGTTGCACTCCGAGTCCCAAGAAATGGAGAGCCTGTCTCATTTCAGTAGCAGTTGGAGTATTCTCAACCATGTTTTTAACATCGTCATCATCTTCATCTGAAACCTTTTCATCTTTTTTTTTTTTTTTTAAGATAGAGCTTGGCATACATCTTCATCAGTCATCGTTGTAGTCACTTTGGCGTTCTCATCTATATAGACATCCATTATGTAAAGTTATTTTCAGTCATATCTGAGTGTAAGATTTTTATATGCTTTAATGTGACGTGTACATCGTGGGCAATACAGTTATCGATGAGTACAACGATATTGTGATGTGTGATCTAACTCTTTGTCCCACTTTAGAAGCCATTCGCTATATAGAGCAACTGTCATCTACGCCATTTCATTTGCAACATAATCAACAGGCAATTTTTTAACACCCTTAAAGCATCTTAATGTTTTTATCTGATAACAAACAGTTTCTTCCTTTTTCGTCATGCTCGCACAACAGAGTACAGCTACGCGTTCTTTTGAAACCTTGCATCCCTTAGAGCTCTCACTTTTGAGGAGATACGTGTGTTCTGGCAAGAGTCGAAAATAAAATGCGGTTTCATCAGCATTGTAGATGCTGTCGGGTGAAGAATTAGCGATATTTTCAGACATTTCTCGGAAATCCATTTTTCTGCAGCTGAAAAATCAGCATATTTTTCTTCTCCGTAAGTATGTTTGAACACAGTATTCTCTCTCTTTTTTGCCAGCAATTAAACCACCCGTCTGGTTCGACGAAATTTCGTTTGCCTATTTTAGAAACAAGATCTTCATCTTTCTGCAGCATTAAAGGACCGTTTATGCGTGCATCATTTTGCCTAACTTTGGCAAACCACAGTTTCAAAGCAGTTTCGACTTCTCCATCTTTTCCAGTATGTCTTCGCTTACAGTTCAAATTTGCGTTCATCTTTGCTTTATTTTCAATCTCGACGCGATTCTTTATCATTTTACAGAGTAATGGCTCAGAGATTTTTAGTGCAACAGCAGCGTTTCTCTGACTCATCTTGAGTAAATTATCAAAGTGTTTCAAAATGTAAATTTTGTCCTTAAGAGTTAAATCATTGCGTTTTTTTCCTGCTCGTACAAACAAAAGAGGCCTTCTATTCTTTTGGGGATTCTCCCTTTGGATTTAAAGTTTGCAATTTTTGTTGACTGAATGAAAAAAAATTAATCGAAAGCGGTAGAAAATGATAACAATAAACGAAGGCGCTGATTACAAAAACCGATTTTTTTAACATGTGTTAATATACAAGCGTTCGGGACTTCGCGATTCTGATAACATTAAACGAATGATAACATTATCCGCGATCACATTAAGCGGCACCTACTGTACTACGAAATTTAGAAAGAAGCCACACTGCTTGACTCAATAATTTAGAATTGCAACTTCTTTTATGACAAATTCGTATACTGAAATATTATTTTAACATTCGAGTGATAGGGAAATGCAGAAAATTGTAAAACTTGGGTTACCGCTTTTTCCAGGGGAAGTATATTGCAAATGCAAGTTATAGCAAACAGTTTCGATATTTTTCAGATAAGGGAAACGTGCAAGGTCAATTACTTCTTGCACTTAAAATGTACCTCGAACAACACACACATTTGTTTGATGGAGTTGATTTTTGTTTTCGGACCAGTGTCTGATGGTACAGATTCAGAACACTTTGATAAGGTGAAGCGGTCTGAAATGGATATATGTGTTACACGAATAATTATGAATGAAAATGTCATGCAGGCAGTTGACTTCTGCTACCCATATATGATGAATGATTTTACATTTGTAACTCGTAAACCAGAATATAAGCCACAAGTGTTCGGCATCTTTCAAACGTTTTCACAGTCAGTTTGGATGGCAATCGTATCAGTGTTGATTGCGATGATGATAATACATTACGTAGTCTTGAAATGGAGACGAAACAACACCGACAAAAGTTTTCTTCACGTTTTTGCGATACTAATGAAGCAGAGTGCGCTGATAACACCATTATCGTTTGCAGAAAAGCTCCTCATGTATTCATGGGTGATCGGAGCCATGATCCTCTGTCTATCTTACGACTCAGTGTTTCTGTATTTCCTCTCATTTCCTCTGGTGGTTAAAATAAAAGATTTACCGGACTTGGCATCCGCCGTTGAAAAAGGAAATGTCCCTTTTATGGCATATATAAATCATGGTGTCGTTGATTTTCTGTTGAATACAAATCAGGGACATTTAAGTGTGGTTGCAAGAGATATCGAGAAGAATAATTTAAGCCACGGTACTGTCTTTGAAAATTTTATTCATGAAAGTCAGAGGCAAAATCTGGCTTTTTCTATACCTGCGATTATCATGGAAGCTTTTGCTGGAGAATACTTCATCTCAGAAGATCGTTTCTATCAATCTTTATTCGCAATGACGGTTCGAAGAGGCTTCTGCTACAGTGAGGTGATAGATTCTTTCGTGCATCGAATAATGGCTTCTGGTAATTATTCCAAGTTAATTGGGGAAGGTTTGTTTTGGACTCATCATAAGATTTTGTCGTATAGCTCGGAGTCAGAAGCCTCTAACCGAAAGTTGACTCTTCTCACAGACGTTGCTCCAGCGTTTATATTCCTTTTGTGCGGCTTTTTTATATCATTTCTGGTTTTTCTTGGAGAACTGTATTTAGGTCGCAAGAAAATAATGCGCAATAAAATTGAAAAAAGAAAAAGAAGAAATGTGCAAAAAGTAACCTCTGCAGTATGATTCTAAAAAAAAAAAAAATTTGATTGCTATTAGAACGTTGCTTTGATATATATGTATAATTATAATATATGTTTTCAGTCATATAAAAGTTAAAAATATCTAACAAAAATAACTTAATATAAACTTACATGAAAATTAGAAAATGTGAAACGAAACGTAAGAAAAACTTATTTCAAAAACATAAAATAAATGATTTAAACTCTCAAAAACTGTATATATATATATATAACTGTATTTTTATATGTTTAAACTGTATATATATATATATATATATATATATATATATATATATATATATATATATATATTGTCTGAATTACAACTTTTTTATTTATTAATTATTTATTATTTATTTGGATATTAATGTAAAATGAATGTAACGATCATTAATTCATATCTTTCCGAAAAATTATTGTATTCAATTCATTTTATTTTTTATGCATTACAATGAAGTGACTCAAACATACTTCATGCCTATTTTTGATTAAAAGACATATTTTGAATAATGAAAATTGTCAAAATATTCATATTTTTCAAAATCATGAATTATGTGTTACATTAAGTTTTGGCACGAATAGAACGAACTTCATCAAAAATATACGTTTCCAAATTTGCAGCTCATTCCTATAATCCTTTTTCGAGTTACAGTGATACTTTAGTTTTTATAGCTCTATGCTGGCTGTCAGCTGTTATCATTTCAGTCATCTATAACTCTGCATGCACACGATTTCAAATAGTGATTCAGGAAAGTTCAGATGCATACATCATTTATTAATGGGCCCTTCCCACCGTCGTCTGCTCAATCACGTGATAGAGGAAAACGAATAATCGAATTCAATTAAATATTGTTAAGAACAAAAGTGTTAACATTTAATATAATATAAAATAAAAGTAATATTGTGCATTTATAAACAGTAGAATAAATGTATTTGTAAATTTAATAATTTTTAAAAAACACTTTATGTGTTTATTTATTTTCAACTGTAAGAATCGATTTTTGAATGTTCCAGTGTAACTGTTACATTAACTGATCTAGCAATAAATAATAGCTTGTTCTTGTGGAGTTTATGGATTATAATTTGAAATTTTAAATTGTTTTCAATTAAATTTAATTGCATAAAGGTGTTACAACAAGTTAATTAACTTAGTTACTGGTCTAAATGGATTTACGTAGTACGATATTGCACTGTACACTGATTTAAGTACCAAAAATCAGAGTATTTAACATGTTTTTCATGAACTTCAATAACAAACATAAACTAAATGATGATTGTAAATGTATACGGCAAGCAGAAGAGGATGAAAAATGATATAAAATGGATTAGAAATGATGATGTATAAAAAATAACACAGATTAAATAGGATTGATCAAAAATAAGAATAGAAAATAGGTTATTTCAGCAATCGCTATAGATAAGCAAGACTTTGTCTGCTATTTGTTTTCCTCTACCATATGACCTCTGACGTCAGGTGGGAAGAGCCCATTAGCATTACATTACTTTATCTTATATTTAAAATTATCATGCTTTTTTTTTCTGTTATTATCTGAATGGTCATACAACTTTTCTGCGCGAGATTTAAATTTAATTTTTTTTAAATATAGGAATTTACTCTTAACACATTTTCGGTTGGAACTGTACCAAGAATTAATTTAGAGTACATAAACAACACATTTTTTCGAACCGCTTTGTTCTCAGAAATTGGAATATACAATCGAAAATAAGTGTTATTATTTGAAAAAGTAAAGGTGAGGAAAATTTTAAGTAAAATTTCATACATATAGTAATAAGACATAGAGAGGAGAAAAGTGATTCCTTTCTAGTCGTTAAAAGGCGGCCATTTTACTCTCTAATGGATGCCTTTCTCCGATTTAATATACACGGGAATGCAAGCAGATAATTTAGCAAATAAAATTTATGTACAAAAAAAAAAAAAAAAAAAAAAAAAAAAAAAAAAATTGAAAAACTCCATGCGCAAATTTTTCTTTCTTTTTGGTTTCGTTTTCCTTTTTTTTCTTTTCTTTTTTTTGTACACTCATGTCTTTACAAAACTGACTTTCTTTCTTTCAGCATTTATTATTATACTTCTTTGAAATAAAAATCATCTGCATTCATCATGAAAAATAATTTTAATAAATTATAATTTAATAAATTATTTATATTGCGTAAACTTGAATAGGATCTTTATATGGAAGAAAGTCTTGTGGGGGCCACAGCATACTAGTTATATATTAAAACTTCCGCAACTGCTAACTACTCTTACAAGAATTTTGAGAATTCCACATTACTTACTAACGTAAAATCTTAAAAAATATCAAAGTTTTAAAAAAGTATTCCATTAAATATGAAGTCAGAACTTATTTCATAGTAATAACAAAGCAACTGATTATAACAATTATATTTTTCATAAAATACTTTAATATAACTTATTTATGAAAACTCATCCCATTTCTTTTTATATATTTATCGGAACACTTAAAAGATATTAAGAAGACTATATTTATCAGAACCCTTAATATTTCGGCATTTTCAAAATTAATTAACATTCTATTCTAATACATTTTTCGAGTTTTATACTCCCTCATGGGTGATGCCAAAAAACTTTTTTCGGAATCAAAAATATTTGCTCGCTAATATGTGGATGATAATTCTATATAAATTATTATATCTATGCAAATTTTAAATAATAGCAGTTATATGAATATTTGTGAAATCACTTTATAATATATTCTCACCTACTGTGGCTGAAAAGAAAACATTTACAACCCAGCTAGAAAAAGTCTGCACAAAAAGTGCAAAAAAAAAAAGTGCACAAAATCCGAGCGTATTTGGAACCACAGTTTCTGCATAAAAAGTGCACTAATCAAATTGTGCACAAAAAGTGCACTCATGGAATTATACACAAAAAGTGCACAAACTAGTATACAGTTTCTGCACTTTTTGTGCACAATTCAGTGTGCACTTTTTATGCAGAAACAGAGGTTCCAAATACGCTCAGATTTTGTGCACTTTTCTTTATGCACTTTTTGTGCACAATTCAGTGTGCACTTTTTATGCAGAAACAGAGGTTCCAAATACGCTCAGATTTTGTGCACTTTTCTTTATGCACTTTTTGTGCCCAATCTAGTGTACAGTTTCTGCACTTTTTGTGCAGAATTCAGTGTGCACCTTTAATGAAAAAACAGAGGTTCCAAATATGCTCAGATTTTGTGCACTTTTTGTGCTCAATCTAGTGTACAGTTTATGCACTTTTTGTGCACTCATGCAGATAGAGGTTCTAAATACGCTCGGATTTTGTACACTTTTTGTGAATTCTTCCAGGTAGGTGTAGCATATATACTTCCAAAATCATATGAATTTCAAAATCTTTGAAACAGGGTACGCCGATTTAAATCAGCTTGATTAAAGTCACTTCGATTTAAAAAAAAAATCATTTATTTAAATCAAAAATAAAATTTTATAATTTGGGACAATATGAGTCTTAGAATATAAGAAAACTTGAACTTACTTGTTATTTACATCAAATACCCCCCCCCCCCCCAAAAAAAAAAAATAATAATAAAATAAATAAATAAAATAAAAAATCTGTGTTTAAACTTAAAAAATGATACTTTTAATTTTCTGCAACTCTATTTTTATCTTCTATTCTTATTTTGAAGCTAACTACTTTCATTTGGAGCCTAATTTTTGTTTTGTTTTTTATATACAAAACCGTAAATTCTCTGCCCTAAGTTTTTCTTTTTTTTTTAAGTATAATAAATATTGTATCATCTGAACTGAAGCATTTGATTTGTATATCCCTCATTTTTAACTTTTCTTATTTCTAATTTTGATCACTATGTTTTTGAACGGGTCAAGGCATTTCTAAGCAATTTTTCCTTTTTTACTTAGGCTTTTATAAAATTAGAAATGAAATGGTAATGGCCTAGCTAGTTGTTTCAGTTTTCTTAATTTTTTAAAACTTTAATCTTTTGAAAATATCTTAGAATTCATATGTATTTTATTGGTAATAAACTGCACAAACTAATGTGTGTATTATATATATATATTATATACACATTGGATTTCCTTTAATTCAATAATTATTCTCCAAAAAGTTTCTTTTCAAAAAATTTCGTAATGTGATATTCAAGATGTTATAATATGCACAATTTAATGACAATAATAATAAAAACATTAAAAAATATATTGATCTTATATGCTTTTAAGCTATTTACACTTAATCATTTATTTATTTATTTTATTTATTATTATTACTTTTTTTTCCTTTAAGGGGGGGGGGGGGTAGAATGTACCTATGTTGGCTAATATTACATTTTTTTGGTTTTTTTAATTTACTTTTATTTTTTAATATCATCATACATATATTTTTTTATTTAATTTATTTATATTTATTGCTTCTTATATGTTTTCACATTTAAATTAAAAAAAGAGTTTTCCCGCTTAACTTCTTAACATTTATTTTTAGTCGAATAATGTTAATAAAACAAAAAAATCTGATTTTTTCTTATTTTTATTTTTTTTAAATCATTATTTTTTCACACCCATGCTTTGAAATAGTGTAGCGCAACATTAACTTCCATAACTTTCTTCTCTATGGCTAAAATGTATTTATTACTAAATACAACATTTTTATTTAAAAATAAAGTGATTATATAATATTTGAGTTAGTTTACCATCCTACTTCATTTATTGAGTTTTCACACCCTTACCCCACAGCATCATCAGTAATTCTTATGTGTTTTCTAAATTTGGTATCTTCTCTTTACTTCTTCATTGAAACTCAGCATGTCATGTTATCTAGCATCAATAAGGCTAGGATCGGGCAAATTACAAATGTTCATGTTGATCAAGATTTTCACTGTCTCACGGCACAATGAATATGAGACTGATTTATGAAATTTGCCATGAAAAAAACCAAATTAATCCATTTGAAACCACAAGAATATACAAAAATAGTTATATTAATGATAACAAATCTGAAGCTTATATAAGAATGAGGAGGAGGAAAATTTAAATGAATCAGAGCACCAAAACGATAATAAATTCAGTAAAATTACCACTGCTTTAACTAAAACTAACCACTTGAAAGTCCTAAAAAGTTAACAACTCAGTCATGTATACATTACAACATGTAAGACAGTGAAAATCTTGACTAATGTGAACTTCTGAAATTTGCCTGATCGAAGCCTATCACATACTGAGTTTCGAGGAAGAAGCTAAGAGAAAATGACAAATTTCAAAAGTAGATCAGAAATCTGATGATGCCCCAGAGCATGGGCGTGAAAGTTCTCAATAAATTAAATAAAAGTAGACTAACTTAAATATCAACTGAGTATTTCTGAAATGTCTTGCTACTATGAACTATAAATGCTATATGCTTTATTTTTAATAGCGATCATGCTATAGTTAATATAAATATGGGCAGGCAATCTGCATATAATTTACAAGATTTCAACACAAATGTACAGCCAGACAATCTGAAGTCAAAAATATTTTCTTTTAAATATGGTTACTATTCTTCCATTATTGTTATATATCAACAAACCAATTTGGCACTTTTTAGGACTTTCCAACAAAGATAAATATTTATGACTCTTATTTATCTATCTGCCCTCTAACTTCTCACTCTCGTAAATATTCATAAAATTCTTTAAAACTGATGTTAATATATATTGACATAAATGGTATTAAGTATTGTATTTTATTATATGCTGTAAAAAATATCCATGCAAAATCACAGGTAAAGACCTGCAGCAGAGATTCCAGGCCCTTAAAAAATATCTAGGGTGCAAATCTATAAACTTACATAATTGTGACATATATAAAACCAGCCTGTAAAAACACAGTTTTTCATAAAAACCACATTGAACACACTAGGAACAGTTATAAAATAATGGATATTTCCCATAAAATTAGAAGAGAGCTAAGGATGTTCAGGAGTGGGAAAGTAAGTAATGTACTATGTTATAAGTATTTAAAGCTGTTAACTGTTGTCTCACACTTGATAGTGGTAGCATGTTTATCATTTCACTGCCTGTCTTTTATTATATGACTCTACTCGAGTCTCCTTGAAATTACAATGGAAAAATTATGTACATGATCAATGATCTTGGTCATTTGCCCTCTTGTACAGTAAAATTATAATTAGCAGCCAATTGCAATCTACACCTGAAATTAATTGATGAGCTGTTGTATGACCATTTGTAGCCTAAAATTTCCCCCTTAATAATTTTCAAAAAGTGCACAGGCTTTAGTTATTAAAAATCTGATCAATACATTTAAACAATTTTAATATTGATAAAAATTAAGCAAAACATTTATGATTTTAATATCAAAGGAATTAATTTATTTCTTATTATTCATTTATTAATTATTGTATTATTAAAAAAAAATAATAATAATAACATTTGTGTTTCAAAACACAGTTCAAAGAATGTCTCAAATAATGAGACATATAATTCTAGTTATACATTTCTGTTACATAACATTATTAAATTTATGCTAAAAAATTAATTTCATAATGAATGGATGGTTTTTATAGCTTTTTTTTAATTTATTACATGTGTTTCTGTATTTCTATAAATTCTGTTGAAAAATAAATCAAAACTTAGAGAAATTATAACTTCCTGTACATTGCAGCTAATATTAACACATTGAGTCCTCAATAGTCAAATACCCTTCATTGTCCTTCCTCGTGTAATCCAATGGGATTTTTGTTTTCTATTATCAGGATATCTCAATGAAAAAATAAATTTTTTGAATTTTTTTTTTTAAACTCCACTCTTTGAATTGGTTGCCTTTTTTTTTTCTCCTTAGGAATCTTTTTTTTTTACTTCATTAAGTAAACTTCAGGGTCTAAATTTCAATCCTGAAAAGAAATATTTATCTTATTAAATTGCTTCCTAAGATAAAAGGTAACTTGTTCAAAGAGTGGAATTTACAAAAGAGAATTCGAAAACTTTTTTGAATGAGATATACTAATAATGCAAAGCAACAAAAATCCCATCGGATTACATGAGAATGGAAAGTATCTGGTTATGTTGAGCTTTTCGTTCAGGCTGCTTCTAGCTGGTGGACTGAAATTTGTATAGGGCATGACAGTTTTACCAGTGACTGACAGAGTAAAATATATACAGTAGAAGATCTTTATAATGCAAAACATTTTGTACATAGACAATGAATTTTGCAGTTAATAAGAAGCACTTGCATATTTCCGTATTGTAAAAAGCTGTTACTCTCTTAAAGGATTAGATGGAATACGTAAGATTTCTTTATCTCATTGATTCTGAGCTTTTTAATTAAAAAAAAAAAAATGATATTATTACTGTATATACATATATATCTTTTTTTCATGAGTCACAAAATGAATAATTTGGTCCAGGCACATTTGGATTATGCTTAAAAAGTAAATTTAACAAGAAAACTTATAATCTGCCCAACTTCTGTTTATCAGTAGAAAAGGGTATTCTTATTATTATAATCTTTCATATTGATTTATAAAATATTAAAAAAGTCATACTATGAAATTTTTCGTGTTTAAGTTTTTGTGCTCAGGGCACACAACTCGAGTGCCTGTGCCATAAATAGGTTCTGCACAATTCAAAGCTTTACACAAAAATATGAGTTTTGCGGCTTTATTAACACCTATTTGATTTCTCAACTTATTGTGTACAAAGCCAAAAGTGGAAAGCATTCTTTAAGTGCCAATAGATGTTTTTGTTGTGGATAACACTTCTATGATATTGGCGATTCTATGATATCTATAATAGTTTTAAAAACAATTCTAAATATTGATTTTAATCAATTAAAATGAAAAATAAATAAATAAATGCAAGGTGAGCCAAAAGTTCTTTAAAACTAAAAATTTATTAAAAAGGAAGGAATAATGATTAAATTGTGCGGTTTGCAAGAAAGAGTCAAAAAGAAGTTTTTTTTTTTAAATGAAAATATGTTAACTGAAGAAGTCACCAGCAGACGACACTGACATGCAAGAAATTCAGCCAATTTATGCAAATTAGTCTTGCAGTAGAAGACCATGATACAGGAGGATTTCTCGTTCAGTTTCAGAATGTTATCATTGCCAGATCGAGCACCCTAGATGAAGTTGCTCTATTTGAATGGAGGGTTAGCAAGTATTGCATTGCAAAAATTTCGAAGGGTGAAAGGACTGAAAACAAAGAATAACTCTATACATGTCTTGGGTGTATTGAAGCTTTGAACAAAAATGGTTCGAAGAAACTGGATTTTTGAAAAATCATTCATGAAGTGAAACAATCATGGACGATCCATTTCATAGATCATTCACGTTATCATTTATTTATTTTTTTCTGCCAAAAAATGTTAGTAGAGGGCAGTATAATCATCCATGGGGGTAGCAGTTCTTGGAAAGTTTCCAGGGTATTGGATACCTCATTCACCGAATTGATGGATCCTCCACTGGATAATGCATCCTTTACAAATTGCAGTCATTGCAGGAGTTATAGCTGGGAGACTCATCTATGAGGGAATCACATGTCAAGTGGGCTTTGGCATGAATTAAAAGTGACGCTCATTGGTTGTTCAACATTTTCTGGATGGATGAGGCATACTTCTCACTCTTGGAGATCTCAACACCCAGAATATTCAGACATGAGCAATGTTGAATCCTTGTGTATATATAATGCAGTGAGACTAACATAAAAATGCACAAACAACATTCAAAGAAAATTTTTCTTTTCCTCGGAAATTTTTTTGCATTATTCATTAAAAAAAAATAAAAAAGAAAAGAAAAGAAAGAAAGACTATCCCCCCTTACAGTTTCTCTTTATTTTTTTAGAACACTTTCACATTTGTTTAAATAACATGAAACAAACTTCTTTACATGTTTAACTTGTCAATTCTATAAAAGAAACATTCCACTAGTTCAAATGGAAATTCCATTGACTGTGGATGAATGAAGTCATAAGAAAAGCTATGATGCCAGAAGAGGAGCAAAAGATGCTGTGATTTGGAATTCCAAATGAACTGAGAAAATGAGATCACTGTTACAGAGGTTTTTTTTCTAAGATTTATTTTCACTCTGAAAAACTGATTTTTTTTTTTTTTTTTTTTTTTTTTTTTTTTTTTGCTAGCATAAAATAACGTATTCAGAAATTTATAATATTTACATTCTGATTTTTTTCCCCTTGAAATATTTTTTCATATTCAGTATCTCACATGAAAACACTAACTTTGACAATGTTCATATTTCAAAAATACTTTTGTCTTTTTTCTTGAATACATATTCTTAGACTTGTCTAACTGTATTATTTTAATGTGTGTTTGTATTATTATACACATACACACATGTATAAATTCATGTAACAGTAAAAAAAAAAAAATAATAATAATAATAATTAAATTAAAAAATTATGAGACTTTTTGTCAAAATATATATATATATATATTTCACAATTTACAAAAATTATATGTGCAAAAATTTACTTGACTTATATCCTTTACATTTGAGTTAATAATTTTTATATTAAAAATAATAATACAACTCATATTCAAAATATTAGAATAATTGAGAAAATGTAATAAGAAAGAAATTATTTTCCATTTGATTTATTTATTTTTGATATTAAGTTAATGCAATTGAATTTCTTAGTTGACACCGAGGTATGTGGTGACGCTAAATCTTGTTGAAAGATGAAATCATCTTCAAATAAATCTTCTGATGATGGAGTCATGTAATATTACAAAATGTCTTGATCTTGATACATCTGAGTCAACCTTTTCATAGACGATGCATCCTAACTTTCCTGGTCCTTCTGCACTCATGCAACCCCAAACCATGATACTAGCAGCAAATTTTACAGAACGTTTAAGGCATTTCTTATCAAATGCTTCTTGCTTCATTCTCCAAACTCCAGTACCTTGATTACCATATGAAGAGCAAAACATACTTTTATCGCTAAATAATATTTTTTTCCCATCTTCTTCACTCCATAAACGTCTTGATTTACATTAATTCAATCTTATACGCTTTTGTTTTGCAGTCATGAGAGGTTTTGTTTTTGGTACATGAGATTCAAATTGAAATTTATGGAGACATCTCAATGTTGTCGATATAGAAACTTCAACTCCATCTTTATATTTTCAGTACAAGAATCGCACACTTTTAAAAAGGTTTTTCTTAACTAAACGCTTCAGTTTCCTCTTCCTGTCATCTCTAGCAGATGTTTTTGGTTTTCGGCCACCATTTCAGTGATTATTTTGTAAATTTCCATTTTTTTAAATATTGTGTTAATATTTTACTAACGCTTGATTGCGAACAATGTAAGTAATTTGCTATATAACACTGATTTTTACCGTGCCAATACAAATCAATCATACAAAGTTTAACAGATTCAGGAATATCACTCAGAGGACCCATTTTAAGACAAAAAAGCAAAAAAAACTGCAAAAATAATACTGATTTTAAATAAAACTGTCTGGATTTAATCAATGATGTCACCAGTTATGAATTGGTGATAATTAAAGGAGAATTAATGTGAAATATTCTAATATTTTGAACCACTTGAATAAATATTTTAATATTTTGACTTTTCAAAATAATTTTTTTTCAATTAATCTTTTCAAAAATGTTATTAATTTTAAAATACAAAGTAAGTTTAATCAACAATAAGACCTTAATAAAAATATCATTTGCATTAAAAGACATTAAATTACCAAACAATATTTTCAATTTGTAAAAAAATGTAATTCTAATATTTTGAATATGAGCTGTAAATCAATAATAAAATGTTCCTTTAAATGACTTTAAATTAAACTTTTGTTATATTTTTGTGATTAACTTTATTTTTAATCACAATCTAAATTAGAGTATCATTGGGTCGGGTAATTCAATTTTACCCAAACCTGATCTTTTGAGTCAGGTTGACTAAATTTTTTTTTTCTTGTGTGTGAGGTTTGGTTCAGGTTGCCTGATTTACTTTTCTTATAGGTCAGTCAAACCTTTCTCCAAATCAAGGTTGAGTAACTGGACCACCCATAAATGACCTTTCAATAAAGAAAAAATACATATATTAATTAGAAAATATATTTATTAAATATACAAAACAGATATTAATCAACTCACAGAATTAATATCAAACAATATAATAATTCATACAATCATAAATAGTTTCATACAGTCAGTTTGCTTTGTATTTTACTGATTTTTAAAACTAAAATTACAAATTATTTTAAATAATTTTTGCAATTTCTGAGTTTAGTTTGAGTAAAGTTTGGTTTTTTTCCCCCTCCCACATGCCTAAATTGGAAATTAATCTACGAACATAACAGAGAAAAAATAACAAGAAACAAACGCAAATAGCATACTTATGAATAACAGTGGATCTACAAAGACGTAAGGCTTCATTCTTGGGTGTTTGTTTTTAGCTATCAAACATAAAATATAGCATGTAATACTCCTGTGTGCAATTTCCCCTTTAAAAATTTACACATTATCATATAGTTCAGGGCTCGAAAATTACATTGCTTGACATGCCTGGTTCAGATTGGGCATGTACTTTCTAAAATATACTATCCTGCCTAAGACTTTTACTTAAACTGAAATAATGTCACTATAGATATAATATTCTTAAATTCTTTTCATCAGATATGTGAATGTTTTTATTAATATGTACTTGAATAAGATACATGCCTGACAAAGCACATAAAAATGTTGAGATTTTTCAAGCCCTGATATAGTCAATTCAATTATGCATGAAATTATTATTTTAAATAACTTAAGTATGAACATAAACTTTATGAAATAATTGATAAAAAGCACTTAATTAACAATAACCTTATGGGTAAATATTTGCCAAAATCATAGATAAAACTATAACTTAGTAAATAAACAAATACAATTAAAGTGAATAAAAATCAGAACTAGGACTGGGTTTAATATTGATGTAAAATAAAATTATATCGATTCAATAATACTATCACTTATTCAATTTAAATATTTCATCTTCCATGAAATATCGATGCAGAATCATGAAAAAACGTGAACATCTGAATCTTGGCTAAACCAATTAAATAACAAAATAAAGTAAACATTACTTCCTCGTGTATGCCTGAGTACTTGCGGGAGCACCCCCCCCCCCCTCATCAGAGACACAAAGCAAGCAAACCGCCGCGAAGCTGCCTCTGATGAAGAGGGGGGGGGGAGGGCTCCCGCAAGTACTCAGGCATACACGAGGAATAAAAGTAAGGTTTACTTTAATTATTTTGTAATTGAATGCTTCTCGCTTCAATGATATAAATCAATTAAATAACGTTGGAATGCCAGATCTCTAATCATTCAATGGTGACACTGGTTTAGTCTAAAGCATGCACAGTTATACATAATTAAATCATGAAAACGTTCATTACGGTCTAAAGCAGGACAAAGAATTGGTGCTGTTTCGATTTACTGTTGCGCAGGCATACTGGTAAAGTGTTATTGGTTTAGAATGGCAGAAAAATCTTCTTTCAAGCCATGATTGCGGTTTTACATTACGCATCATGTGCAGTAGGAAAAGAAAAATCGATTCTGATACAAGCACTCAATGGAGATCTATTCATTCATTCAAAATTCTTTGGTTATTTTACAATATCAGTATTTTTATTTAGTTCCTATAAACTGAAAATAAAAAACTCTAGTTTGTGTTTACTAGAGAAGTGAACTATTCTTTATATTTACTCTTTTTCTTCCGCAGTTGATTGTATGATTTTAATAAAAATTGTAACTATTCTTTACTAAAAATTACATAATGTAAAAACTTTTTTACATAGGTACTTCATGATTTATTGGCCATAACACATTTTTGCTGGGGTTCCCTAGCATGGTCACTGGCACTTGCGGTGTCTGAATATGTGGCGCCATCGCTTGTTGAGCCCTGCTGCATCGTTGCCATTGTAAAAATTATTAAAATTAATGATTTTGACTGCTTCGCAATATGCAGCATATTTATTGTTTTGGTAATTCGCAATTTTTATGATGTTATCGAAATGGATATTTATATTATCTTCCTGGATAGCTTTTGTTAACGAGGTAGTAATTTTGACTGTAGCTATATCATGGCTGTTTCTTTAATTCTGGTTTTAATTTTTCTCTTTAATTTACCTATATAACATTTGCTATTGACTTGGCTGTCAGTGTACGGAATTTAAAAAATACTGGCGATTTCTAAAGGGTGAATAGGATCTTTGTCATTTCTGGTAATTTAGAAAATGTTAGGGTTGGGTTTAATGGGGATATTGATGTTATTTTCAGCAGGATATTTTTAATTTTACATGACGCTCCGCGATCATATGGGATTGAAGTTGTAAAACTGAGGGGGGGGGTAAACAGGGGGTAATTTAAATTTTCAGGTTCTTTGCAGAGTATTACAGCTCTATTGATATATGATTGTATAGCACTAATCGTGTATCTGTAGAAAGTAAAATTCTGTACATTGACAGCCAAGGCAATAGCAAATGTTATATAGGTAAATCAAAGAGAAAAATTTAAACCAGAATTAAAGAACACAGTCATGATATAGCTACCGGCAAAATTACTAGCGCAAACATTAGCATTAACAAAAGCTAATCAGGAAGATAATATAAATACGGTTATAAAAATTGCGAATTACCAAAATCATAAATACGCTGCATATCGCGAAACAATCGAAATCATAAATTTTAATAATTCTTGCAATGGCAATGATGTGGCAGGGCAAGCAATGTCACCACATACTTAAAAGAGATGTAAACAATGAGAAATACCACATGTACAGAACTTCAGACACTGCAAGTGCCGGTAACCATGCTGGAGATCCCAGCGAAAACGCGTTACGGCTAATGAAGCATGAAGTATGTAAAAAGGTTTTTATATTGCATACTTTTTAGTATTGAACTTCATGTAATGAAAAGAATTACTAACTATTCTTTGTTAATATTTTATGTAATTAATAATATTTTTTCATTAAATTCATTAATTTCTGTACAGAATATGATGTTGTCTAGTGTTCACATTTCTTTTAAAAAGGGGCAGGGCGATTTTTTGAAAAGGGCACTTTTTACTGATTAAAAGGGCACTTTGACCAAGCATTTTTTTTTTTTTTTTTTTTGAGTGAAAGGGAACTTTTTTGTAATAATCCTGCAATGGATTATGATTCTGAAAATAATTGTATCAATATGTTGCGTGTATAGTTGTTTTATATATTTAAAATTTAACCCGTAACTGGGGACATCGATCTCACAGATTGCACAGCTTCTTCCTACCATTATCCTTTTTGTATGTTTTGACCAATTGAATGGATTTTTTTTCTAGTTTCATGTTTCCTGACATTTTCATTTGAAAAATAAATAATTAAGGAACATCTTAGTGAAAAATGCGATGTTTTCTACATGACGTATATTATTTTCCCCTTATAAAATTTCCGTATGAAGGGAAAATGAATTGCTCTGGATATATCTCTAAGTTCTGACGTATGTGCTTTGTCACTGCTACATGAGACGCGGCCAGAGACCGGAATTTTCGGTGCTCGCTGTAGAGTGTAGACGCTAGTCGGAGGGACTATTCGATACGGGTTCCAAAAAGAACAAGTCATGCAGGATTAGTTTCACTTTGAATCTGTTTTTATTTGCTTCAGAAAACAGAAAAGAAAAAAAAAAAATCTCGGGGAAAAAAGTATAGGGCACCGAAAAAAAAGGCAGGGTCCATTTTTTACTTCAAAAAAGGGCAGGGGCATCGGCAATAATTTTTAAAAGGGCAGGGCATGGCGCCCTTGAGAAATCGTGAAATGTGAACACTAATGTTCTCATATTGTAAAAAATAAATTCATTCAAACAATAGCATCAACTTAGATATGATTATTTTCTAATTTTTATTTATTTTGAAGTCAATTACTTAATAGTACATAGTATGGACATTTAAAAATAATTTTGAATATGATAAGAGTTGATATACGATATATATATATTTTTTAAGTGTAATTCAAATTATTCATTTTCCTAGTAATTTTCTTTCTATATACTGAACTAGTTATTTAATTTGTTTTGTAATATGTAATATCTGATGTAATTTAATCAAAAATAAGTAAAAACTTTAAATTTCAATTAAAAAAAAAATCTTGTTAATTTTTTTAAGAAATTGTATTTTAGAAAATTTTTATTAAGTATTATATTGATTGGAAGATTCAAGGTACCGTAGAAATTTATTATCATGTATGAAGCTCTTCCTCAAATTGGCGATTTTCTGTTGATAGCCATTTTGATATTCATTCGCATGAAATCATATCTCATCTTGTAACTGGAGGTTTAGTTGAAAGAACTCAATATTTCCTTATTTGCTTAAAATATCTGAAATTGAATTGTACTTGAAAAATCTTATAAAAGTGTTACATTTAAAGTTAAATAATAATAATAACAATTAAAAAATCTCAAACTTCCAGATTAATTTTTTTGAACAGAGGATCACATCCATTATCCAATACCACCAACTATTAAAAAATATGATTTTGTGTTTGCAAACTATGCTTAAAAATAGTGCTGCACCAAGTAGCACTTTGGCCGAGTAGTTGTAAGAAAGAATAATTGATGTACATATGAAGAATTTTGCACATCTTGAAATTTAAAAAAGGCTTTTTGAACTCAAAATTAAGTTAAATCGCAAACAGCATGTTTTCATGAAATGTTTCAGAACTTTTGTAGTGTATATACACAATTAGGTTCATTATTATATTTGATACTTCCAGCTTAGTGGAATTTTAAAACCATAATAACTGATAACTTCATTCTTTAAGTCTTTCTCAGATGCGAACCATTCTCAGATAATATAAAAGTTCCTACACTCAGGCTTAATTTAAGATGCATGACATTTACATACGAAATGAGAACATTAAAATAAATATTTTATCATTTCAAACATGATAGGATAGACCAAGTTTAATGGCAATCTACTTGCCTGTTTTAACTGCAGAAAGCTGTTTGCAGCAAAAGTTTAATGACTCTATATTTATATTTTGATAATTTTTTACTTTAGTTATCAATAAACAACTCTTAAGAATAAAGAATTTTGATGAAATGAACCCTTGCATGGTCTGAGTCATACCTTACTAATTACACTGTACAGTCAGCAGCAAAATTATTGATGTGCTAGCAATAATTTCTATTTAAAAGATGTGCACCTAATACTATTTTGTTAAGTTAGTGTCGACTCTAGGCCGATTTAGCAGGGCGCAGCGCCCGGCGGCCCTTTACTAACACATTTTTGCGCCCCACAGCCCTTACTAACTTTTTCTAGCGCCCGGCAGCCGTTAGTATTTTTCACAGGGTTGCCAACTGCTCCAATTTCAGTGGAGTTTCTCCGAAAAAATTAAAAAACTCCGCGAGTATTTTTTATGCTCTGCAAATTCAGTCTTGACCACCTAGCTAAATATATTTTATTAAATACATAAAACTGAATAGTGGCAGACACTGAAAAAAAAAATATATATATACTATTCTTTTTTCTTTCTTTCTATTTTTTTTCCCTTGCACACATCTAGACAGAAATCACGATCCAATCCTTATCAACTTTTGATTTTGCATTTTCTACAGTTGCCGCATAAAACATTATTCTTTGAATTTTATTTTTTTATCTATGAAAGCGCTTCAACGCCTCTTGAAAATAACAAAACTAACTTTAAAAGGCTAGCTGAAGAACCACACGCTTCATCGTACAATATTCATAAATAAATAGTAAAGAAAAAAAAAAAAAATCTAGTGCTAGGCATTGCGTAATCGAAATATTGCTGACTCAGAACAGGAACAAATATTTAATTACATTAGCTATTATGAGTGTGTTTAATTAAAACCACAAGCTGAAAAGGGGGGAAGAAAGAAACCGAATACTATGATTATGCGGTATTTCGATTTTCATTTAAACAATATCAATGTTTCAGTTATCTTAATGCTTAATACGTCACTAAAAATTACTTTCTAATGAAATAATTGTTTATTTTAATTATTTATCGATAAAAAATAATGGATTCAAAGCTACTGAACTTTAAGTATAATTGACAACGCAAGGGATCTAAGACCAGAAAGAGGTATCTTCCGTGGGAGACATTCTAAAGTGTCTTAGGCCGTAATCACGCGAGTTTTGGAGAAAACAGTATAAAGTCAGACTTTAACGGAGGAATTGTCTTCTGTAATAGGAAACTTTCTTAAGTGTTTTAATATACAAGTTTTTTCAAACTTTATCGTACCAAGTATCAACCTTTGGAGAAAGAAAAATTTTGGAAAAGAATATTTTCTGTGCTTTTTGTTGGGATAACTGAATATGCGATAACTTAGTTTTTATAGTGCGTCAGTGATTCTAAGAAATCTTCATATCTGAAAATGGGACTTTCACAAAAAACATCAGATTTAAAATGGATTCGTCACAAAAATAGCACAAGAAAATTGCGTATTTTATAAATCAGCTGCAAAAAATGACATTTCGGTAATCAAATCAACAACAACAACAAAAAAAAAAAGCTGATTTATGACTAAATAATTACACATTTTTAGAAAAATAACATCTATTTTAGCAATTAGTTTACAATTACGTAATTTTAAAAATTAGCTGTAAAATAATTCCGTATTTCTATAAAAAGCCACAAAATTATACATATAATGCAAATCATGTTTGAAAAAAGCAAGAAATTCATCGATTAGCATCAAAAGCCTTTTTCAGCGATTAATTGCGATTAAACATAAATTTTGTTAATTAGCGGCAAAATGATTGCGTATTTCCATTATCAGCTACAAATGTATTGCGATTTACTGAAATCAACTGGAAAAAAAAAAAAAAACCTTTATTGGCTAGCAGCCAAATGATAGCATATAAAAGGTAAATTTTTTATTATTAGTGAGTAAGCGATCCCGTATTTGTGAAATCTACTTCAAAATTATTCCTGATTTCTGAGATTCCGCTTTGGAAAAAAAAAAAAAAATGCAAATTTCATTGATTAGTGGCAAAATAGTTGAGTATTTAAGATTCAGCTTTCAGAAGAACGCATTTTTCATAGATTAGTAGCTAAATAATAGCGTGTTTTCTCAATTGGCCGCATAATAATCGCGTATTTCAGAAATCCGCTTTGAAAAAAATGCGCAATTTTTTACCTCTTAGGAGAAAAAAAATAATTTAGTTCCGAGTAAACGTATTTTTTGACAATTAGCTGTTAAATAATCTGGTATTTTTTAATTCATCTGTAAATTTTCACATATTTCTGGATTAGGTTTTGAAAAAAGTGTGTATTTCACCGATTAACAGCAAAGTTTGGTATTTGGGAGATGTAGCTTTAAAAAGGGCTCAAATTTCATCGATTAGCAGCCAGATAATTGTATATTTCGTTAATAATTAACCCCATTTTCGATATAATTAACCGCAAAAATATCATGAATTTTAGGAATCAGCTTTGAAAGAAGAGTGAATTTTATCAATTAGTTTCAAAATTATAGTATATTATTAGCAATTATTTGCTATTAAACGTAGATTTTGTAAATTTGCAGTGAAATAATTACAAATTTCGGCAATCGGTCGTAACAATATCGCGAATTCTGTCAAATACGAGAAAAACAGCATATTTATTTAATTAACGGTAAAAACGTAATTCTACCCCCCCCCCTACATTTTGAAAGTGATATAATTCATTCAAAAATGTAAAAAAAAATTCAAAATTGTTTCTCATAAAAATCTGATTTTGTCTTGGTACATTCTACGATATAATATTATCTGTACCTTTTTTTTTAATATCTGATTTTTCTTTTCTTTTAGAATTTCATTATTTTGTTTATTTATTTATACCTTGGATACATTGCTGCTATTAAAAAATTAGTAATTTTTTTTTTTTTTATATTATTATTTGGGGGGGGGGGGCTACATTTTGTAAGTGATATATTATGAGGATGTTATAGTGCCCTTTTTGAATTATTGAGTATATTATAGTGCCCCTTTTGAGAATAAAGTGCCCTTTTATCGAGTTTCCCCCAGCGGCCCTTTTGTTCTAGAGTCAACACTATTAAATATTTATCATGATCTTAGTCTTATACTATTTATAAAAAAGTAATTTCATGATAAAAATTAGCGATCAAACTAAAGAAAAAAAAAAAAAAAAAAAAAAAGAAAGAAAGAAAGAAAAAGAAAAACATGGATGTGGGTTTCAATAATTTTGCTGCCACTAGCAACCAAACCCCATGTTATTCTAAACAGAAATTCGTTTTGATAATTACCTCTGTTTTTTTTTTTTTTTCTTTTGTTCTTGTTTTTCAAAAACAGTTTTTTTTTTAATGTTTTATTTTGAAATTATAAAGTTCAAAAAAGAACTTTGATAATTTTTTCCACTTTGTAACTTCAGTATGAAGTATTAAAAATTAAGTACATAAATTTTGGGAATTTGTAATTTTTTTTTTTTTTTTTATAATGAAAACAGAATTAAAAAAAAAAAAAAAAAAATTATTAATTCTCATAAATATTTTCCTTATATAATAAAATGGGGTTCAGCTGTTGGCAGCAATATGTGAGGGTCTCTGACGGCTACAGAACGTTCACAGACACCTTTTTTATACAGATTATTCAACCATTATACATGCAAAACAGTCATTAAAAATTATAACTTTCTAGCTTTATACATGTTTAATAAACCATTAAATCATAATTTCTGTGTTTTATTTATTAATTTCTTTTTGAATTGAATAATTATTCATACTTTTCTTTGAATAGTTTTGTTTACTTGTAGCTTTTAATGTATTTAGTTTTGTTTTACATTTTACAAAACCTTCGTAATTTAGAGATTGAAAATTTTCTGGAAAACCCACATCTCTACAAATATATACTACATTCTCAGTGCATTAAATATTTAAAAGTTGTTTTAGTTGGTTTCTGAAAGGTTTTTAAGGGGCTCAAATGTTTTTGAGAAGGTAACATTAACTTTGCTGTCAAAGCTGATAGGCGGGAGATATGAAGTTTGATAACAGGTAGCGCTCATCCGGCTAGCCTTTCGAAATTTTCTGCAGTTTTCTCTGAAACTAGCATAAATAGGGGCTAGGACCCCTGAAAAAGACCACCCCTTAAAGAGGTTATTCAACCCATACTTCGGCCTTTCTTGTAGGCAACTGGCACATTAGCACAAACATGTTTTTCTTAAAATAATTCAGTTTAGTAAAATGGAATTAGTTTAATATTTAAAAACATACCAATATTTTATAGTTGAATGCATAATCATTAATAATCTGAATATTTGAAAAATATTTATTAAATTTTATACATCTTTTTTGTTCATGTCAAATGTCAACCCAATGCTCGTGTTGCAAACGAGCGTTTTATTATAGTACCACCAGTCAATGCTAAACCATTTACTGATTAGTAAAATCGTATAACATTTAACGTTTTTTAAACATGTATTTTAAAAGGATACTTCTGTTAATGTTTTGATTTCTTCAGAAAATAAATAAATAAATTTTATGTTTTTTTAAATTAATAAATTTAAAAAAAAAATAAGCATTTTAAACCTCATGTGTGTTCCCTTTATTATTATTATTATTTTTTTTTTTTTTTTTTTGTATTTTGTACCTTTGAATGAATATGACAAAAAAATATGACACCTAATAAATATATGAATTAATTAATAAATAAACAAAGAAATAAAATAAAGAAATAAGCACTTTTTACAACATAATTTTACAACACAAAATTCTAACAATTTAGATACCAGTGATTTTTAATGCAAATTAAAATTGTTTTGAAAATGTTTAAAAGAGAATCGAACCCTTAACGTCAGTGTTGCAATTATTGCAAACGAGTGTTTTATTATCATACCACCAGTCAATGTTAAGTAATTTTCTGATTAGTAAAATCGTATGACATTTAACTTTTTAAAACTTGCATCATAAAAGGAATTTAGTCCTGTTAATATGCCTCCATTTTTTCAGAAAATAAATAAATTTGATGTTTTTTAATTTAATAATAAAAAATATATAAATAAAAATAAGTATTTTAATATTTTAAATCTTATATGTGTTCCTAGTCCTACAGGAGGAATGCTTTCCATGGGGGGGGGGGGGTTCTAACTGGATCTAGCCCGTATTTATGCAAGTTTTGTGAAAAACCACAGTAAACTCTTAATGGCTAGATTGATGACTGTGACCTTTGATCGAACACGGTACTTTCCATCCAACAACTTTGACCGCAGAACTACTTGGTCACCATAGAGGAATTTACTTCCATTAATGCCTTGATTTCTTCAGAAAAAAAAAAATAAATAAATAAAATAGATAAATATATAAAACAATTTTATGTTTTTTAAATTAATAAATAAAAGAAAATTAAGCATTTTAATATTTACCTCCTTTTTCCCATATTTCGTATTTGTGAATGAATATCAGAAAAATACAAGGCACCAATTAAGATTAGGCTTTTTTGCATTAAATAATTGTACTAGTCTTTATTTATATGCTCCTGAAGAGAGAGAAAAAAAAACTAAATAATTAAGGCTTTTTATTTTTTAGTTATGTACTATTTTTAACACTAAAATTTCCAAAAATATGCTTTATTCTATGAATTGTTGAATTGTATTATCTAAATGTTTGTTATATTAATCAAAATAATTTTTTATAAGATCATGTAAAACAAAAATACATCATCATTCTTGAAACATAGAAATCATTCCCTATATGATCTATCAATCAGTGTATTGTTGCCATAAACCACTGCAAGCATTCAATGCGTTCAGTAATACTTTTCTTCCTATTAAAGCATAAAACCAAAACCTTCCGCAAATGCCTCACACAAAATGTGACAAATTCAACACAGTAAAAAAACAAGTTTTTGTATGAAACTCAAAGCAATATAAACTGAATACTATTAACAAATGTCTAAATTCTCTAAAACTGCCAAAATCAGCTATAAAACATGTTCATAACAGCAGCACCACCATATTTTAAAAATAGACCAAACTAATTTGTACTCTCAATATAATAGTTTGATGTAAATAATATTTACTGATACTTGGTATTGATTTAGTTGGCACTCTAACAGTTTGCCAAGTACTCTGTGTCTGTACTGGGCTAAATTTTGATTAATTTCTTGGCCAATACCAAAAGTAGCAAAAAAGATTTCATTTTAATGCATTTTTAAAGAAAAATATATTAATAACAGAGAAAATGTATTAATAGCATATTTATTAACAACCAGACTAAAAAATTTCAGAAATATGGGTTGTCGTCGCACAAATCAGGAGAAAAATTCCCTGAGTTTTCCTTGTCTTTTTTGAAAACAAAATAGATGGCACATAATCATGCAGCATTACAATCTTGAGCTCGCGATCCTTGAAAAGTGTGACTTCATGAAACTCCTGCTCGTTAGCGGTTACGGTGCCTTCTTCCCATTTCAGGTCCTACAACAGCTTATTGACATATAGTGCAAATAGACGTATTGAAAAATTTAACCGTAGTAAATTCCTGCTCGGTAGCGCCTGCGATGCTCTCTTCCTGTTTCAATATCTGAAACATCCTGCTTGCTCGCCGTGTTAAGATTTTTGAAAATGCTAACTTTATCAAAGTCCCGCTCGGTGGTGCCAGGCCTTATCCCCATTTTAGGACTTTATGGTTAGTTAAGAGTGGTTGGTTTATAAAAATAATAATAATAAATCTATAATAAACATCATGATACTCTTATTATAGCCACCCTTGGTGACTTTTTAATTATTAATAAAATAAAAGGGATCTCTTCAACATGGTGGCAAAAATTTAAAAGTCGTCATTGGGGTCCTTTATTAAAGCTGTCTTGCGAGGGGAAATATGAAAACTAAGTCGTCAAACATGAATTTTACTTTGAAACTTTTCTTCGAATGATTTAGTTTAAGTATCATTAGCATTTCATTCCACAAAAACTAATAATAATTTGGCTCTGGTGAGTTAAAATTTTAATTAGATGGTGAAATTGGTTAAACTTATAAGTTTCAAATTTTAAAGGTTAAAAAAAAGAAAGAAACTGAAAATTTTGTATGGGTTTGCTAGTCTAAAAGTATATTAATTATTTAAATTTTAACATCATAATAACAATTTTTTCATGTGCATAAGCAAATCTAGTTTTTGATAATTTTTTAATTATCATGTGAAAATAATGCCCCCCCCCCATAAAAAAAAAACTTTTCTGGCAACAATTAAATTTAAAACAAATATTTAAATGGCTAATTAATGGTTGACATTTTAATTAATATATCTGCAACTAATTAAAATTTTTAAATTCTGCTTTCATGAGCCCCTCAGGAAGACTTGAACTCATAATTTAAACTTATAATTTGAGTTCATCCACATACATTAACTCTATACCTGTTATATTATACATTTTACTTTTGAATATATTGAAAAGTAAAATTTGGTATAAGTTCATAAAAGATTAACTTATATCTCATCTACTTTAATTATTATTATTCCTAATGCTAAATTCCCTCTTTTAAAAAAGGTCAAGGTGTCAAGGAGTATTTTTACTCCTAGTAAAAAAATCCTAGAAATGCCTCTGCATTTAATAATTAATAACATTTAGTTTAATTTGAAAGTTTCTTACAAATTCACCTTACATTAAACAAAATACATTAAGAAAGTCTAGATAACTACTAAATAAATTATGAAACCGTATTGCAAATAATGAAACATGCTTTATATTAATTATTTTGAAAAAAAAAAAAAAAAAAAAAAAAAAAAAAATAGAAAGATCGGTTTGCTCGTACTATCATAAATACCTTAATTGATGATATTAATTTTAAAAACACACAGTAAGCTGGAAGTATTATCATAAAACTATTGCATGTGTATAAAATTATGACATGGGGAGCAATAAAAATATTTGATTAAAAATAAATAAGAAATTTTAACTTACCTTGATAATCGAAACCTAATTGAAACAAAGCACGTTTTCAACAGAAGCAAATCAACCGTCTGGCGTCCATTTTGGAATTAGTAAATAAAAGTGTTGTGTTGCCATCGTTGTTTTTCAAATGCTACAAACTATGCCGCGGGAATTCTTTGAATTAAATTAGAAAAAACAATAGCTTGAACGAACATTCAATATTTGTATGAGAACATTTAACCAATATTAATAATAATCATACTTTTCATCTTGAAAATGAAGGGCTCTCTTATGATAGCACTGAAAGACATGCATCAAACTATTCTTTTTTTTTTCTTTCACAGAAACATGTATAACGGAATTTTAAAAAAAAAAGATCTATTGTTTTTTCTTTTCAAGGTAAAGGGCCCATATAACAGAAATTCAATTTTGATACCGAATTTTATAGGTTATTTGAATGCATGAAACTTCTAAAATCAATGAGATCAGTCATGAGTGATCAATGAGATCAGCTTTCCAGTTAAGATAATTGGGGATTTCCAGATTTATTTATAGTTAAACAAATTAATCGGGTCCTGGACCCATAGTTTGGAAAATGAAAAAAAAAAAAAAAAAAAAAAATGAAAAAAAAAAAAAAAAACGTGATTTTAAACAGATTTTTTCCTCTTAAGAAAATTCTGTGAAGAAAAAGTATGGTTCCTATTCGAAAAAAATCAGTTTAAATTAGATAGGCCCCTAGGCCCTAGGGGTCCCGATAGCCCATCTGTAATTCCGAATCTGGTAGATTATTTGAATCACGGAATGTTTGAAAACAATGTCATCAGTAAAAACTGCTTTCTTTTTAACATAATTCTGGGCTTCCAGACCTTCAGTTGCGCATAGAAATCGGGCCCCTGGCCCCCTTACTTTAAGAAATAAAAAAAAGGAATTATATGTTTTAGAACAGATTTTTCCGCTTAAAACGATACTGTGAAGAAAAAGTATGGTTTCCATTTGAAAAAATCGTATTTATGTCAAATGGGGCCCTAGTGGCCCCGGGGCCCCACCTGTGATACCAAATCGGATAGATTATTTGAATGCTCGAAACTTTCGAAATCAATGACATTACTGAAATTGCTTTCCTTTTAACATAGTTCTGGGTTTCCAGATCTTTAGTTGAGCATAAAATCGGGCCCCTGACCCCCTTAGTTTAAGAAATAAAAAAAGGCATTATATGTTTTAGAACAGATTTATCCGCTTAAAATGATTCTGTGAAGAAAAAGTATGGTTTCCATTTGAAAAAATCGAGTTTATGTTACATGGGGCCCCTAGTGGCCCCGGGGACCCCCACCTGTGATACCAATTATGATAGATCATTTGAATGCTCGAAACTTTTGAAATCAATGACATCACTGAAATTGCTTTCCTTTTAACATAATTCTGGGTTTCCAGACCTTTAGTTGCACGTAAAATCGGGCCCCTTTGGCCCCCTTAGTTTAAGAAATAAAAAAAAGGCATATGTTTTAGAACAGATTTTTCCGTTTAAAACGATTCTGTGAAGAAAAAGTTTAGTTTCCATTTGAAAAAATCGAGTTTATGTTACATGGAACCCCTAGTGGCCCCAGGGGCCCCACCTGTGGTACCAATTATGATAGATCATTTGAATGCTCGAAATGCTGCAATTTTGGTTTGTGAGATACAGCGTTCACAAAATTTGTGATACACACGCACAGACAGACAGTTGTTTTCTAAAAAAGTTGAAGCCTATTCAGAACATCCCAAAACGTGTAAATCCATCGAAAACTGGAGTTCGAAAATTTACATGAATCCAATACTTTCTCTATATATACATATAGAAGAAAGTAGAAAAGTATGATTTTCTGTTAGAAAATATGAGTTTGTATGTCACTTGGGGCCCAACTTATAATACCTCATCTGTTAGATCATTTAAATCCACGAAACTTTTCAAATCAATGTGTTCATAGCGAAATTGCTTTCCTTTTGAGATACTTTGGTATATTCCTGACTTTCGAAAAACACTCTTAAAAGAAAGTAAAAATATTGCAAATTGAAATGTGCACATATTTTTGTGCATAAAAAATGTACAAATTTTGTAACGAGAATATATGCACTTATTTTATGTAAAAAATTTGCATAGTTTCTGTAACACATAATATGCACTTTTTTTGCATGTATAGAAAATGCAGATAATTTGCACAGTTTCTGTAACATATAATATGCACTTTTTTGCATGTATAAAAAATGCAGATAATTTGCACAGTTTCTGTAACTTATAATATGCACTTTTTTGCATGTATAAAAAGTGCAGATAATTTGCACAGTTTCTGTAACATATAATTTGCACTTTTTTGCATGTATAAAAAATGCAGATAATTTGCACAAAAAGTGCATTTTTTTCGAAGTATTAAAAAATTATGCACAAATTGTGCACAATCTACACTTTTTTGCACAAAAAGTGCAAACAATTTCTAGCTGGGAAGAAGCCACAAATATTCATGTATTACATCGTAGAAGTGATGTTTAAAATTCTAATTGTTTTTGAACCTTTTCAAAAAGTTTCAGTTTGTTTCACAAAAACGTATACAATTAAAATTATAATATAAAATTCTGCTTGAACTTTTATCAAAATAATTTGCAGATAAAAAGTTCCCCCAGAATCTATAACAAAAGAATTTTTTGATAAAAGTTTGGTAAATACAAGTTCTTATCAAAACATTTTTTTTAATAATAGTTTTAAAAACAGATGTTCCTATGAGAGCAACTTTATATCCATAAATTTTCGCATGTAAATTCACCAACCTGTTCATAAACATTCGCAAACAATTCTCAAACGTATTCGCTTTACACTCACTTGTAAATTCCCAAGCTTAGAGCTTGACCTGGGATCATCGGGAAGAAACTTTGGGATAGAGCCCCTAAATAAAATAATAGGCCGGCGCATCACCGCCATTTTTTTGCCCCCGAAGAGGACAGCATTCCTTCTTGGCGTCCTTATCGCTTCCCTAATGATTTTAAGAAATCTTGATCTGAAGCTAATCCGGTCAAGATAAGAGCAATAAGCAACAATAATATTCCTAAAAACACATTTTTTTTTCACAGTACGTTCTCAGGATGTCATTTTATTCTGAGGAGATCCTATGGATGCACTGGGGTAAGATGTGTTGTTAGGGCGGTTTCTGTTTCTTTTACAAAATGTCGCCAAAACTCAAATACACAGTAATAGAAGGTCTGTGAACACTTTATATTCACTTCTTGAATGATTATAGCAGTTTATCGCTAAACAAACTTCCATATCATAGTTTACTTAGCTAAAATTATTAAATATAATAAAACAAGTTACTCTAAAGTAACGTAAGACGATGAAAAAAAATGTTTGTTGTTTGTTTATCGGAGAAACGCACTGGGTACATGTAGCAACCCTAAGGCAACAAAATGCCTGATGCGCCAGCTCGTATATATAGGATCCTTACTTTGGGAGACAATGGTTTCAGTGACGTAATCTTTTAGTATTCAAAGTGGGAAAACAACACCCAAATAAAGGTGCAAACTACATACATTTTTTATTCTTTAATTATTATTATTATTTTAATTTATCGCCTCTGTTACTTCTCCTAATGTTCCAAACTTTGTTGTAAGACTATCAAAACCTATTTCGCTGGATAAAAGGAGTTGTCTTAATTTCACAATTTAAATCCAAAAGTAATAATAATAGTAATTATAAGTAACTCCAGCTACTGTATGGAATTAACCAAAACTTATCTTTATTCTCTTCATTCACTTATTTTATTTTGCATTGCGTTGAATTAGTGGGAGGGGGGTATATTTAATGTTCTGGCTCTTGATACAAGGATTCGCTAAAAGCGGTGCTGTTTCACATACAGACAGATTTATACACACGCACTCATACGCAAACGAATACGACTTGACAGGCTCAGAGCTGCCAACATCTTAATTAATAATCCGCAGGATTGTTAGTGTCCGCCTTTTCTTCATATCAGTCTTTTTTTCGAGAACTTTTGTTTTTTATTTCATTCTCAATGCATTTAAAGAGAATTATTATACAAATTAAGTGGTGTGGAAAACGGGCAGGTACTAACAGTACTCCGGATTACGTTGGCTGCTATGCATACTTCATTCAGCGGGTAATAATTTCTAACCTTCCTCCTTTGAAGAGAAAAAATATTATTGTGATGTACAGCTGCCAACTTGTGTGTTTTTCTGCTTTCGGAAATTTTTAATAGAAATTTTTAATAAGTATTTTTGTAATTTTCTCTGATTAAACAGGATGGAATTTTTCGCAAAGAAATAGTGGTGTTAAAAAACCGTACGAGTTGGCACCTATCGTATTACATTCTAGAGAACGTCTCAAAGAAACTGAAAAATACTCTCTTTAATGTTTTGAAATTGACACTCATTGTTTCACTGCAGAACTACTACTGTTATGAAATTCTAGCATTTACTACACATCACTACTACTTTGGTTATCCGCAAGCTATGTACGTCCATGTGAAATTAAATGCACAGAATGTAAATATGATAATGTACACATATTATGTGTCACGAAAAGAAAATGTTTCCATCCATCTGTTTTCTGATTAAAATATATGTTATGGTACCTGTTGTCAAGTCACAAAGTAACCTTCAAGTGCAAATTGTTGCTTGCTTAAATGTTTCGCAACAGCTATGTATCTGAGTGTTCAATAAATTTTGATTGCATGATGAATTTGTAATGTGTATAGTCTTACTAATATTAAAACAAAACAAATGCACAATCTTACATATAACAAAACACTTTTTTTTCTGGTGAACTACTTGTAATCTGCATTGTTTTAACCCTTTGTCGGCCGACGGTACTTTAAAGTACCATTACTTTAAAATGCGTTTAAAAATGAAATTATGGAAAACATATTTGTAAGAATCTATATCTCTTCTTTAATCTTACTACAAGGCACTTGCAGTTGCACGTAGCCGGTTTTCTTCCAGGAAATACCAAAAATATATTTATTTAAATTTTTTAAACTAATTTATATCGTAGCATTGAAAATGTTTTTTGGTAAATTTTATCCAACCAGTGTAATAAAAACTTTCTGACCGGAAAATTGTATATTTTCAATATGATTGTGTATGCTATAATTAAAATATTCGGCTTTAATGTTGCGTTAAAAATTATTTTAATCAATTTAAATTTTTTTTCTAAACCCTAGCATCTTAACCGGTTTTCGAATAACATACAGAAAGCGTTCCGATAATTGATTGGCGTTTCTTCACGTGTAAACTGTTATGTTCTTTTTAATATATTATGAAAAAAGAAAAAAAAAACGGGGTATATAATGTTTTATTTGAAACTATAATACGAAGATCTCAAATAAATTTCAAGTTAATTTAAGTTTTCTGCAATTAACAAAGGCTGTTAATATAAGATCATTAGATTTCAATTTACACGTTTATAAATAAATATATATGAAAAAACTGTGGTCATAAATGTGTTCATTTAAAGTAATGTTACTTAAATTATTTTTGTGGGAAGAGCAGGGAAGGGGTTTATTTTAGAGACTATAAAAATAACAGTTTTGTTTCGAATTTCTTTATTTCACCAACAAACGATAAATTGCCAAGGAAAGGACATTTAAATTATTTTTTTACTGACCACATGTACAGATTTCGCCGATCTCCTTTTTTATAAACATACTTTAAGGGGAGAGTCTTCTGTAGCTTTTTCAAAAATTTCTGGACATGCGCATACGGAGACTATAGCACAAATAATAATAATAATAAATAATAAATAATAATAATAATAATAATAATAATAAAAACATTAATTATTTTCGGCATATAATCCGCATATAAGTTATGTCATTCCTGGACCAGAAATTTTGTATAACAAAAAATCTATATTATTTCGAAGAAACAGCACATGCATATGTAACTTAATTTCTAATTTAAAATTTCTAGTACAAAACTGATTGATCTTACCTGCGGATTACACGCCATAAATTACAGTACTTCTTTTCTTTTATCTTTCCTTGTAGTTTCTGTAGGCTGTCGATTTAAATAAGCATAATTACCTTGTGTATCGAAGGCTTAAAATGTGATATAAAAAACCGCTGATAACAAAAAATTTTAAGATTTAAATTTTTGTTTTTATCTTTTTTAGAGCTTAGTGGTATAAAAAACATATTACATACTCAAGTTTTAACTTGAGTCATTACAAACAGGTATTTGTTTGCTGCTAAAAATATCATTTATATTTAAGTACTTCTATTTAAAAAACATATTAAATATTATGTACTGTATTAAGCCTCTCAGTGTGTAGCCTCAAATGACCATTCTACTTAAAAATAATCTTATTGCCTAAAAAATTAATCTTATTGACTACTCTAGCTTCATGATTTTAAGTTACAATTTTACGTCTATCACGATTTGGAGAGAGATTTCTTGCTTTACAAAAGTCAGTCTCAAACCATCTGAAAGGTATCTATTTGAGTTACAAAAATCCGGTTCAAATGCTTAGAGGGTTAAAAAAGTTATCATTTTCAGCTTCAGTGGCATTGTTTTCACTAGTAAATCTAACTCTCATATGAAGTATAAAAAAAAAAAAAAAAAAAACTCAAAATAAATAAATAAATAAATAAAGGTGGATAGCAATATCGTGATTTATGACTTTAAAGACTTATTCAGTTATATATAAAAATCAAATTTATGTTCGAAAAGTTGGGATCTCGACACAGGCGGGAGGGGGGAGGGGGATGCAGCTGTATATTCTGTTTCATCTTGACTCAGCAGCACTTTATTATTATGAAATCAATCTTAGTTACGATAATACACAACTGTAACGTTATATTGAAGATTTAAAAAATGTCATAAAAATAATAGTTTTCCTTAATTGATTAAATTAGATTATGCTTCTAAATCAATTGTAATGAACACTCCTCTTAATATTTAATTAATTGACTTTTTAGACTTAGAAATATCAACTTAACGGTTAAGAAAAAAAAAAGGGGGGGGGTAAATCTATGAATAAGTTTAATTCGATGTCTAGTGAAATGTAGTTAATACTTTGGATGCTAAACCACATATACTGCAGGAAAACAAAATAAACTCGTATGTTGTGTCCACCACAATATATATTTTTCTGTACAATTTCACTAAGTGTTAATAATTTATTAAAACTATTTAACATGATGAATGCAAATAATTTTCATCTAAGGGAAATCTAACGCTAAATATCCAAATAAAGATAGTTTTATCGTCTATAAATAGCATCTTAAAAAATGCGTTTTTATAATGGTTATCTCGTATTTCAAGTTTCGTACACGTACAGTTATATGCAATAGAAGTTGAGATATTGTCGTCCCGTTATCGGTGAAATTTGCAGTATAGCAGAGACACTGAATCAAACTGAGTTAGCATAATGCCTCATAATGGTCTTCTCACATATCAATTTTGTTTGATGATACACAACTAAACTTGAGATATAGCCTTCCTTTAAACTGTGGAAATCACTTTAATTTAACAATTAAAATAATCCTCCCCCTCCTCTAAAAATCTAATTGATAACCATAAAATTACCGAAAAGTGTTAAAAATAGGGGTCGTCCCTAAAAAACGGTGGGTGATAGGGCAAAATGGGCGGTATATTCGGATTAGGGAAGCTATTTTTCATACGAATTTGTAAAATTGGTGTTGGGGACAATTTTCATACAGAGCAGTGTCCTTAAATAAGTATTGAATCCAGGATTCTTTGTAAAATATCACAAAATTTTGCACCTCTTAATTTATACATGTTATGCACAATTCATTTAAAACATGCAGAGATACTGATTTTGGCTGCTTATGACCTTCTTTTGTTATTCAGTTATTCAAGTTATTCCATATAAAAAAAATCTCAAGTAATATTTAATAGATTTAAAACATTAACAAAAAAAAAAAAAAAAAAGGAAAGAAAAGAAAAAAGAAAGAAAGAAAGAATCTGAGCTTTTTTTTTTTTTTTTTAGAAATAAAGTACTGGACTAAACATAATTTAATTTAGTACAACAGGACTACATTTTAGGTCTATTCTTCCATTTAAAAGCATGCGGTAACTATGTTACATTCCTTAGCAACGGTTATTATATTCATTTCTTAATATCTCTTTGTTACAGCTTTAGTATAGGTCCCCCTTGGTGTTTTTAAAATTTTAATTTCTGTTATGGCGATGAATTCAAACGGCTATTTTAGTTGAGTAAGTGGACCTAGAATTAACCTTATTTAGAAATTTGGTTCCAAAGCTACATCGGTAACAAATTTCAATATTAGTAAAGGGGTCCTACATTAAAGCTAAACTATTTCTTTCGTGAGATTTTTCTAATTTTATTTTCAATATTATTATTTTTTTTTTTTTAAATTCATGCGAGAGGAAAAAGGGGAAAATCTTTTTAATTGGGATACAAATATTAAGTACTATCTATACAAAAACCGTAAATAATAATGATAAATATAATAATAATAATAATAACAAATGTCATGCCCTTTAAATTTCATTCTTCATAACAAGAAATATATTTCTTAGTCAAGTGTAGCTAAATTTCTTTTTATAAGGGTTTTTTTTTTTTTCCTTTTTCTTTTTCTCTTTTTTTTTTTTTTTTTTTTTTTTAAGAAAGAAATCAACTCGTATTTTTTATTTATTATCTTCCCATATATATTTTTTCCCTTTTAATAGTTAAATTTTTTATTGAATATTTTTTTAAACCAATAATCCGATTGAACTGAAATAATTACAAGATAAAAAAAACTTTCATATACCATGTTTTTAAATCTTCTGTTGAATCATATAAACGTTACAGAAAGCAGCGGGAACCCGGAGCAATTGGATAAAAGTATTAAAAAAATTCCTTGCTATCGTGTTTTGAGCTATTATAAAAGTTTCAAATGGCTATCTAGCCGGGAAGTTAGTTAAAAGTTGATTGAAAACTTTGTACTGGTAACGCTGCCGAATGCAGCAGGGTCCCAAAGCAATTGGTTAAAAATATTTTTTAAATGCATTTTCACAGTAATCTGAACTATTCTGAAAGTTTCAAAAGTCTAGCTACTCGGGAAGTTAGTTAAATAAATTTTCAGTTGAATCTTATAAGCGCTTCCGAATACAGTAGGGACCTGAAACAGTTGACTAAAAGTATTTAAAAAAATGTATTGTCACCGTGTTCTGAGCTATCCTGAAAGTTTCAAATATCTAGCTAGTCGGGAAGTTAGTGAAAAATCGATTGTAAGCTTTGTTCTGGTAACGCTGCCGAACGCAGCAGGAACCTGAAACAGTTGGCTAAAAGTATTAAAAAAATGCATTTTCACCGTGTTCTGAACTATTGTGAAAGTTTCAAATGTTTATCTAGTCAAGAAGTTAGTTAAATAAATTTTCTGTTGAATCATATAAACGCTGGCGAATGCAGCAGGGACCTGAAGCAGTTGACTAAAAGTATTTAAAAAAGTATTGTCACCGTGTTCTGAGCTATCCTGAAAGTTTCAAATATCTAGCTAGTCGGGAAGTTAGTGAAAAATCGATTGCAAGCTTTGTACTGGTAACGCTGTCGAAGGCAGCAGGAACCCGAAGCAGTTTGTTAAAAATATTTAAAAAATGCATTTTCGCCGTGTTCTGAACTATATTCTGAAAGTTTCAAATGTCTAGCTAGTCGAAAAGTTAGTTAAATAAATTTTCTTTTGAATAATATAAACGCTGCCGAAGGCAGTAGGGACCTGAAAAAGTTGACTAAAAGTATTAAAAGAATGTATTGTCACCGTGTTATGAGCTAGCCTGAAAATTTCAAATGTCTAGCTCGTCGGAAAGTTAGTGAAAAATCGATTGCAAGCTTTGTACTGATAACGCTGCCGAAGGCAGCAGGAACCCGAAACAGTTGGCTAAAGGTATTAAAAAAATACATTTCCACCGTGTTCTGAACTATTCTGAAAGTTTCAAATGTCTAGCTAGTCGGGAAGTTAGTTACATAAATTTTCTGTCGAATCATATAAGCGCTGCCGAAGGCAGCGGGACCTGAAATAGTTGACTAAAATTATTAGAAAAATGTATTACCACCGTGTTGTGAGCTGGCCTGAAAATTTCAAATTATCTAGCTAGTCGGGAAGTTAGTTAAAAATCGATTACAAGATTTGTACTGGACAAACAAACAAACAAACATACGAACAAACAAACAGGAATCGAAGTTAATAAAAACATGGTAAAATACGTCGATAGTTGGATTTTGTTCTGATTAACAAGGGTACTAATTTTTCATAGCGATCTGTTGAACAGTGTAACTTTGCATAGCGAATTAAACTCCATATATTCAAGGTAACACACAGAAAATGATGACAATGCCTACTGGAAGAATCAGTCCTGTCGTACTAAAACATATTTTAGATTTTCTTTGTTAGGTTCATTGTTGTAAAAAAGTTAAATTTTGGGAAGACTAGAATTTGATTTTTTGTAACTAATATTCAACTCTACTGGATTCTGGATACATTCCAACAAAACATTTTCTTAAATCTTGTCCTTGATACTCAAGATGTAAAGAGGATAAATTTTTAACTCATCTCAGTTCGATTTTTTCATATAATTGGAAGACCTAAGACAAAATAGTGCATGTTATTCATCCAGAATATATATGCCAGTATGATGTGGTCACCACAAGATACTCTTCTACAAACTCAGGCAATACAAATTATTTTTTGAATTATTTTCCATAATAAACGCAGGCTTTTTTTTTTTTTTTTTTTTTTTGTAGAGAAGTTTAATACTAGATGTTGAAAGAAAGTTGATTTTATGCCAACATCGGAGCTAATGCGATTTTCTTTTTCCTTCTTTCTTTCTTTGTGTGTGTGTGTGTGTTAAAATGAAATAAATAAATTAATAAATAAAATTAATAACATCTATTTTAAAAATGTACAGGGTGTAATATACTTTTCACTCTGAAAATAATTATTTAAAAAATACATAGAACATTACGTAATTTTTGAGTAAACCAGCCATAAAATTGGAGCCAATAAAAAAAAGAAAGCGGAAAACAAGAGTGTTTTTGAAATTTATTTCACACATATAAAAAAAAAAAAAATTAAATGTATTGTTAAAATCCCATTTTCTCTACATTAATTGAAAAAGAAAGATAAATAATAGATTAAAAAACTTCGTCCGTATTCTTTCATTTTGAGAAAATGTTTAGTGCTGCCATCTATGCATGCAAATGAATACTAGATGTATTATTTTCACACTAGTGTAATTTTCGAGTGCTGGGGTTAGGATTAAGACTCAAGACCAATTCACTACGCTAGGATTGTAGAAATATCCTACGTGGGTGGTCTTTATAAGAGGTTAGGTTCTAGGCCGTATTTACGCAAGTTTTAAAGAAACCAAGAAAATTTTGGGAAGATTAGTCCGATGTGCGTCACCTGACATCCAACTCGGTACCTTCAAGAGCATATCCTCTTGGCCACTGGTGTAACTGCGTAATCTTCAGGAAATAATGCTTCGTTCTAAGTTTTAAAATATTTCCAATTAAATAGTTACAATATCATGGCGAAATCACGATTGAGTATTAAAACAAAACTTAAAGAATGTTATAACTTTTCTTAACATAAATATTAAATAAAAAGAGTTTAGTCAAGCGGGTGTAAAAAAAAAAAAAAAAAAGAAAGAAAAAAAAAGAAATTAAAGAAAAAAAAGAAAAAAAAAAAACTGTAGAAAAATCTACAGACAATTTATAAATAAAGAAATTGTCCCGAAATAATAATAATCTGCAATAAGGGATCTGCAATATTTCCAGGGAATAATAATAATAATATTAATAATAATAATAATTTTTGTACTTAAGTCGAGTCTTCCCATTTGCAATTTCTTTACCGTGAAGTAATTTGGAGCCGAGTTATGTTTATAAAGGTGTTTTTGTCTTCTCCCCCCCTCCGTCTCAGGGGGAAACGGAGGGTATTTCGCTAGTGGGAATTAAGGTCCCAAAAACCAACCTGCTCACCAAAATTGGTGAGCAGGTTGGAGCAGATATCTCCTATAGAATTGCCACGGCTGTGTTGAGTCTGTGAATTAGTGAGTTTACTCCTTTATATAACAAAAACGGACATCAAATACAAATTTATTGAGATTTTTTTTTAACAACTAAAAAAAATATTAATAATTACTCCTGCTGCGTATACTTTAGCTAAACAACCTTTTTAAAAAAATTAAAAACATAATTACTTATTTGCAGGTTTAGTGAAATACGGTCGCCAGGTCGTCATTGGAAACTAATATATTTTAACTGGTGACTATGTTTTCAACTCAAACAGAAACTCAAAATTCATAAAGAAACTCAACATTTAGTACTCAACAACACAATCATAAAGAAACTCAACATTTAATTTTATTAGTACGACAGGACTATTTGATTCAATCTGGCATCTTGCGTCGTTACCGGTTTATAGTTTGAAAATGCCTGAAAAAGTCCAATTTTACCGTTTAATTTCTTACTCTATCTTAAAATATTTTATGAAATCCGTACAAACTTATATATATATATATATATATATATATATATATATACGAGGGCAGTTTGATAAGTCTGTGATTTTCAAATGATAAAACGAGCATACATACCAAAATGCATTTTATTTTTCGATATAATCTCCTTTCATAATGATACACTTTTTCCAACGATGTTCTAACTTTTTTAATCATTACAAAAAATAAGATTTCTCAAACTCCTCAAAATAGGTATTTGTGGCATTAATGATCTCAGAATTGGAAGAAAATCTCTTTCCACCAAGCCATTTCCTTTAATTTGGTAAAAGAAAAAAGGCACTGGGGTCCAAACCAGGAGAGTAGGGGAATAAGGGAGCAATTCGTATCGTAATTCCACCAATTTTGCGGCTGCGATTGCAGACGATTACGCTATCGCATTGTCGTGATGTAAAAGCATTTTTTTCTTGGACAAATGAGGCCGCTTTTCTTTCAATTTTGCATTAAAATGGTCTAATAAACCAACATAATATGACAAGTGACCGTTTTTCTGTTTTCCAGATAGTCAATGAGAATTATGCCTTTTGAGCGCCAGAAAAATATGGCTATAATTTTTCTGACCGTTGGAACTGTTTTTGCCTTTTTCGGAGCACGTTTATTAGAAGTCCACTGTTTAGACTGTTTTATTTTCAATTCTGGTGTGTAGCAATGCATGCATGTTTCATCAACTGTAAAATAACGCAGCAAAAATTAGCTTGAATTGTGACCGCACTTGTTAAAATACTACTTTAAAATGGTTACACGAGTCCGCTTTTGATCCACTGTCAGCAATCGCGGCACCCATCTTGCTGAAAACTTTTTCATGCCGAAATGTTCATGCAATATGCTGAATACACGTTCATTTGAAATGTTTACCTGTTTAGCTATCTCACGCATTTTCACACGGCGGTCTTCTAACGCGATATCATGGATTTTGTTAACCATTTCTTCAATCGTAATCTCAGTTGGATGTCCAGAATACTCCTGCATCTGTTGTCCTCGTACGGCCACAACAGAATTCCGTAAACCACTTGTCAACTATACCATGCGATTAAGCAGAGTCCTCATAATATTTTTTTAACTTTTCTTCAGTTTCGGTAGCTATTTTTCCGCGCAAAAAATAATGTTTTATACACAAACGAAATTCTTTTTTCTCCATATTCGAAACAAGCACACCAATTGTTTCCTTTCGAATACAACAGAATACAACGTAATTAAAATATCTTCTGCAAATTTCACAAAAGTAGGGATTTGACGAAAGTTGCCGCAGATAATAATAAATTAAAAACATGATAATAAGAGAGCGATCAGATCGCCACCACTTTTAAAGTCACGAAAATATCAAACTGCCCTCGTATATTTATTTAAATATTTTTTCACTTCCCATCGGTGATGATCGAACTTGCGACCTACGGGTTCGTAGTTGTGTACTCTGGCCACAGAGCCAACGAGTCTCGGCTGAATTTTTCCTGATTATTTATAATAGTGTTTACAGATATATATATATACATATATAATATACTAGCAGGAAACGCCCGCTTCGCTGGTCCCTATTTTTAAATGAATCACTCTAATTACTGAATTCTCAAAATTGCATTCATTTTTATCACGTGAAAAGAAAAGAGAAACAAAATCTGATTAGGAAAAATGTCGCACTGGGTTCTCACTGCCTTCGGAAAAAATTCCCAAAATGCTCTAACTCTTATTTCTATTATTTTCCCCCTTCGCCCCCCCCCTCCGGTCTATCCTAATAATTTTACAAATTCTAAAATATCCGCAATCGATTTGTAGGTATCAAAAACCCCTATGCACCAGTTTTGAATTATCTATCTCTATTTTTATTTTTTGGCCCCTCCGTTCCCCCCCTTCCCGCCCCTCCCAATAATTAAAAAAATTCGAAAATATCTGCAATCGATTTGTAGGTATCGAAAACATCTATGTACCAATTTTGAATGATCTAACTCTATTTTGCTTCTTTTGCCCCTCCGCCCCCCCCACCTTCCCGGCCCTCCTAATAACTTTACACTGTCGAAAATATCCCCATTCGACTTGCAGGCCTCTAAAACCTATATGTACCAATTTTGAATGGCCTAACTGTATTTCTATTTGTTTTTGCCCATAGCCCCTCCCTTACCGCTCCACCCCCCTTCCCGCCCCACCAAATTATTTTACAACTTCGAAAATATCCCCAATTGATTTGTACGTATCGAAAACTTCTATATACCAAATTTGAACGATCTATTTTTATTTTTTTGCCCCCCCCTCTCCCCCCCCCACCTTCCCGGCCCTCCTAATAACTTTACACTTTCGAAAACATCCCCATTCGACTTGTAGGCCTCGAAAACCTATCTGTAAAAATTTTGAACGGCCTAACTGCATTTCTATTTGTTTTTGCCCCATAGCCACCCTTCCCGCTCCACCCCCCTTCCCGCCCCTCCTAATAATTTTACAACTTCGAAAATATCCGCAATCGATTTGTAGGTATCGAAAACCCCTATATACCAGTTTTGAACGATCTAACTCTATTTTTATTTTTTGCCCCCTTCCTTCCCCTCCTAATAACTTTACACAATCGAAAATATCCTCATTTGACTTGCAGGCCTCTAAAGCCTATCTGTATCAATTTTGAACGCCTTAACTGTATTTATAACTGTATTTATATTTGTTTTTGCCCCATAGCCCCCCCCCCTGCTGCCCCACCTGGGGGCTGAATTTCTAAAATTCTTGAAATTGGTTTTTAGATATTTGCATTAGCTATATTTTAGAGGGAAAATTTCACGTATATCTATTTTTTTTGTTTCAGATATATAGGATTATGCGAAATCACGTTTTACGCATGTGAAATCACATTTTGCCCCCCCCCCCGCCCCCTTTGGGAACCGAATTTTCAAAATTCCAGAAATTGGTTTTTAGACATTACTATTAGCTATATTTTAAAGCAAAAAATTTACGGATATCTGTTTTTTTGTTTGAGATTTGAAGGATTTTGTGAAATCACGTTTTGCCCCCCCTCCCCCCCTTGGGGGGCGTATTTTGTAAAATCGCTTCTTAGTGGATGCCTACGTCATAGAAAGAACATTGTCATGAAATTTCATGCTTCTAGGTGCAGGGGTTTGGTCTGGGCGTTGATAGATCACCCCCTCACTCACTCAGGAAGTGTTCTTTTATATATATACATATACATATATATTTATAATGGTGTTAAAATAGAAATATAAGTAATCCTGTCGTACTAAGTTAAATTCAGGCGTAGACAGAATTTCATCCATAGTTTTAATGCTTGTGAAGCAAGCATACATCGAGATACTCACCACTGCAGTACAGATTTTATTTTGCTTTCTTTCTTTCTTTCCCCCTCCCCTCCTCATTTTAGCATTATTTATTTATTTATTTATGTTGGTGAAAAAAAACTGGTCCCGGAATCAGGCTTTGATTCCACTTCCGAAGTAGTCTAATTCTCACCTTTTTGATTCCCGCTCCTCTCACTACGTTTCGAGACACTGTGTTGAATCAATACACAATTAGGGATTTACACGACTTTTCTTCGTGCATGTTTTACAAATCGGTGTTAAATTGTAGTCGGCAGCAGAATTATTCGAGCGCTGTCAATGTGTAAAAAAGTACAATTAAATACTGTTTTGTTAAATATATCCTTGTCGAATCATGTTCTTAGACTGATAAGCACATGATTCGACTTAAGTATACTTTTTTTACTAACTGTTATGATTTTTCTCTACAATATTATTATTTGCTTTTTAATTTTTACAATTCTTGAAATCTTACTGATCGTATAGTGGTTCATTTATTAATTTTTTTACTAGTAATACAAAACGCCCATACAGTACTCATCAGATAGCCCGAAATAATTAACTTAGCTTTAAACCCAGTTACATTAAAGTCCCGAAATTAATTACAACACCCCTTAAAGTTTCACAACAAAAAATAAAACAGTTGGTGAATATGCAAAAACAACAAAAGACCCAATCCTGACCAAAATAATTCAAATAAAGATTTTAACTTTTACTTTAAAAAAGAATTACTTCTAAAATCATTACTTCTAAGATTTAATAGCTAATTAATCAACAATTTGTATAATCTGGAATTAATTCACTGGACAAAAATATGCTTTTCCTTGCTTTAAAATTTTATTTTTACCTTTTCAAATTCCATTCCAAAGAAATTCATTAGAGTGACAAAACAGAACTTTTAATTTTTTTCTCAAAACCAATGTTTTCCAGATTATACTTTAAGTATATTCACCACATTAACAAAAGGTAATAAATATGAAACATAAGGAAAAACAATCTACAGGTTAATTAACTCTAAAATTTTTGATTCCCTTCTTTTTTTTTAGCTCTAATGAGTACCATTAATTAATAACCCATCTCGAGGTGAAACAACAGTTTCAGATAAGAAAAATTTTATATTCATTTCTTTTAGTCCAAAAAAACTTTAAACAGCATTATTGCATAACATGACTAGCTCAGTAATTTAAGTAGTAAAGGGAGAAAAGTCTAAATAAGCACAACACACAAATGAAAATTACTTTAAATTGGGTAATTTATTTAAGACTATGTTGGTTAGTTAATAAACTTTCTACAACAACAACCTTTCTTTCAGACAGACTTTGACAGAACTTAACTCTCATTTATATTAATACATAATTTCAGTAGACAATATTAAAATGATATGACATACTTTTTTTTTTTAGTTCACTTAAAACAGAAAGGGGAACCAACAAAGTCAACATTTTCTAAATCTCCTTAATTGAGAAAACTTTACAGTTGATTAAATTTTACAGAAAAATAAAACCAAATAGTTTACCTTCCTTTTTTGTAGAAACATAATAATAACCTCGGAATTCACAATAATACGTGAATACATCATTTTCAGGCACCGCCTGGAGGGTTCGGCTATCCCACAAATTTTTGACACCTGGAAAGGTGAGTAAAAGATTTCCTTTGAATCATCAGAAGTAAAAACAACTCCTTAGTAACAGGCGACGTACAAGCCGGGGGCTCAATACTTTCGTGTGGGGGCCATCACTGATTTAGAACAAGGTCCAGCATCTCATCTCATCTTTCTTCAGCAGGGTAATGGGCGGCGTTCAAACAGGACATAATTTCTTCATTTTCACAACAGGCAGCCCAGAAAGAAGGCGAACGAGGCCATCCAAAACGACATACCTTCCCTTCTACGCTGCTCTTCTAGTACTGCTCTTCCGAAACTTTAAGCCGAGAGTGATTTCGAAGACAACCAGCTAAGGCCAAGCCAAGCTCTGAGTATCATTCTAAGGGTCGAGATGGAGACTCAGTGTGTGTGTGAGTGAGAGAGGGCCCAAAGGCCCCTCTCTCTTAAAAATCCTCAGAACAATACCAAGTTGTGTCCACAAGAAAAAACAATTCTTTTTTTTTGAAAAAACCAATCCTACTTCAGCTCATTGCGGCACGAGGAACTACGCAGTCACTTCAAAAACCGTAACCAAAACATGATTCGTTGCCATTCGCCATAGCTGTAAAAAATAGACTCTGATTCGCTACAAACAACCGAAACTATCACCCTGGTCCCACCTTAGTTAAAACTTTAAAAAGCCCCATTTAAAAATTTCCCAAATCAAAATTCTCACTCCAACGATCAGCTAACCTTGCAAGCCCCATTTCACCCCCCAGGTAAAACAAGCATTTTAATCTCCAAGGCATTTCCCTATTTCACTCCTCCGCTGCAAACCGTGAAAAAAAAACAGCTGAGAGAAACACCGGCTGACCTTCGGGCCGGCCCCTCCCTACTCGATGCTTTGACACATCCCAGCCATCGAACTGTCAAAAAGAGGAAAAAGTAACATTCACTACTTCCTATTAGGAACAAGATACACAAATATTTTTCTCGTGACTGAATGTGGGTGAGAGAAGAGAAAGCATTTTTTATGTAAGGCATGCACAGGCCAGTGCTTTTTCAAATCCGCTTAAAATATCACAAAAGAATACACAAAGGAAACTTGACAAAAATAATACTTCCCAAGAAATGAGTATTTCTCTTTAACGTGCAATACCCAAAATTACAAGTCGCCTTGAAACAAAAAAATGTAGCTCAGAAAATCTATCTTTTTTTTTTTTTTTTTTACAGAATAGAAATTTTTATTATGAAATATTAAAAATTAACAAACAGTTATGAAGCATCATAACAATACGAATTACTGCTAGAGAAGTGAATTTTCTTCTGAGGAGTAAGCGACAAAACTTTTTAGTTTTTGTGTATGTTTCCCGTATTTTTTGTTTTTCTCTTTGGCAATGATTGCCCACTGCTCAGTATTACTGCGAAGTAAAACCCAACATATCAATGAATTAATCACCTTTGGCAGTGAATTTAAATTCTGGACTTTAAACCACTTTAAAACTTCTTACATTATCCCGTAAATAATTACTATATGACTATCTTCTATTTTATAAAATTTATGATACTTTCTAGCTTTTGTATGTCCTTTCCGTAGTGCAAAATTGATTTGAAAAAAAAAAAAAAAAAAAAAAAAAAAAACACTATTTATATTATTATTATTATTAATTAAGGAATTTAATAAATAAATCTTTTTTGTTATTTCCCTGATTTTCATATGTATATTGAATACAGAAAGTAAAATTTTTCATTTCATTAACTACTATAACATACTTTACTTAAAACTACATTTATATAGTAAAATTAATAAAATAATACTATTAATAATAACTAGTTCCTCTGCAGCTGAAAAGGGGAAAAACTAATTAAAAAAAAAAAAAAAAAAAAAAAAAAATACTTCTAGAGTATGTAATGAGAACACAAATACTCGCGAAAAATCTTACGTATTATTTATGTATATTATAATAATCTCAAAAAATAAAAATTATTCTTATTTATAAATTGATTTTTGTACAATTGATTAATAGTTAACTATATTTTAGAACTCAAAATATTAATTAAAATAAATAGAATATAAGTATGTTACACATTGACTTTTTCTTTACAAGAGATGGCATCACTGTTACTACTAACCACTCCATTTTTATTGATAAATTTATTTAGTTTTGTGTATTTAAAGTTATATAAAATAGATTAAATCAAACATTTTTGGGGATTTAATGTACCTTTATAAATTAAGTGCGTTAATAATTATTACAATTCCCTAATTAGGAGTATAATTTTATATTCTTTTGGTAAGTGGGAACCAAAATGCTAATAATTAGAATAAATAATTTTTCTGCAAATTTTTTTAAAACTTAGTAAAACGGCTCACAGAAACGGACTGTCCTCTGAAAAAGAGGACATTTCTGTACTGATAAGGGATTTAAGTCCAAAAATGTCGATTTTGAGTTAAGTACATAGTCAGACTCAGAAAAAAATTATCTATCGATTGGTATAAAAGATTTAAATCCATGTCATTTAGTCTTTGAGAAAATCCATTGGTAAAAAAAGATTCAATTCAGAAATTTAGCATTAATCTTTGGTATAAAATATTTAATTCAATTTTTTTCCCTTTATTAAATGAAGGTTGACAATACTGAATGATATAAAGGGTATAAATCAACATAATCCCTTTTTCCTAATTGATTCTTCTGATTAGTTTTTAGTTAGTTTAACTTTATTTTTCGTCTCCTGAAAAATCAAGAGTATGGACTTAAATCGTTTATACTTATCAGTACAGATTTGATCAGCATAATTTAATGTACTGTAATTAGATAATAACCTAAAATTTTATTATCAATTGGTATTTAGTTTTCCTATATTTTTAATAAAAGATATTTTTTACATGCTTCAAATATCAAATGTTCTAAGTAAATTACAACTAAATCCCGTGAAATAGTGTCTTTCGGTATTCCATCTGTTGTAACACACATCATCACATTTCTGTGATAATTTCACGTTTTGTTTAAAATTTTTCAACCATTTCTGCACGAGATAGAGCGCATACAAGAATTTTATCTAATAAAGCAATCATGTATCGAAATCTTTTGTACTTTACTCTTCAGAAAAATGTTTGCTTTTAAAATGACACTTTTCAATTTTTACTTTATTCTATATTCAATAGATGAAAGTATTGGATTCGTAAAAATTTTGGACCTCGGGTTTTTTATGGATTTACAAGTTAGAACAAGATTTCATCATTTTCATAAAATGTCTGTCTGTCTGTCTGTCTGCGTGTCTGTCTGTGTGTGTGAGAGACAAAATTTTGTGGCAACTGTATCTCAGGAACTACTACACAGAATTTCAGAAAAATTGGTATGTAGTTACACCATGACATAAATTAGTTCCTATCAACGTTTGGTACAAAATGTCTTACAGGTTGCGTTGCCATTCCGCTTTTTCTAAATTTTTGACATGGTGATATACGACAAAATTTTGTATAAATGTGCATAAAAATAATTATTTTCTAGTAATCTTTATGAAATTTACAAGAATTATTTATAATAGAGATAGTCAACTGGGAAATGTTTTTGTATGTCGAGTCACGCCACCACCCTGGGGGAAGTCCCCCCCCCCTATCTTTCGAAAGGTCTCGTATATACCTTTAAAACGAATGGTTGAACTATAAATATGTGATAGTTTAAAACAAAGTTATAGATTTTTTTTACTTTTACCAAAAAAAAAAAAAAAAAAAAAAAAAATGGAAAAAGGAAAAAAATCGTTTTTTTTTTTTTTTTTTTTTTTTTTTTAATAATGTTACTGAGTGAATTTGTATAGGAAAATATAGAAGAAAGTCTTGTGGTATGCACAACATACTAGTTTTGGTTGTAATGATGTTTTAATAATCGTCCTTGCCCTTGTTACTCGTTCATGTTTGTTAAATAATCTCATCTGAATATAAATATTTCAAGTTTCTTATGAAATGAGAATTCAGGTTTTTAGTCAACATGTCACATCTGATCTATTTTAGCAAAAGTTTCGTGCGGAAAAGGAAAAGAGGACCAGTAAAAAATTAAACGAAAATTAAAATGTTTTGGATCAGCCTGTAAAAAGTAATGCTCGAATTGGTTTTTGGCCGTAGCATGTGATTATGAGGTTTCTTCTCTTTATCTGTAAAATATTTTATGCGGCTACCACATATATTCATAGAAATATATATATTGGTGGATGGGGGGAGGGGGGGGTATGTAAAAAAAAATTCCACTTTTTAAATTATAACACCTAAGGTATTAGAACCAGTGCAAATCCATTTTTAGAAAATTTGGCACACTACATTGGACACAGCACACATCAATACTACAGTCAGAATGCAAAAATGTTAAATATCTCATGAAATATGAATATTTTAATAATAAATTTTGAATTACACATGCGATAACTTTTAAAGAATTTCATTTGCATAATTTAACAGCCAAAATTATTAAGCAACTTATATCAAAACCTTAATCAAATATCATGTAAATTAAAAAAGTTATGAGAGAAAAAATGAACAAAATTTCAGTTCTTCTCAAAATAAATAAATAAATAAAATAACATAAAATAAAACAAAATAAATAAATAAAATAAATAAAATAAAATAAAATAAAACAAAATAAAATAAATAAATAAATAAATAAAAATATGATAGAGGGATTAATCAATACTTATTTACAATCAGGGAATACACTATTTTCATTGGGCATTGATTAATCAAAATAAAAGTGTAAATAAGCCCCTGGCAGTTTAACTTTCATTTTGAGAGAACTGAAATTATGTTCATTTTATCTCTCATAACTTTGAGAATTTACCTGTTTCGGGTTTTCATATGCGGGCCGTTCATTGTAAAAGCGAATTATCTCATTGTAAATGGATTTTGAAATAACGAACATTTGCAAATGCGTATGTAGGAAAACAATACAAATATCCAGGCAGAGTTATCGATTTTTTAGTGTTTAATACAAATCAAAGTTATAAGAATTTATAAATTATAAGAAAAATAATTTGAAGAAACTTAGAAATTTCATTTTTAAGATTAATATTTAGAAGCTTTAGTTTTCTGTAAAAACAAATAATGCCATTCGTGGGATTTTAATACAGTTTTTGGAGTTCCTTCACTTTTATATGACAAAATGTGATGCAATTAAGAGAAAGCATACATTTTGGAAAAAAATTGAGCTACACCACTTTTACAATGAAACGTCCATTATGTAGCTTAAGACTTTTGGCTAATAAATTATGCAGATGGAAATTTTTAAAAGCTAGTGCATGCGCAGTTAAAAATTATTCAGTAAGAATGTTCATATTTCGTAAGATATTTAACATTTTTGCATTCTGATTACAGTATGCTGCGTTTAATATTGTAAGCCAAGTTTTCTAAAATGGCTTTGCACTGGGTCTAATACCCTACGTGTTATAATTTAAAAATTTGCATTTTTTTTTTTTTTTTTTTCCAATTTTGTTTTTTCGAACATACATATGTAAGGAAAGTATTGTAATCATGCCAAAAATCCGAATTCGAGATTTTGGTGTTTTTATACGTTTTGAGATCCCCTGAGTCCGTTTTCACTATTTTTACCATAATGTATGTATGTGTGTATGTATATGTGTTTGTGTAGGGGCTCAAACTTTAAAGTGCGATAGCGTCTAAATGCCTTATCCAATGGAGCTGAAAATTTATATAAATATTATAAGTCACTTTTGCCCTGACTATAAGCATTTTGGTGAATATAGCATTTGCAGGTTTTTACAGGGAGACAACGAAATATTCTTATGATCTACGTGTTCGGTAAAATAGCGTTAAATTAAACATCGTGTACTGTATAAAGAAAAATACTCAAACACCCTATTAAAATTTTCTCTTTTGTTTAATTAACAACTCCTCTTACTTTACTTTATCTACAGATCCGTTAAATACTCAATGTTCGGAAACTCGAGTGGAGTCAATCCAGATTTTTTAAATAAGCTGTTATGTCCCCATGAATACATTCGGTAGTCTCATAAAAAAGTTATACAGATAAGTAAAAATGTCTCATAATCACATGCCAAACGCATTTCAGACATTACTTTTTTACAGGGTGGTCCAAAACATTTTGATTTTTGTTTAATTTTTTTCTGGTCCCGTTTTATTCTTCAGGACACAGTTATGTTGAAATATATTTGAGGTATAACATGTTCTTTACACTACCAAAGTTTCAAGATGATTCCTAATGAACTTTCTTAGATATTTTACTAAACGTAAAAATTCGAAATTGTCCAACTACTTATTGGTACATAGTGCATACTGGACAAGTGAATTGCTGTTTTATTACTGCTATTATTGCTGTTATTATTATTATTATGATTATGACATATTTATCTCATTGTGTATATGTATATGCAGTCGGTAACAAAAGTGTCCGAAAACTAGCAAAAATTCCTTTGTAAAAAAAGTACACTTCATGCGGTTTAGTTAAATAAATCTTTGTCGAATCCTGTTCTTAGTCAGTGTAAGAACAAGATTCGATAAGGATTTATTTAATAAAACCGTATGAAGTGTACTTTTTTTACATAAGAAGTTTTGCTAGTGTTCGGACACTTTTGTTAGCGATTGCATATATAGTATTTCATAATGGAAATAGACACAAAAATGAAGAAAATAAACGAAGAAAATAAATAAACGAAGAAGAAGTTACTGAATAAATCTGAGAAAAAAGACTTTCTTTAATTTCTAAAACAATGAAAAAAAAATGTTTCCTTTTGAATATGATTGATATAGCCTGACTATTTGTGCACAGGGTTCCGTAAAATAATTCAGATTAATTACGGCCTATGACATGTATTTCAATAAAACGAAATTTAATATCTTCATATGGCACAAAATATAATGAAACCAACCTACATTATCCAGATGTACAAAAATATGTTTCTCTTGGTATGAATAATTCATAGATATAGTAATAATATATAGATTGATCATTGGGGAGAAAAAAGTTATTCCTTTCCTCTTGAGAAAAGACGGCAATTTTACCAAAATATGTCCATCTTTTCCCGAGTGAATACACATGGGAATACACACGAATATTTTAGCAAATAAAATTTATGAATAATTTAATTAGTAAAGGTGAATGAAAAACTCCAGATACAGTTTCAAATTAATTCTTCTTTTTTTTTTTTTTTTTTTTTTTTTTGATACCACTTAATGGCTGATTCCAAGGTTTTTTTTTGGCATCAAAAATCTTTGCACTATAACATATGGATGATAGATCTATATATATTACTATATCTATGAAATAATTAGCATTTATGATTAATTTACAAAGCTACACAATACTTCGGGGAAAGAAGAAAAAAAAAAGGGGGGGGGGAGGACCACTTTCAATCCACATTTTATTATAGTGCTTCCATCTATAGAATAAAATATAAATTAAAGATTTAAAACTTATGACTTTATAATTATAATAATCATTCCAAGTCAGAAACATTAACGATAAGTAGACTGACTGTAAAACAATTGAAAGCAACTGTCAAAATATCGAAGCATACAAATATGTATATATACATGTATGTACATAAATATTGTTACAATGAGAGTAGAATACAAGAAAAATCTATGATTCAATGCAGAATTTACCAATAGATCCAAAAATAGGATATCCAGTAATAACTTTAGAGATGAGAAAGAATAAAAATATGCATCAAATATGTAACATTAACATGTAGAAATAAAGATAGTAATATGCATTGTTACACTACATATATATATATATATATATATATGTGTGTGTGTGTGTGTGTGTGTGTGTGTGTGTGTGTGTGTGTGTGTTAGATTACTCATGAAAGTGTTTTAAAACAATTAATTTTTTATATCAAATTGAGATTTTTTTTAATTAGTGTATTTAAATAATACGAAATATACTCTATACAGTTATTGGTATCTTTAAAATAACTCAACTCTTCTCTTCTCTCATTTCTAAGAACTTAAATGATTCGAAGGAAGGTTTTCCCTTTTCAATCTTTCTTCTTGTCTTCTTCCCTGCCGATCACTCTGTCTCGGTAGTAAATTTTAAATTACTGTATGAGTTGTAAAAGTGCGTTACGGATAATTTTTGATGTCTCTGTATATCATCGATTTTCTTTTCTTTTTTCGAATGAAACTTTTTCTGAAATAAATCGTTTTTGATCTGCAAGTAATCACTTAGAATAGTTTAAAATGTTTATTTATCTTACAGTTTGTTTGTTAATAAACAACTCATATTGGTTCGTATATAAAAGATTATTATTTATTTCCAACTTATTTTAATGTAAAAAAAAAATTAAACAGATAAGTTTTAAATGTTTGTTTGTTGTAAAACCATCTTCCATGGTGACAATAATTTAAACAGAGTTCAGGTAAAAAAAAAAAAAAAAAAAAAAAAATCCCTTGAATCAGTCACAATGAAGTACAGATAAACATATTAAAGCAATTTTAAAAGTGCCATATTTTATATAGATAAATTAAGTCAGGTAGATCATGTAACGAATATTTGATATTTAAAAGTGTTTTTTTCGATATAAAAATATGGCTGAATAGGGAACCCTCATTTCGTGAATAATTTGAAGTTTAGCGACGAACTATTTTTATATAATTACAGTTAAAAAGTTTTAAATTTTTTCTTGCATCGAATATTATACCTTATAATTGTGAAACATATTTTCCATAAAATCGATTAGCGTTTAAAAAGCAAATAGTAAAAGCATGAAAAAAGTTGCGTGGATTAAAATTAAGTTTAATTACTTAAAAAATCGATTTGTAATATTGATCAGGGTGAACAGGGATAAATGAAACAATGTTTTGATATAGTTCGATTTTAACCTCGTTTTGTCTTGTTCTCGGGGGGGGGGGGGGAGGTGGAACATGAAATAACTTACTTTACCTTTTGAAAGGTTTCGTGTTTATAATAATTGCAACAGTTTATCTTTTCAAATTAGAGTAAGCACGAACTTTCTAATAATTCGCAAAAAAAAATTTCTAATAATTCGACGGATACATAATGTAACAGCATATATTTTGTATTAAAGGTACATATTGCTCTGTTCGCTACAATTTTATTGATCCAATACACATTATAAAAAACAACCCAATTGCTGTAAGTGTACAGCCACGTTTGAATTATCACTGTATCTTTTTTAAACCGAAGAAAGATGTCATTCGTATTCTACATTGTACAGTGTGTACACTGTGTTAGTGTACGTTGAAATTCTGTTTGAACATCGGGTAAAACACTAACGTATATTTGTTTCTTAATCTGAAATGAGAAAAATTATGAAGTATTTTTAAAAGTGTCTGTTTTGTGCTATCTAAAAGCAGAGATCGTGAAAGGTATGGACTTATTTACTATTTTCTCATGCATTCAAAGGAACAAATTAATGGAATAGAAATTTTTACGATTGCAGATATCTTTTCACTGCCTGAATTTTTCCCGCTAAATTTATTTTGATAAACATTTTAAATTTTGATTATTTTGGAAGAAATATTATTTCTCAATTTAAAGATTAAATATTTAGTCGGCGACACAAATCACGAAATTTTAAATAAAAGCAGATGCATGAATATTCCTGAAACCCTATATAATGTACTCTCTTCTACAGTCACTGAAAATAAAACATTCCAAAAAGGCACAATTATACTTCGTACTGTTTTTTTGAAACGTTTACAAATAGGTTGGTTGTGGTTAATGATTTAAAATTAAAAAAATTAAATGGAAAATAAATAATTTTACGACTTTGTAGAGATAGATTTTGTTGTCTGAATAATAATAATAATAATAATACAATGCAATATAATTTTTCGAAATAACTAAATACAAGAAATATTTCATCTAGATTCCAAAAAAATATAAGGAAATCTACTTTGTTAAAAAACTCAAAAAAAAAAAAAAAAAAAAAAAAATTGTATTCAAGAAAAAAGTACATTCTTGTACACTTTTCAGTTTTTTAAAATAAAAAGAAAATACCTAAAAAATTCATTTAAAACTGCTCAAGAATATTTTTTGTAAATTATATTTTGTGTCATAATTTTATGTTTGACCTTGCGAAAAGAATTTCGCACAGGAGTTGAAACTAAATCACTTTAACTATTTTTTAAGAGCAGACAACATACAAAAATGATTAAATGTTTTTCAACAGGAGACAAAGAGTAAAAAGTAAATGCAAACGAAATTTCCTAAATAAAGAAACAAATTTAAAATTATTATAAAAAAAGCAAATATTCGACAAAGAATGTGTTAAGATTTCTACATATATACTTAGAAATTTAAAAAAAAAAAAAAAAAAAAATCTACGAAATCAGTGAAATTTCAAACGAAGCCATACTATTTGACTCAAAAATTAAGAATTGCAACTTCTTTTATGACAAATTTGTACACTGAAATAACGTTTTAACAACTGAGTGATATGGAAATTCAGAAAAATATAAAACTTGGTTTTCCACTTTTTCCAGGGAATGCATATATCGCAAATGCAAGTTCTGACGAACAGATTCGATTTCTTTCATTAAAAGGAGGTGTTCACGGTCAATTACTTCTTGCACTTAAAATGTACCTCGAAGAACACACAGAAATGTTTGATAGCGTTGATTTTGTTTTCGGACCTCCATCTAATGGTACATATTCAGAACTGTATGAAAAGTTGAAGCATTCTGATATTGATATATATGGTGTACTAGCAGTTATAGATGAAATTTACATGCAATCAGCTGATTTCTGCTACCCATACACTATGAATTACTTTTCATTTGTAACTCGTAAACCAGAATACAAGCCACAAGTGTTCGGCATTTTTCAAACGTTTTCACAGTCAGTTTGGATGACAATAATATCAGTCTTGATCGTGATGATGCTAATACATTACATAGTCTTAAAGTGGAAACGAAACACCGACAAATGTTTGTTTCATGTTTTTGCGATACTCATGAAGCAGAGTGCGCTGATAACACCATTGTCGTTTGCAGAAAAGCTCCTCATGTATTCATGGGTGTTCGGAGCCATGATCCTCTGCCTATCTTACGACTCCGTGTTTCTGTCTTTCCTCTCATTTCCTCCAGTAATTAAAATAAAAGATTTATCGGACTTGTCCTCGGCCATTGAAAAAGGAAACATCCGTTGTATGACATTCATGAACAGAGGTGTCGAAAATTATTTGTGGAATACAAAGCAGAGACATTTAAGAATGATTGCAAGAGACATCGTGGAAAATAATTTAAGCTAGATTTTATGCGCGAAAGTAAGAAGCAAAATCTTGCTTTTATCTTAAATACGGAACTCCTAGAAATTTTTACAGAAACATTTTTCATTTCGGAAGATCGTTTCTACCAATCTTTGCCCGCAATGATGATTCGAAAAGGCTTCTGCTGCAGAGAGCTGATAGATACTTTTGTGCATCGAATAATGGCTTCAAGTATTTACTCCAAGGTATTTTCAGAAGGTTTGTTTAAGATTCACCTTTGGGTTTTGTCCTATAGTTCGGAGTCAGAAACTTCTAACCGAAAGCTGATACTCACAGACATTGCTCCAGCATTTATATTCCTCTTGTGCGGCTATTTTATATCATTTCTAGTTCTTCTTGGAGAATTGTATTTAGGTCGCAAGAAAATGGAAAAGGGAAAAAGAAGAAATGTGCGTAGAATAACTTCTGCAGTATGATTCTAATTTTCTATCTATCTATCTATCTATCTCTCTGTCTTTATATATATATATATATATATAGCTATTAGAACAGTGCATTCTAATTTTTTTTTCTGAATTACAACTTGTTTATTTATTAGTTATTTATTTTATACAAATATAAATATACAATATATATATATGTATAATAGATATATTATTAACATTTAAAAATTATACATATTTTTAATTTGTTATGTTTTTGAAAAAGGTTCTATAATTCTCAATCTACAGTGACTCTCCCTCCTAACTTTTTGTTTCACTCACTTTATGCTTCGGAATATATTTCGGATTCTAGAATGACACATTATCAATTCTCTGAACTTCAACTGAATTTAAGTATGTGTATTACTCACTGTATCGCGATATACACTGTAGCAGGCACTGTATCACGATGACTATATCACATTTTGTCAGTCATTCATAAATCTTACTGATACAACTTTTTCACGTGCATGAAAATTAAAAGATCACAAAATTAATGCTCCGTTACCACGCAAAAGTTTAAAGACCAATAATCTCTAGTACATTTGATTAATTTTTTCCAGTGCATAATTATCTATTTTTTCGTTTGCATAAAAGTCAGAAAATGAAATATTAATTCTCCATTATCTACGCAATAGATTTTTATCAGTGGAAACCCTCATTTTTCACAATTTTTGGGGAATATTTGGAATAAATGAGCAGTCAGGAAATTTGTATAGATTATATATTTGTCTCAATTTATCTTAGAGTTACAATTTTTCAAAATATGGGGAAGCTAAAGTTAAATAAATGTGACGAACATTAATTCATTTCTTCCCGAAAAATTATTATATTAAATTCATTTCATTTTTTTTTTATGCGTCAGGATAAAGTGACTCAAACATATTCCATGCATATTTTTGATTAAAAACATATTTTGAATTATGAAAATATATTCATATTTGAAAAAAGTATGAATTATGAGTTATATAATGTTTACACGAATAGAACGACGTCATCAAAAATATACGCTTCCAAAACTACAGCTTCTTCCTATTGTTATTATTCGTGTTTCAGTGGTATTTCATTTTTTATTGCTGTAAGGTGGCCGCCACTTAGTAACATTTGTGTCATCTATAACGTTGAATAAAAGGATTCAAAATTGTTATTTAGGAAAGTTTAGACGCATACCTCATTTATCAGATTTACTTTAGCTTATCGTACATTTAAAAATATCATACTTCTTTTCCCGTTACTATCTGAAAGGACAACATATTTTTCTGCGTGAAATCTTAATCCATTTTTTTTTAATATAGGGATTTACCTCTAACACTTCTTCGCTTGTAGATCGATAAAGAATTAATTTAAGGTATGGAAACCATACCTTTTTCCGAATTGCATTGATATCAAAAATTCGAATATGCAGTCAAAAATCGGTGTTACTACTCGAAAAAGTAAGGTGTAAGAAAATTTTAAAATTTAAACTACTTATTAAGCAATATTTTATGTAATTTCAGATACATGAATATTAGTGAAACGTTTATAATACGTTCTCTCCTACTGTCACGGAAAGAAAAAAAAATCCAAGAATCCACAAATATGCTATGCTTTATAATACTGAAAAAGCTTCAAACTCGTTGGAGGTGTTAAAGTGAAGAAGTAAAATGAAAAATGAATAATTTTATGTTACTTTGTAGAGATAAATTTTGTTGTTTAAATAATAATAACGCAACATAATTTTCCTTAATAAAGAAGTACAAGAAAAGTTTCAAATAGTTAACATTAAAAAAAAAAAAAAAAAAAACGAAAAATTTTTGTTTAAAAAGAAAATCTCTCTTTAAGAAAAAGGAACATTCTTGTACACATCTTAGAACTTCCACAAAAAAAAGAGAACATCTAACAAATTCATTAAAAGCAGCTCAAGGATACTTTTCATAAATTATTTTTTATGTCGGTACATTTATGCTTTATCTTGTGAAGATAATTTTTCATTGGAGTTGTAACTAAATCACTTTAATTACTTTTATAAGAGCAGAAGACATAGAAAAAATGCTAAAGTGTTTTTCAATACTAAGCAAAGAATAAAAAGCAAATGCAGACAAAAATTTCTAAATAAAGAAATAAATTTAAAAATACCATTTCATTTAAGACAAGCATTTTTTTTTTTTTTTTTTTTTTGTTAAGAAATGTATTGTGATCAGTAGAGATACACTTGGACATTAAAAATAAAAATATCTTCGACATCAGTAAAATTTTGAAAAGCCCTACTACTTGACTCAAAAATTTAGAATTTCAACTTCTTTTATGACAAATTTCTATACTGAAATAACGTTTTAACATCTGAGTGATATAGAAATTCTAAAAATTGTAAAACTTGGCTTTTCACTTTTTTCATGGTAAGAAAATATTGCAAACACAAGTTATGTCGATTAGATAGGAACGCTCAGTTACTTGTTGCACTTAAAATGTACTTCGAACAACACACAGAAATGTTCCGTAGAGTTGAATTTGTTTTATGGCATATACCGTACATAGCCAGAATTGTCTGTAAAAGTGACACACTGTGAAAAAGATATGTATGTTAAACCAGAACGTATGGAGAAAATTATTATACAATCAGTTGATTTCTGCTACCACTACCAGATGAATGATTTTTCATTTGTAACCCTCAAATCAGACTATAAGCAACAAGTGTTCGGAATTTTTCAAACGTTTTCACTGTCGGTTAGAATGACAATCATATCAGTCTTCATTGCGATGATACTGATGCATTACGTAGTCTGCAAATGGAAACAAAATACTGACAAATGTTTGCTTCACGTTTTTGCTATATTTTTGAATACGAGTGCGCTGTAACACCTTTGTCGTTTGCAGAAAAACTCCTTACGTATTCATAGGTGATTGGAGCCATGATCCTCTGCCTATCTTATGACTCCGTGTTTCGGTCTTTCCTCTCATTTCCTCGAGTGGTTAAAGTAAAAGATTTGTCGGACTTGGCATCGCCCATCGAGAAAGGGGGTTTCCGTTGTGTGGTACTCATAAGCCAAGATGTCGCTCATTATTTGTGGAATACAAAGCGAAGATATTCAAGAAGGATTGCAAGAGACATTGTGAAGAATAAATTAAGCTGCGGGAAAATCTTTGGAAGTTTTATTCGCGAAGGTAAGAAGCAAAATCTGGCTTTTTTCACACCTACGGTATTTTGTAGAAGATTTTGCTAGAGAATAATTCCATATCAGAAGACCGTTTTTACCAATCTTTGTCGGCAATAATGGTTCAAAGAGGCTTCTGTTGTAGAGATTTGATATATACATTCGTGCATCGAGCAATGGCTTCAGGTATTTACTTCAAGCTAATTGAAGAAACTTTGTTTTCGACTTACCTTACGATTTTACCATATACCTCGAAGTCAAAAGCCTCTAACCTAATGTTTACTCTCCCAGACGTTTTTAAGACGATTTTTTTTAATTTAAATTTAAAATTTAATTTTCATTTACTAATTAATTATTTAATTGTTTAATTAATTTGAAAAATCTCTTTCATATTCACTATAAAATTAAATATTTTCCCTTGTAACTTTATGATACTTCACTCAATTTATTCTTCAAGGGAAATACGAGTATTTCCGAATCTAGAATGATGCATTCTCAGTTCAGTAAACTTTAGCTGAATTCTATTATGTCTAACAGGCAAATGTATCACGATTTATCTTTCTAGTAAATTATACTGTTGCAATTTTTTTCTCGTGCTTGGAAATTATATCTTCACAAAAGAAATCCTCCCTCCATTATTTTGTCCAAAAGACTAATACCCTGTAGTTCGTTGCATAAAATTTTTTCTGTGCATAGTGAAAATATTTTTCGTGTGCATAGAAATCAGAAAATGACATTAATTCTCTTTTATTTACGCAATTGCACAACAGATTCATCTTTTTCTGTTTACTCCATATTATTTTATTTTATTTTATTTTATTTATTTATTTATTTATTAGAAAATTTCTGAACTAATTTTTAAAATTTGTTATTAGACACATAGCTGTTTCACAAGTAACTATTAATAATAATAAAAAAAAAACTTTTAATTTTCAGCGGGTTTTTGTTCCCAAACACCTATTTGTTTACCAGATTCAAACCAAATAAGTATATAAATACATCTGTATATAAATGTACCTGTAAATAAGTACTTCAATTTTAAAAAAGCTCGCAACAGTTGTTTCAATTCGAAATTACAGCACATATTTCACCTGATGAAAAAACTAGGCAAGAGTGCGTCCATAAAGCAGTAACTACGCACTCATGACTACCAAGAAATTGAAAGTTACTTCCGCGTTTCACTTTCTCTGAAGCATCTTTTGTTAAATTTCGTATTAGTGCTGCTATTTACCAATCAGAGAAGAGTCAAAAATTTAAAATCAATTAAAGCAGGGAAAAACTATTCATGAATTGCTGCATAAAGTAAATATTTAAAATTGGGTTTTAGTGCGAAACCAAAAATCATTGAAGGATTAAAAGGTTTCTTTAATTGCATGGAAATGAACAAATATAAGACATTTTTGTTAACACTTTATTGTTGACTCTTTATTGTTGACTCTTTATTGCGGGACTCTGAGTGATTTCCTGTGCCCCTTGGGACGCCCTTCTCACCTCTTAATTCCTTTTCACTGTCCAGACTGTCTCGTCAACGTACGTAACTGCCCTTCTGTTATATGTAGGTTATTTTTTTTCAAGGAGTTATTATTATTATTTTATTTATTTATTTATTTTATTTTATTTTAATTTAATTTTTTCTTCAAACTCCTGTTGCTTCACTGTGAATGATTTCTGCTGACGCGGCGATTTATTCAGAGGCCAAATTCTAAATTTAATTCTTTTGGCTGTCTTTCTTATGGAAAATTATTTTTATGTTTTTCTCATTTTTCGTTGGAGGTAAGCATTGGTTGCGACCAACTGCAGGTACTCCGAAGCACTCACGTTGACGTTGACTTTTTTGTTAACTGTTTATTGTTGACTCTTTATTGTTAACTTTATTACCCAGCTGACCAAGGATTTCGAATTCTGTTGATTTAATCCCGTCACACGGCAAAAATAAACGTTTTGGAAGCAGTAAATTAGTTAAAACGTAATGTACCACTATATAAAAATAAAATTATTATTATTATTATTATTATTAGTTTAATAACAGAATAAACAATTGCTCAACAATTTCGAGATTATTTAAAGTTTTTAATAATTTTCTCTCGTTTTATTTTATTTTATTTTATTTTATTTTTCTTTTTAATTCGCTTTCAATAAAGCAGTAGAAAAAGTAGTAATATAATTTAACATAACGTGTAAATCTGTTCTAATGAAAATGCTGATATTAAACGGCTATTTATGTAAAAATTGGACAAGAAAAAATCTTGAAAAAAAGCTATACATTTACGTAATATTTTCTAAAGAAAGGTTAGAAACAAAATTATTTCTGAACTTTCAGGATATTGAAGAATTTTGTCTTGGAGACACATTTATAGAGCAAAATAAATTACATCATAAACGTGATGATAAGAGTTTGAAAAACTGTTCTTGAACTAATTTTAAAAAGTTTCACAAGAATATTAATGGAAGGCGAGGCGTGGGATTATAAAACGAGGAAAACAACAGCGTCTAGAACGTCAAACAGAAATGATAAGAAAACAGACAGCTGTTTCGGTAGCATTTAGCGTACCGTCTTCAGTGCATAAAGGAATGAGAGAGAAGTGCTCTTTATATATGAGAAATGGTTCTAATTCAGCTCAGGATTATAAGCCAATAGAATTATGCGGAATGTGTGTGATTTCCCATAAGGAAATTACGAAACACTAGTTGTGAAAAGTATGGAAGAATTGTTAATCTTCCAAGTGCTAAAATTTATAATATTCAATTTTCAGTTCTTAAAATTAATTCAAATTTTGCTATTTCTAAATCACCTTCATTTCCTCAGTTTATTACTCCTGTTGAAGAAGCTTTCAAAAATTCTCGTCTCACTGACCAACAGATGGAAAATCTCGACATTTAATCCTTAACAATGCCAACTTCAATTCTAAATATTTTAAATCTAATCTCACTCCTGCAGAATTAAAAAGCCTTGAATGAATTAAAATCTAATGAAAATATCATCATCAGTAAAGCTGAGAAAGGTGGTCAGATTGTTATTTTAGATCAGAAACAATATATCGATAGTATAACACATCACTTAAGGATGGCCCTTACATTTCTCTGTTCCGTGACCCTTCTTCTCAACTATTAAACAAAATTAAATAAGTTATAAAATCTTGCTCATTGCTGTTGTCTCATTGCTGCTAAATCTCATATTACTCCTTCTATATTTAACTGTGCCAGATTTTATGCTTTACCATAAGTTCACAAACCAAATATCCCATTTCATCCCATAGTCTCAGTACTGCTTAATATCGTTTAGCTAAATTTCTCACTACACTTTTTCCTCCCTTTCTTCCTGTAAATATCTATACATAAAAAATTCCATTAACTTCTCAAAAAATATTTAAAACTGCCCTCACACTAATTTTATTATGGTTTCTTTCGATGTAAAATCCCTTTTCACTAATGTTCCAATAAGTGGCGCGTTCTGTTGATTTGTAAAGAGATTAAAATACTTTCATTTCACGTCCTTTGAAATACAAGAATTAATTTCTCTCACACACATTTATTTATCCCAAACTATTTCTCCAAGGAAAATTTTATAGTCAATCAGAAGGTTTTGCCATAGATTCTTCTCTCTCCACCATTCTCGCTGATATTTATATGCGTTATTTTGAAAGCACTCTGTTTTTTAAAATGTCTTTCTATTTTTTGGACCGGTTACGTTGATGAAACCTTCACGCTTATCGACACATTTCGCCAAAATATCGACCATGTCTTACAAACTATAAATTCCATAGACAGTAATATTCGTTTCACATATGAAATAGAAAATAATGACTCACTTCCATTTCTTGATTATCTTGCCTCACCGCAGATAGATTTTCCACCACCGTCTATCGTAAAAATTTTACAGTCTCTCTATCTCCACCATGCACGTACCTGTCATCCACCTACCTAAAAATGGCAGCTTTCTATACTTTTCTTAACCGTGCCCTTAATATTTGTTCCGATCCTGTTTCATCAAGCTCTGAAATCAAATATCTGAAAGCTATAGCAATTGAGAGAGGTTATTGGCTTTCCATTATAGATAATGGAAATATCCAAAAATTGCAACTTCGTTGTACTTCGTCTACTAAATCAGTCTCTTCTAGTATTAGTATTGCTTTACCCTTTTTTCCTAAATTCAGTCATGTCATAGCTATAATTCTAAAACAATATGATTTTAAAATATTTTTTTCACCTTCCAATAAACTCACGTTTTCTGAATTAAAAGATCTTACAGACATAAGTAATTCTTCGGGCATCTATAGTATTTCCTGCAATGTGGTTTATCTTATATTGGTCAAACTAAACGCTGTCTTAAAATCCGCCTTAATAAACATATTAATTATGCCCGTAAGCAATAAATCAAAAAATCGGCTATTTCTAAACATTGCTAGGAGGAAAACCATAAGTTTTTTGACTCAGTTAAAATAATTTGCAGACCTAAATCCACTCATAAACGCGATTTCTTTCAAGATTTTTATAGTTATAAAAATCTTTAAAATATTGTTAATTGTGATTTCGCTCTACCCTTTTGTCTGATTGTTGGAACTTTCAAATTTAGTCCACAATTTCTTAATTTCTTGCATATTTTTCACAACTAGTGTTTCGTAATTTCCTACTGGCCAATCACCCACATTCCGCATAATTCTATTGGCTGATCATCCTGTTGAAATCGATCTTTTTCCTATATATAACAGCACTTATCTCTCATTTTTTTATGCATTGAAGACGGTACGCTAAATCCTACCGAAAACACCGTTTGTTTCCCTGTTATTTCTATTTGACGTTCTAGACGTTGTTGTTTATCGTGTTTTTATAGTTTCACAAGAACTTTTACAATTAAAATTCTAACAAAAAAATTTCACAAGATCGAAAAAACTTGTAGGTAAAATATATTTTAACAAAACAACTTGTAGATAAAAAGTTTCAGAGAACGTGTATGAAAAGAACGTTTTAATAGAAGTTCGATAAATATAATTTATCTTCAAAACTTTTTTATGACAGTTCTCAAAACAGACGTTCCTACTACAGAATTGTTATAACCATGAGTTTTCGTTTGTATGTTCACAAACGTGCAATTTATTTCTTGACGTGCGATCAAGGACGAAATTTGGGTAGACAGTGGTTTCAGTGACATCTTTTTCTAGTGTTCAAAGTGTGCAGAAAACACCCAAATAAAGGTGCAAGCTACCTTCTCCCCTTATAATTTATTATTAATTGATTTTTTTTATTATTATTTAAACGCCTGTGTTACTTCTCATAATGTCACAAATTTTGTTGTAAGACTTTCGAAACGTACTTCCCTGAATTAAAAGAATTATCCTTATTTTACAATTTAAAAATTGAAATAAAATAAATATATTAACATTAAAATAGTTATCTTCAGCAGCTGGCTTAATTAGCCAAACCTTAACTTCATTTATTCATTTACTATATTTTGCATTCAGATTAAATGGAGGGGAAAGGGTTAATTCCCTGGTTCTAGATACAACATTCGGTAGAATCAGTACTGTTCCATACCCTAACACTTCTTTAAACAAATACTTTTATACACACATTCATATGCAAATGAAACTTAATGCCACATACTTCACTTAGCGGGAAGTAATTTCTCCCCTTCTTCCCTTGAAAAGAGAAAGCAAAGAATATTATCGTGATGATGCATTAGAATGCATCAATTATATACTTTCTGTAAACAAAATGTATCAAAGGAATTGAAAAAACACTTCAAAGATTTAGAACTGATAAATATGCCTACATTGTTTCACTTCAGAACTAACAGTAACTGACTTTATAAAATTATAGCATTTGCTACACAACACTACTATTTTGGTTATCCGCAAGCTATGTACTTTGATGTCAAATTAAATGTATTGCATGTAAATCATTATATGTCAACATATTTTGTGTCACGAAAAGAAAATATTTGCACCCATCTGTATTCTGATTAAAATTTATGTTATGGTACCTGTTGTCAAGTCTTAAAGTAACCTTCAAGTGTAAAATGTTGCTTGCTCAAGTATTTCGCGACAGCCATATATCTGACAAGTAAACCTTCTCTCCTTTGATACCGGTTTTCCGGAAACCTATATATTTTCTGAAAGCTTATGCCACAAGTAGAAAAACTGTGAAATCTTAGGGGCAGAGGGATAAGCGTTTAGGAGTTATAGGACATAAAATGTTGGAAGGATGACACCAAAAGTCGCTAAAATGTTCGTTTCACGTATTTATATGAACTAATAATATGGTAAGAAGGTGGAGGTATCATTATAAAGGAAGAAACAACTCGTTGAAAAGAAACAGTATACGTTGGGATACCTGCTACTGACTTCAAATGAAGTCCATTACAAGAGACAATCAATGTACAATTCACCAAATAAACAGTGAGACGGGCAGAAAGACAGTTCACAATGGCCACATTTTACAAAAGCGATAGCCGCACATTTGCAAACTCATCATTTGTCAATGAATTGAAGCAGTAATCCATTGGCGCAATCCACATTCCAGGTTTGTCGTCCAAGTATCCGCTTTTATAAAAAGCATACTTTATCAAGTTCTTGAAACGAGGAGCATTGAACTGATATAGGGAAAAAAGACTGCAGGGCCAGAAAACTATCGCGGTTCCAGATGAGCTCATGTGTCTCGATAATAATTGTTTCCATTATGTAAAGAACAAAAGTTTTCTAGTGTCTGAAAAAATGAATATCCAGAGTCTAAATCTTTCCTGTACATCCTTCAGGTACCAATTCTTTTTGTAGGACTTTACCATCAAGTACTTCGGAAGCAGACAATGCATGATCTTTGTTAGAACACCATGAATCCACTAAAAGCAGAATTTTCTTCCTGTCATTAGCCATACTTGACCAAAATATGTCATGACAGAAGTGGAGACTGTGACTGTTGCGACGAGCATTGCTGTTCCTTATAGACACCATCATCTTCGAAGTCCATATCCTCGTCCGTTCTTCTCCATCGCCTCTAGCAAATCCTAATGTCCGGATCCCTTCCACAATCTCCATATCATTTTCCAGGAGAATAATTATGTGTTTTATCATCTCCGATTCCTGGATGTTCGGAGACCGATTACTTGTTCCGAATCTGGAGACCAAGGCCACCACAACGACTATAGTATCCATATAATAAGAAGCAATGTAAGAAGAAGACATACAATACGTAGGTACTTGACAGCAATATACGGGAACATACATGGAATAGAGACGTTTTTATGGGAATATGTCCCTCTATACACACTTTACTGATACTTTGTGGGCCCTGTATCTCCTAAACGCTTGTCCCTCTGCCCCTAAAATTTCACAGTTTTTATACTTGTGACATAAGCTTTCAGAAAATATATGGGTTTCCGGAAAACCGGTATCAAAGGAGAGAAGGTTTACTTGTGAGTGTTCAATAAACTTTGATTGCATGATTAATTTGTAATGTGTAAAGTTTTAGTAATACTATAATAACGGAAATGCACAATGTTACGAATAACAAAACACAAATTTATTATTACTTTTTTCTATTGAAATCTGCATTGTTTTAATCCTTTATCGACTAGTGGTAATTTAATGTGCCATAAGTTTAAAAAGCGTGTAAAAATGAATTTCTTGAAGAAATGTCAAATACTTTTATAAGAATAGATCTTATATGCATCATTGTAATCACGCTACAAGGCACTGAACTCTACATGTAGATGGTTTTATTTCAGGCAGGATTTTGTAAGGTTCTCTCGCTGTTATAGTCATAAAAATTATAGTCAAAAAATGTATTTGTTAAATTTAATTAAATTAACTTAGCACGTAGAATTGAAAGGGTTTTTTGATCAATGTTATCTAACCAGTGTCATGAAAAGTTTATGACCGGAAAATGGTATTTTTTCAATATTAATGTTTACGTTGTGCTAAAAATTGGGATTTAATGTTGAGTTGAAAATTATTTTCTTCTTTTATTTATTTTTTCCTAAACCAGAGCACCTTAAAAGGTTTTCGGAGAACATACAAAAAGTGTTCCGATAATTTATTGATATATTACTTTCTTCTATCTTCAATAGAAGAAAGTATTGGATTCGTAAAAATTTTCGATTTCGGGTTTTTGATGGATTTACACGTTGGATTTACACGTTTTGAGAGCTGTAGAACACGATTTTACCATTTTTAGAAAATGTCTGTCTGTCTGTCTGTCTGTGTGTGTGTGTGTGTGACAAAATTTTGTGGCATCTGTATCTCTGGAACTACTGCACAGAATTTCATACAAATTGGTATGTAGTTGCACCTTGACATAAATTAGTGCCTATCAACTTTTGGTAAAAATCGTCTTACAGGTTGCGTTGCCATCCCGCTTTTTCTAAATTTTTAACAGGGTGATATAGGGCAAAAATTTTCAAGATGGGTATCTTTCGAAAGGTCACTATGAATCTGTGATAATTTAAAACGAAGTTATCGATTTTTTTTACTTTTTACGAAAAAAAACTTGGAAAAAAAATATGTTTTTTTTTTCTCCCCTTAATTTTATCAAACTCCCACGGTTTCCGTGTTCTGACAAACTTAAACTAATTTTTGCTTTTTTCCCCTAATTTTGTCAAAGTCCTACGGTTTCCTTGTCTTGACAAACTTTAACATATTTTTGCATTTTTCCCCTAATTTTGTCAAAGTCCCACGGTTTCCGTGTTTTGACAAACTTTAAGAAATTTTCACATTTTAGCCAAAATTTTGTCAAAGTCCCACTTTTTTTTTTCTCTCCCCTTAATTCTATCAAACTACCACGGTTTCTGTGTTCTGACAAACTTAAACAAATATTTGCATTTTCCCCCCAATTTTGTCAAAGTCCCACGGTTTCCGTGTTTTGACAAACTTAGAATAATTTTCACAGTTTACCCAAAATTTTGTCAAAGTCCCACTTTTTTTTTTTTTTTTTTTTTTTTTAATTATTGTTACCAGAGTGAATTTGTTTAGGAAAATATAGAAGAAACTCTCGTGGTGGCCACAACATACTAGTCTTTATATGTAAACTGTTATATTCTTTTTATCATATCATGCAATAAAACAAGTATATAATGTTTTATTTGAGGCTATAACATGAAAATCTCAAATAAATTTCAAGTTAATTTTAATTTTCCGCAACTAACAAAGGCTGTTAACATATAAACGTTAGATTTCAAGTTACACATGTATAAATAAATATACTACTCCGATTCAAAAAGTCTGGAGCGACTCATTTAAATTTTCCGACCATTGAGTAATTAACGGTTTTGTAGATAAAGTAAAGTAAGAGGAGTTGTTAAATAAACAAAAGAGAAAAAATTATAATAGGGTGTTTTGAGTATTTTTCTCCATATAGTACACGGTGTTAAATTTAACGCTACTGAACTTCAAGTCCATAAATCATAATGATAAAGAATTTTTCGTTGTATCCATTGTAAAAACCCATGAATGATAGATACACCAAAATTCTTATAGTTGGTGCGACAGTGACTTATGATATTCATATAAATTTTCAGCTTAATTGAATAAGGCGTTTAGACGCTATCGCACTTTTAAAAATTTGGTCCCATAGACCATAATGATAAAGAATTTTCCTTTGTCTCCTTAAAAAAAAAAAAAAAAAAAAAAAACACTGTATGTGCTAAATTCACCAACATATATACAGTTCGTGAAACTGTGACCTATAATATGTGTATAAATATTTTGCTCAGTTTAATAAGGCATTTAGACACTATCACACTTTTAAAAATTTGTCCCCTTAGGCTTTAATTATAAGAATTTTTCTTGGTATCCCTGTAATAAAACTATAAGTGCTAGATTCACCAAAATCAATAAGGTTCGTGCTACGGTGACTTACAACATACGTACCAACTTTCAGCTCATTCGAACAAAGTGATTAGACGCTAGCGTGTTCACTCTCTCACACACACACATACACACACATATATACATAATCGTAAAAATATTGAAAACAGACTCAGGGTACATCAAAACGTATTGAAACATCAAAATCTCAAATTCGGATTTCTGACATGATTACAATACTTTCCTTACATATATATATTCGGAAAGTAAAAATTAGAATAATGTAAGTAAATATGGTCAGGGAAATTGCAAATTTAATTATCAAATAAATTAATGAATAATATCAAATTTAAGTTATCATAATATAAATCTAAGTATTTTGTCGATCATAAAAATGTAAGCGTATTACAAAGAAATTATAAAATATATTTAAAATGGCAACTGAAAAAAGATCAAAATATTAGAATAACTTATAACATGCTGCAAAAAATTAGAATCATATAAATATGTTGTACACAATTTAAATTCGAAGGGTTTTTACATGCTAATTACTATTTTATTGCATCACCCCTTATAAGTTTGTGATTCTAGCACATTTTCGTTTATTTACTAACGTAAGAATTGTGAGATGATAATAGGTTTTTCACAAAAAAGAACTTTTGCTAAATTTCATCTCTTGGAAAATATCTAAAATCTCGCTCGTTCTTTTTTGGATATTTTGCTTAATTTTTACTATATTGAAATGAATTTTTGACAAAACTTGCCCAATATACCTAGCTTTTAACCTATGCAATATTATTTTTATTTTAATTTTTTATCTTTCACATATGCGCAGTGAAAGTTTTTAATAAAAATGTTCATATTTCATGAGATGTTTGAGATATTTATATTCCGATTGCATCCTATTGTTTTAAAAGTGTTTTTCCAACTTATGTAAAAGTAGGAATAATTTTCGTTAAAAAGTTTGTATCTTATAAATATAAAATATGCTTTTTTTTAGTTTTAAAATAAATGCTTATATCTCCGTTATTGCCGAAACGTCAGTGGAGGCCCTCTGTTGAGACTCAAAACGGTTTTGGGCTGTGCCTGTCTGTCGCGCGATAGCGGCCGCAAAAATAGGGCTATTGACTTGAAATTTGGTACACATATTCCTGAGCCCCATGAAATCAGCTGTATAGTTTTTGGTATGTATTTCACTTGCATTTCGTATACAGGACACGCCAAAGTTTTTCTTATCATTACGGCCTATGGGAGGAATTTGTATGTATCGCGATAACGGCCGCAAAAATAGGGCTATTGACTTGAAATTTGGCACACATGTTCATGAGCCCCACGAAATCAGCTGTATAGTTTTTGGTATGTATTCCATTTGTATTTCGTATACAGGGATACGCCAAAGTTTTTCTTATCATTACGGCCTATGGGAGGAATTTGTTTGTTTCTCGGTCGCTGCCGCAGAAATAGGGCTATTGACTTGAAATTTGGTACACATGTTCCTGAGCCCCACGAAATCAGCTGTATAGTTTAGCCATTTCTTCCCTTATTGGAGCTTTTTTAAGTGTTTTTAAGGAAAAATTAGGCTATTTTAACGCTAAAACGACTAGAAATGCACAAAGTTAGCATTTCATTAACTTTACTAAACCTCTTTGAAAGAATATATACAAAAATAAATGCAATTATTTACAATTCCATAACACTTTATAAGATATACAAATAGAGATACAGCGGGGGGCTGCCGCCCCCCCTCAGGAATGTCTCCGATTATGGTAATAAGTCGATCGAATCAATATATACTATTACATAATAAGGAATAAATAAAAATGACCTATTGAATAATGTCTGATGCAAATAGGACGTTGAGGCTCCTGATCTGCAGATCCACTAGTTTAATTTTACGTAATCGTTTCTTGAATGACATGATATCTTCCATAGATTCAATATCTGTAGTAATAAATATTATCCTGAGCTAAATATTGAACGGGGTAAATGTCGTTATTTAAAGTCAAAAACTTCTTCACACACCATAAAACTAATTAAAACACTAACGGTTTCGAAAGGTAAGTTTTGTGCCAAAAGGGATTAGGTCAAGTTTAACCAATTGTAGCGTGCCTTGAGACCACGTGGTTTGTCTGGCCTTGGGTGAAAAGTCAAAAGTACGGAAAAAAATGTTGTTGTAGGTTATCACATTGAGATTGTTTTTATTTATTTATTTATTTTATTATTATTAAACGATGTTATCGAAGGAGCATTTAAGTTCATGTACAGCGATATTGATAAACGGCGACAAGAGAACTTTTTGTGTTCTCATACGAAAATTATACCTAAGAAAGCATATTGTCCATGGAAAAATGAACCAAAACTAAGACAGATAAGTATAATGTACTTTATTCATAATCATGATACAGATGTTACCGTATGTGCTATCACATTTCGATCCATCTTTTTTGTGGGAGCAAAAAGAGTTGGAAACATTGCAAATTATTTCTTCAAGAATAAAACTGGAAGACCGTAACGTAGGGGTGGAAAACGCATCAAATTTTAAATTGAAGATAAAAAGAAATTGATACATGAGCACATGCTAAGTTTTCGATGACGTTCTTGTCATTATGGGAGAAAAAGATACCTCACAAAAAATACCTTCCTGCGACACTTAACGTTAGAAAAATGTGGAAAGTGTTCATAGAAAAATATAAAAAGGAGTGTATTTGACCTGATGCAAAATGAGGAATTACCACGCAAAGAAAAATTATACCATGTTAGGAATGCTTTCAGCAGTGGCAGCTCAAAAGGACATCATCTTCACATACTACTTCCTTAATGCATGGTCACTCATACATACCAGCAGATAGAGCCTTCGGCCGAGTGGAGACTAGCTTAAAGAAAGTGGACACAATTTTACTCCCTAATGAACATTTTGAACATTTCTCTAAGGTTGAAAATTTTTTCGAGTATAAGAAGCAGTGGAATATTTTAGATTGGAAAATTTTTGCATATAGTCGTCTGAAAAGCAAACAAGGTTTCTTGATTTCAGAGGCAAAAGTACTGGAAATTACGAAGCAAAATGTGGGAATAAAGACAACGTACTGTGGTTCGTTTTGCCGTCAAAAGATCCTGAAACAAACGGAAAAAATTTCTCTTGTGCGCTCCTTCTGAATTATGAAAAAACCAACATCTGAATTATGATTACCAAAATATGAAACAAATAATAATAATAATAATAATGTTTTGAAATTACTTGAAGGTTTGGGAATTAACATTTTTTTACCATGTTTTTATTAACTTCTATTCTTGTTTGTTTGTGCGTTTGTTTGTTTGTCCGGTAGAAATCTTGCAATCTATTTTTAACTAACTTCCCTACTAGCTAGATATTTGAAACTTTCACAGTAGTTCAGAACCCGGTGACAACACAATACCTCGAAGTCAGATTTTCGAATTTTTGAATAGATTTCTTTTAATTAATTAAAATATGAAAATAACAAGCTCCTAATAGCAATAAAAATACTCATTAAAATATTAGCTATAATTTAATTATTGCCAAAAAAAATTACGAGTTCGTTTTCTTTCGACATAAAAATAAATACATTTAATTAAACGTGAGCGTTAAAAAATTATAAAAAGTTAAATTATGCATCTGGCAAAAATTGACGTCATTGTCACTTTAAAGATTTTCTACACATTGGAAAAGTGCTAATGTAGTTCATGATGCAAATATATGCTGTTCTGAAAGGATTAATATTTTATTTTTAAAACCAACTTTTTTTTTTTTATTCAAATTTCCCGTAACTCTTTAACCAATCACATGAGAACGTCCATCTTTGGAATATCGATAATAAGGTTTTTCTCGCCAAAAGTCTCCAAAAAGTCGCCAAAGGCAAAAACTCGCAAAAATTGTCGCCAAATCCATTACCTGCCTATTGGAGCTTTTTAATACGTTTTAAAGGGAAAATTAAGCTATTTTAACGCGAAAAAGAGCTGTAAATGCAGAAAATTGACATTTTATCAACTTACTAAGCCTCTTTGAAAGAATTTATACAAAAATAAAAACACTTATTTACAATTTCATAACAATATGCATTGATAAATTGCTAATGTAGTTAGCTTTATAGCTATGATTCAACAGAAAATTTAAAAACATGGTTTATAAAAAGTTTTTTATCTTATAATTATTTACTTTTATGAACAATTTTACAACGATACACCTAACGCTAACATAAATGAAAATAATAATAGCGATGAAGAAATAGAATTTGTAAAGAAAGATTTTTGGTAAGTAACTACCTTGCAAAAATTGTGTATCTGAAATGTGTGTAGTAATTACATGAAAAAAAAAAAAAAAAAAAAAAAAACTTGGATTACTTTCAAATGGAAGTAAGTCATTTCATTTCGTTATTTGTTTGTGCCAAAAGGGCGTAAGGCATAGTTTTGGGCCAAAAGGAGTTAAGTCATTTTTTTTCTTTTTTTTTATTTCTCAATAACTATACTGTCAGGATTTTTTTAACCATATAATTTAGTGTTATTATCATCCATAGATTACTGAGAAAATTATCTTTTCCTTAAATTCAATAATAAATCTTACATAACAAAATCGCGTTTTTTCAAGAATGGAAAAAAATGACTTTACTCTTCAATTATAATGACAAGAAAAATATCGCTATGTCTTGGCTACAGTCGATTGGAAAATTATGCAAATTTTATAGCTGGAAATCAATAGTAAATGAAGCTTTTTTTTTTTTTTTTTTTTTTTTTTTTTTAAGTTTTGATGGAGATATATATTGGAAAATCATATTCATAAAATGTGTTTTGAATTTAGACAACCATGTAAAATGGAGAAAACTGTAAGGACAACTGCATTTGTGCGTTCTTAAAAGCAAAATTTGCGTGTATTTTTGTTCTGCACATGACACTCCTAGACGACAAAAATGCATCGTAAGCGATTAGGAATGTCGTATTCTATTTTTTAAATTATGCCGCTAGGTACTAAACTTACAGAATTTTAAAAAGGGAAAGGGGTTGCTTTTAAAACTTCAAGAGTTACTGAACGTCAAATTGCAACAAAGCTAAATAAATAGAGAATGTTCATTTAAAATTTTCTTAAAATTCTCGAAAAATACGGGCGGCAAAGTCACACAGATTTTATCTTCTGCTTTTGTGCAAAAGAAAAGTATGATAACAAGGCGAATCTGCTCCAAAATACAGACATCGACGGAAATTAAACGGGAATTAAACTTACGATGAGTACTCGAACTGTTGGACGTGTTTTACAAAAAGAAAAAGACATTCGGGGTGGAAAACTTAAGAGAGGTCAGCCTCTTACAAAAGTTCATATGGGACTAAACGGAGAGTTCGCCAAAAAATACATTACGAAGAGAAAAAAGTGGGATGACGATGTCTTTTTCGATGAGAAAATGTTTACTTTAGATAGACCAGACGTTTTTTTCTACTTATGGTATGATATTCGTAAAGAAAAATAAATTTTCATAAAACTTAGATTTGGAGGAGGCTCAGTAATGTTCTGGGGATCTTTTGCAATTAACAGGAACCTTCTTTTTGTCTGATTGTAAAACATGTCGAACAGTTCGTGCATTGAATCGTGAATTTAATTCCTGTTTCATTTCCGTCGATGTTTGTTTAGTTTTCCGTCGATGTTTGGAGCAAGCTCTCATCATCATTCTTTTCTCATGCACAGAAGTAGAAGATGGCCCACGGGCCGACCTATGTATCTTTAGCGTTCATATTAGCCAGTATTATTAAGAAATTCAAATTTATCGCAATTTCACATGCAGTATGACCGTCGTATTTATTAATCGGTGCAAGCTCACATCATTACCATTCTTTTCTCACACATAGAAGGAGAATATGGCCCACCTATATATCTTTGCCGTTCATATTCGACGGTATTTTTAAGAAAATTATAAATTACTGTTCTAGATCTATTCCGATTTATCGCAATTTCACGTGCAGTAGGAACTTTATGAACTTTCGTTCTGAAATTTCAAAAGCAACCATTTTCTTCTATCTCAAACTCCTTACATATGAACACACAAATACAGTTGTCCTTTTAATTTTGTCCATATCACAAAGCTGTCTAAATGCAAAATGGATTTTATGAATGTGGATTTTCCCTACTTTTCTATCAAAACTAATAGAAAAATGCTTTATTTATCATTAATTTCCAGCCATAAAATTTCCATAATTTTCCGTCCAACTGTAACTAAGATTTGGCGATTTTCTCCTTGTCCTTATAATTTTGACTACCACTATAGAAGAACGGCCACGTCCTTTCGAAACCAGTAGTGCTTCCTTAATTTTATGGCGTGTGATCAAGTTTCTAAAATTGAAAATACATTGTACATAATTTCTTTAATTTAGTATTGTAGATGTGGTTAGTTTACTCATGTACGTTACTGGACAGCGCTCGGAATTGACGACATGACACTGACGCCATTTGATGCCATGATGAATATTTTCTTTCATTTAACCTATAGAAGTCTTCATTTAGCCAAAAAATAGTAGGATATAGCCAATCATAGCCCAGCTTTTATTCATAAACATTGGAAACTCCGCCTCGTTCAAGCCGTCCATTTCGACGCAATGAAATGTTTAAGATCTGGATTAATAGTTTTACAACCCATTATTAACGTAGCTGAAGATTTATTATTATTATTATTATTATTATTATTATTATTATTCAATTATTTGAAGTATGAACAATCTTATACAGTTTCCGCCGCTTATTATAATCTCATTCGTTCATAGCCAAAGTGATTTTATTAAGCGGCGAATTTTTATATCCGGCGACCGTCCCTGAGCTTAAGAAAAATGTATTACTTCCTTGAATTTGGAAAGAAACTTTAAAAGGTAACGAAATGAAATTAGTAAACTATATTAATTAATTTTTGATAGATAATTAATTGTTTCTTCGATATAAGTAAATTAAACGCATTCCAAGTTCCCCGGCGTTTTCCTTTGAGAAAAATTACCATTACTTTACCGAAAGTTTGCGCTGTTCTTATAAATTTAAAATCTTGCCGTTTAAAACTCAAGAATTATAGTAATTTCAAAATGAGAACTAAAAATTGCCTTTTAATTATTAGAAATTTAAAAAAGAAATATCATTTCAAATCAAATTTGTAATATTACTGAGTTTTGGAGAATACTTTCCTTGAAATTGTTGCGGAGATAAGTGATGGGACGTGTTTTGCTAAAAGTGTAAAATCCTCGACAACGAACGGTAACGGAGGTTTTATTGTACTTTAATTTCTTTTTCTATTTAAAAAAAATAACAATCTAAATACATTTTTTTTAGTGGGCATAAATGATATTTTTGTCTGCTGAGATTGAGTTTGAGTTTATTAACCGACGATGATGATTTTATTAAGCAGCGGCTTTAAAAGTAGTTTGTCTTGATCAGATTCCAGTCCTGACTATTTGATCAGATTAAGCGGCTGATTTGATTAACCAGTGAATTTATATAGCGGTGGTTACTGTATAGGAATTTCTTGCAATATGAAATTAATTCATAGTTTAAAATATTTTTGCTAGTTCTGAGAGACGTATAATCTAGCCTTCATGATGTCACTGATATTTTCTTATTGTGTTTTACACATACTTAGGTCTCACTAAATGTTCGCCACTAACAAATAATCATTAACTATTTCCAACGTCCCGCTACAACCCTCTATTTATGTGCTTTCATAATCAGTTCAGAGGGCGCTGCGCACTCCACGCATGCGCGGTGGCTTCGAAACTTTAATATTTTCCATAACATCTTATCATTGACATATGCAGCAAATTTCATTTAATTCTGATGAATTCTTCATGGTTTTGCATTTTTTACAAACATTAGTGTGAGTTTGAAATAAATATCAATAACGGAACGCTATCTTCCCTACTATTAGCAAACCTATAGTGTATGCAATAACACTTATGCTCTTTGAGGGAATGCATAGGGTCTTTTTAAAACGATATACGTCAAAGCCTCAACATTTATAATGATATAATTACATATTAAATACATAATTATATAATGAATATAACAGTGAATATAATAGTGAATGAATGAATATATGAATATAATAGTGAATAACATTTGCATAATGATATAATTACATATATAATGATATATATATATCCCAGCAAAAACATAAATGTAAACAAAGAGAGCCAAGTTCAATACAAAAATTATGCTTGGCTGGGGGCTTCGCTGCAAAAAGAATGGAGATCTAAATGAGTGCCAAGTTCTATGCAAAATCGAAATATGTATTTATAGGAACAAAATAACATTATGAAAAGGTATTAAACTCTATTTCTTTGCTTTATTGGATACCTATAACAACTGCTTTATTTAAAAATGTGATATCTTAAAGTAGATTAGATTTGACTTGGCCAGTTTTTATCAGAATTAAAATGTTGAATAACTTTATAAAATGACTGATGTAATGAAAACTGGCCAAGTCAAATCTAATCTACTTTAAGATATCACATTTTTAAATAAAGCAGTTGTTATAGGTATCCAATAAAGCAAAGAAATAGAGTTTAATACTTGTTCATAATGTTATTTTGTTCCTATAAATACATATTTCGATTTTGCATAGAACTTGGCACTCATTTAGATCTCCATTCTTTTTGCAGCGAAGCCCCCAGCCAAGCATAATTTTTGTATTGAACTTGGCTCTCTTTTTTTACATTTATGTTTTTGCTGGGATATCATTACTTTTTGTAAAGAAAACTAGGCAGGTATTGAAATCTAATGTTTTTTCTTGCGTTTCCGCTGCGTGGTTTTCTTTTCTATGCTATTGACTACATTCTCTTGAATGTTAGAGATAATAGTGCGCATTGCCCATTCTTTATCTGCTACCTTTTTAATACGCTACCTGTTTATTCATTGAATCTCATATATGTACTTCACTTTTATACTGTTACTGGTTTAGGCATGAAGAACGTTTGTAAAGTTTTTATATACATATGTATACATATACATTAAATACATAAGGTTTTTATCAGAATTAAAATGTTGAATAACTTTATAAAATGACTGATGTAATGAAAACTGGCCAAGTCAAATCTAATCTACTTTAAGATATCACATTTTTAAATAAAGCAGTTGTTATAGGTATCCAATAAAGCAAAGAAATAGAGTTTAATACTTGTTCATAAAGTTATTTTGTTCCTATAAATACATATTTCAATTTTGCATAGAACTTGGCACTCATTTAGATCTCCATTCTTTTTGTGGCGAAGCCCCCAGCCAAGCATAATTTTTGTATTGAACTTGGCTCTCTTTTTTTACATTTATGTTTTTGCTGGGATTTTATATAGAAGAAAGTTCTGTAACAGTCACAATACATTAGTTTTAACACTTGATAGTAGCACTTTGAAAACTAAACATATTAATTTGATCAAAAGCTCATCCAAAGAGGACATCACGATCTTATGACCCCACCCACTCCCGTAGACTGGAAAATTTACCGTAAGAAAACACATTTTTACTTTTAAAAATGCACTTTGACACGAAAAATATGCTTCATTACATGACATGATCTCCCTAGAGAAATATGGCCCTTTCTGAAATCGAGAGTTGGATCCGCCCTAAAACCTGATATAAATTGCAAAGAATAATTATCTTTTTATTAGCAAATAAAAAATGATCAGAGAAAAACTAATGAAAGTTAATACAAAACCATTGCAAAAATATATGAATTAAAATAAAAAAAAATTTTTTTAACTTAACGTTATATATAATAATAATAGCAAGAAATACTATTTTATGCTAGTTTAATATTCCTGTGTCTTATTTTAATTACATGTGAATCTTACTCCTACGGTCCTACGTAATAAACAAATGACAAATTAACCTAAAAGAGCTATAAACAAATGAGGTTTTGAAAGAAACAACTTACTTTAGTATTAAATAACTCACAAATGCCGTTAAAGTACAATACTAAAAAGGAATAATTTATATCTAGACTATTCCAACTATAACTAAAGTTGCCAACTCATCTTGTGGATTTAGAGCTAAATCAAGCTTGACTCTAAAATAAATCGTGCTAAAAATATCGTGCTAAAACTCTAAAATAAAAAGATAGCTATATCTTTTGACATATTTATAAGAAAAACGTGCCAAAATTTATACGTAATTTTTAATCGAGTTTTTTAATATCACATACTGCTTGTTGTAGGGTCATGTCGTGAAGCATTGGTAAGTGCATTTTTTCATTAACAATGAGCTTCTTTTACAATAAATTTTCACAATCCAGCCTTTGATGAGAAGCATATTTTCCGTGTTTTTTCCACTAAAAGTGTGCTTTTTCTATGGCAAATTTCCTTTCCATAGGAAGGATCATGACACAAATGACTTCTCTCTTGGATCTGCCTTTGAGTACAGAATGAAAAAACGGAATTAAATAATCAAAAATATTGGAATAATTATTTAAACTCCAAGTTAAAACTACGATAATCATAGGGGGGGGGGGGGAGAAGTCGCAAATTTTCATGACCTTCGTATAATCCATCAGGTTTAAGGTTTTGAACATAGGTATGCTCTTTCACGTCTCTATAGTTATTTTACTTTGTTTAATTCTATTGTTTCAACATAAAATAAAACTTACCCGGCAAAAATTTACTCCAAGAATTTTTTGTGAAATTTATTTTTTGATTTTTTCTTATTTTTTGATTTTTTTCCTACGCTTACACACAGTTACAGAGCTGGATTCCAAATTTCATCCTTCTAGGTCATCTGAAAGTAGGTTAGGTTTAGGTACTATATGTCAGTCAGTCAGTGCTAAAATTTACGATTTTTTAACCTTCATATCTTTGTAACCGTTTCAGCTAGCTGCATGAAATTTGGGCTTCTACATGTCCTTATGGATATAATTAAACACACGTAGTTTTATGTGTTTACGTTAAAGAGGTTTTGGGTTATAGAAGGGTCAAAAGTGGCACCAAGTGGTTCGTGTAATATTACACTCGGCGCAGGCTGGCCAGTTCCTTTGCTTGAACTTGGCTTGACACGCTCCCGCGTGTCATCGGTATTCGTAAGTGGTGCCTATTGTGTTTTTGTGTTGCTCGGGAGCGCTTTTATGTAGATTCATTTCTGTTCTGTATATAATTATGTGGTGTCTGTATATGATTATGTGGTGCTGCGCGCCGCCGACGACATACCGTTGGCCAGTTGTTTAGCGCGTATTACAAGTTTTTTGTATAGGGACACCACTTATTTTTTGACTTATTTTTTTATTTTTTCCTACGCTTACACACAATTACCGAGTTGGATTTCAAATTTCATCATTCTAGGTCATCTGGAAGTAGGTTAGATTTAGGTACTATATGTCAGTCAGTGCTAAAATTTACGGCTTTTTGACCTTCATATCTTTATAACCGTTTGAGCTAGCTGCATGAAATTTGAGCTTCTACATATCCTTATGGATGTAATTAAACACACGTAGTTTTATGTGTTTACGTTAAAGAGGTTTTGAGTTATAGAAGGGTCAAAAATGGCACCAAGTGGTTCGTGTAATAATACACACGGCGCTGCCTAGCTAGTTACTTTGCTTGAACTTGGCTTGACACGCTGCCGCCAATATTGTCTGCATTTTTAAATTTGTTGAACTACCTAATTGAATTCTGTATATAGTATATTTTATATGAAATATAGTATATACTGCCATATAGTATATTTTATATGAAACTAGGGGGCTCTGCCCCCTACGAGCTGCGCTCGCCAACCCCCGCTTCTTCATGCTGAAAATATGTTTATTAAATTTTTTCATGGATATTTTACATTTATTTTAATATGAATATTTTACATTTATCTCAGAGCCGTTTTTTAACAATATGACATCATGCAGTTAATGTCCATATTTGTAATTTAAAAAAATTATCACTGAATAATATTCATAAAATTCATTTTTTTTTTTTTTTTTTTTTAATCCAATCGATTTCACTTTCTTAAAGCAAAAACTTTCGAATAAAATTTTATGTTTTATTTAGTTAAGATTTATTCTGAAAAACTACATAGACACAAAACAGATGATTCCGAACGTCATTTTCCAAGACTATGACGTCACTGTCCTAAGACTATGACGTCACTATAATAAAAAATAAATACTGTCCATATTTATTGATTTATTTATTTTTAACGCTATTCCGGGAAATAAATTGAGTTTATTTCAATTGGTTTCATGTTTTGAATATTTGTAAAAAGTTTTTATATAATAAATATTATAAAATCTATTCATAAAAAAAAAAAAAAAAAAAAAAAAAAATCATGGATATTTTTAAGTCACATGCTTCAAGAATTTCAACAACATCTATATTTTTACTATAGCAATGTAATTATTATTAAATAATCAGATATCAGTTTATTGAATTGTGTTTATCATATTTTTGTTGGCAACATGACATAAATTAAAAAAATAATATTTTTTCTTTAATGAGAATTTTTATATCAGAAATGAAGATAATTTCGAATTAATATAACTCTTGACATAATTAGGCTACCGATAAACGGTTTGTTTCATTGTATTTACTGTACATTTTTGAACTAAACTACTAAATATCAAGTTTTTATACGAAATAGTATTTTTAATAGACGCAATAAAGAGAAAAAAGCATAAAAAGAACGCAGAAAAAAACAAGAAATTTTTTTTTAAAAATCTATAAAAAGTTTAAAAATTGTAAAAATTAAAAACTGATTGCACACTGCACTCCGCGGTATATTGAAGTATCTTCTGCTAAAAAATTATTGAGCTGCTATGAATAGTTTTTGAGTCTATAAAACTTTTATACCAGAAAACTTTTTGCTCACTTCAGCCCTGTATATCTCATAAAATATTCTATTTATAGAAAAACGGTTTTCTTTATTATGTTTATTGATCATTTATGTACAAAACTACAAAATGTCATGTTTTTATATGAAGTAGTTCTTTTAATATAAGCCAAGAAAGATAAAAAGACGCGGCGATTTGAAAGGCGGCAGCGGCAGCGGTAGTTACTTTTTTTCAATATAGAGAGATTTTATGCATACATTTTGTATGAACCGCATAAATTCTATATGTATTTTTCTACTCTCTAAAGAACAGTTCATAAACATAAAACTAATCAGTTACATGAAAATGTTACGTCATGCAATGGCCCTTAATAGAAATAAAAGTCAGTTTTGAAGTAGTCAGTCAGTCAGTGCTAAAATTTATTTTTTGACTTTTTTTGATTTTTTGATTTTTTCCTACGCTTACACACAATTACCGAGCTGGATTCCAAATTTCATCTTTCTAGGTCATCTGGAAGTAGGTTAGGTTTAGGTACTATATGTCAGTCAGTGAGAAAATTTACGACCTTTTGACCTTCATATTTTTAAAACCGTTTGAGCTAGCTTCATGAAATTTGGGCTTTTACATGTCCTTATGGATATAATTAAACACACGTAGTTTTATGTGTTTACGTTAAAGAGGTTTTGAGTTATAGAAGGGTCAAAAGTGGCACCAAGTGGTTCGTGTAATATTACACTCGGCGCTACTTAGCCTTTTCTTGGCTCTCTTTTTTTACATTTATGTTTTTGCTGGGATATCATTACTTTTTGTAAAGAAAACTAGGCAGGTATTGAAATCTAATGTTTTTTCTTGCTTTTCCGCTGCGTGGTTTTCTTTTCTATGCTATTGACTACATTCTCTTGAATGTTAGAGATAATAGTGCGCATTGCCCATTCTTTATCTGCTACCTTTTAAATACGCTACCTGTTTATTCATTGAATCTCATATATGTACTTCACTTTTATACTGTTACTGGTTTAGGCATGAAGAACGTTTGTAAAGTTTTTATATACATATGTATACATATACATTAAATACATAAGGTTTTTATCAGAATTAAAATGTTGAATAACTTTATAAAATGACTGATGTAATGAAAACTGGCCAAGTCAAATCTAATCTACTTTAAGATATCACATTTTTAAATAAAGCAGTTGTTATAGGTATCCAATAAAGCAAAGAAATAGAGTTTAATACTTGTTCATAAAGTTATTTTGTTCCTATAAATACATATTTCAATTTTGCATAGAACTTGGCACTCATTTAGATCTCCATTCTTTTTGTGGCGAAGCCCCCAGCCAAGCATAATTTTTGTATTGAACTTGGCTCTCTTTTTTTACATTTATGTTTTTGCTGGGATTTTATATAGAAGAAAGTTCTGTAACAGTCACAATACATTAGTTTTAACACTTGATAGTAGCACTTTGAAAACTAAACATATTAATTTGATCAAAAGCTCATCCAAAGAGGACATCACGATCTTATGACCCCACCCACTCCCGTAGACTGGAAAATTTACCGTAAGAAAACACATTTTTACTTTTAAAAATGCACTTTGACACGAAAAATATGCTTCATTACATGACATGATCTCCCTAGAGAAATATGGCCCTTTCTGAAATCGAGAGTTGGATCCGCCCTAAAACCTGATATAAATTGCAAAGAATAATTATCTTTTTATTAGCAAATAAAAAATGATCAGAGAAAAACTAATGAAAGTTAATACAAAACCATTGCAAAAATATATGAATTAAAATAAAAAAAAATTTTTTTAACTTAACGTTATATATAATAATAATAGCAAGAAATACTATTTTATGCTAGTTTAATATTCCTGTGTCTTATTTTAATTACATGTGAATCTTACTCCTACGGTCCTACGTAATAAACAAATGACAAATTAACCTAAAAGAGCTATAAACAAATGAGGTTTTGAAAGAAACAACTTACTTTAGTATTAAATAACTCACAAATGCCGTTAAAGTACAATACTAAAAAGGAATAATTTATATCTAGACTATTCCAACTATAACTAAAGTTGCCAACTCATCTTGTGGATTTAGAGCTAAATCAAGCTTGACTCTAAAATAAATCGTGCTAAAAATATCGTGCTAAAACTCTAAAATAAAAAGATAGCTATATCTTTTGACATATTTATAAGAAAAACGTGCCAAAATTTATACGTAATTTTTAATCGAGTTTTTTAATATCACATACTGCTTGTTGTAGGGTCATGTCGTGAAGCATTGGTAAGTGCATTTTTTCATTAACAATGAGCTTCTTTTACAATAAATTTTCACAATCCAGCCTTTGATGAGAAGCATATTTTCCGTGTTTTTTCCACTAAAAGTGTGCTTTTTCTATGGCAAATTTCCTTTCCATAGGAAGGATCATGACACAAATGACTTCTCTCTTGGATCTGCCTTTGAGTACAGAATGAAAAAACGGAATTAAATAATCAAAAATATTGGAATAATTATTTAAACTCCAAGTTAAAACTACGATAATCATAGGGGGGGGGGGGGAGAAGTCGCAAATTTTCATGACCTTCGTATAATCCATCAGGTTTAAGGTTTTGAACATAGGTATGCTCTTTCACGTCTCTATAGTTATTTTACTTTGTTTAATTCTATTGTTTCAACATAAAATAAAACTTACCCGGCAAAAATTTACTCCAAGAATTTTTTGTGAAATTTATTTTTTGATTTTTTCTTATTTTTTGATTTTTTTCCTACGCTTACACACAGTTACAGAGCTGGATTCCAAATTTCATCCTTCTAGGTCATCTGAAAGTAGGTTAGGTTTAGGTACTATATGTCAGTCAGTCAGTGCTAAAATTTACGATTTTTTAACCTTCATATCTTTGTAACCGTTTCAGCTAGCTGCATGAAATTTGGGCTTCTACATGTCCTTATGGATATAATTAAACACACGTAGTTTTATGTGTTTACGTTAAAGAGGTTTTGGGTTATAGAAGGGTCAAAAGTGGCACCAAGTGGTTCGTGTAATATTACACTCGGCGCAGGCTGGCCAGTTCCTTTGCTTGAACTTGGCTTGACACGCTCCCGCGTGTCATCGGTATTCGTAAGTGGTGCCTATTGTGTTTTTGTGTTGCTCGGGAGCGCTTTTATGTAGATTCATTTCTGTTCTGTATATAATTATGTGGTGTCTGTATATGATTATGTGGTGCTGCGCGCCGCCGACGACATACCGTTGGCCAGTTGTTTAGCGCGTATTACAAGTTTTTTGTATAGGGACACCACTTATTTTTTGACTTATTTTTTTATTTTTTCCTACGCTTACACACAATTACCGAGTTGGATTTCAAATTTCATCATTCTAGGTCATCTGGAAGTAGGTTAGATTTAGGTACTATATGTCAGTCAGTGCTAAAATTTACGGCTTTTTGACCTTCATATCTTTATAACCGTTTGAGCTAGCTGCATGAAATTTGAGCTTCTACATATCCTTATGGATGTAATTAAACACACGTAGTTTTATGTGTTTACGTTAAAGAGGTTTTGAGTTATAGAAGGGTCAAAAATGGCACCAAGTGGTTCGTGTAATATTACACACGGCGCTGCCTAGCTAGTTACTTTGCTTGAACTTGGCTTGACACGCTGCCGCCAATATTGTCTGCATTTTTAAATTTGTTGAACTACCTAATTGAATTCTGTATATAGTATATTTTATATGAAATATAGTATATACTGCCATATAGTATATTTTATATGAAACTAGGGGGCTCTGCCCCCTACGAGCTGCGCTTGCCAACCCCCGCTTCTTCATGCTGAAAATATGTTTATTAAATTTTTTCATGAATATTTTACATTTATTTTAATATGAATATTTTACATTTATCTCAGAGCCGTTTTTTAACAATATGACATCATGCAGTTAATGTCCATATTTGTAATTTAAAAAAATTATCACTGAATAATATTCATAAAATTCATTTTTTTTTTTTTTTTTTTAATCCAATCGATTTCACTTTCTTAAAGCAAAAACTTTCGAATAAAATTTTATGTTTTATTTAGTTAAGATTTATTCTGAAAAACTACATAGACACAAAACAGATGATTCCGAACGTCATTTTCCAAGACTATGACGTCACTGTCCTAAGACTATGACGTCACTATAATAAAAAATAAATACTGTCCATATTTATTGATTTATTTATTTTTAACGCTATTCCGGGAAATAAATTGAGTTTATTTCAATTGGTTTCATGTTTTGAATATTTGTAAAAAGTTTTTATATAATAAATATTATAAAATCTATTCATAAAAAAAAAAAAAAAAAAAATCATGGATATTTTTAAGTCACATGCTTCAAGAATTTCAACAACATCTATATTTTTACTATAGCAATGTAATTATTATTAAATAGTCAGATATCAGTTTATTGAATTGTGTTTATCATATTTTTGTTGGCAACATGACATAAATTAAAAAAATAATATTTTTTCTTTAATGAGAATTTTTATATCAGAAATGAAGATAATTTCGAATTAATATAACTCTTGACATAATTAGGCTACCGATAAACGGTTTGTTTCATTGTATTTACTGTACATTTTTGAACTAAACTACTAAATATCAAGTTTTTATACGAAATAGTATTTTTAATAGACGCAATAAAGAGAAAAAAGCATAAAAAGAACGCAGAAAAAAACAAGAAATTTTTTTTTAAAAATCTATAAAAAGTTTAAAAATTGTAAAAATTAAAAACTGATTGCACACTGCACTCCGCGGTATATTGAAGTATCTTCTGCTAAAAAATTATTGAGCTGCTATGAATAGTTTTTGAGTCTATAAAACTTTTATACCAGAAAACTTTTTGCTCACTTCAGCCCTATATATCTCATAAAATATTCTATTTATAGAAAAACGGTTTTCTTTATTATGTTTATTGATCATTTATGTACAAAACTACAAAATGTCATGTTTTTATATGAAGTAGTTCTTTTAATATAAGCCAAGAAAGATAAAAAGACGCGGCGATTTGAAAGGCAGCAGCGGCAGCGGTAGTTACTTTTTTTCAATATAGAGAGATTTTATGCATACATTTTGTATGAACCGCATAAATTCTATATGTATTTTTCTACTCTCTAAAGAACAGTTCATAAACATAAAACTAATCAGTTACATGAAAATGTTACGTCATGCAATGGCCCTTAATAGAAATAAAAGTCAGTTTTGAAGTAGTCAGTCAGTCAGTGCTAAAATTTATTTTTTGACTTTTTTTGATTTTTTGATTTTTTCCTACGCTTACACACAATTACCGAGCTGGATTCCAAATTTCATCTTTCTAGGTCATCTGGAAGTAGGTTAGGTTTAGGTACTATATGTCAGTCAGTGAGAAAATTTACGACCTTTTGACCTTCATATTTTTAAAACCGTTTGAGCTAGCTTCATGAAATTTGGGCTTTTACATGTCCTTATGGATATAATTAAACACACGTAGTTTTATGTGTTTACGTTAAAGAGGTTTTGAGTTATAGAAGGGTCAAAAGTGGCACCAAGTGGTTCGTGTAATATTACACTCGGCGCTACTTAGCCTTTTCCTTTGCTTGAACTTGGCTTGACACGCTGCCGCGTGTCTAGATATAGGCATCAACATTTATAATATATAATGTCTACTGCATCTTTTACGGGAGAAATGTCATCTATTTCTCCCTGTAATTTCCTTAACCGTAATTAAAATTTTTACTCCGCAATATATTTATAGCCTCGGCGGATGGTCATTCCATTACTATTAGAGTGGTTGATTTTTTTTTCTGTACTATTTGATGCATGAAGAATAATAAGTATGAATTATCTGCGCTATGAAGTTACTTAACGTTTAATATTTTCTTTACAAGTTCTAGCTAGTGACTGACGGTGATCTGCCTATTGTTCATTCTGCCTAATGTTTATAATGAATTCTCTAAACCCATTTTTAAGTGGTAGAAACAGTGAAAATTATTTATTTATTTATTTTATAAATTCAAAACCCTCTTATTCCTTACCTTTATCCAAATTGCCATAACATGTCTTCGGACCATCCTTAAGGGTTCATCCCAGACTGTCGCCGATCATCCATTGCGCAGTGCTAGTGCGACGTTAAATCCAATCTACCAACCTACCTACATGCCTTTACCATGGATGCGGCAACTAACGCTTAATTTGTTTGCTTATAGATACCTAACCATTTGTCCGTGGGTAGGTAGTTTGTATTTAATGTAGCGCTAGTACTGCGCCATTGGCAATTGGCGACGATCTGGGACGCACTCCCTAAAGATGGTCCAGAGACATGCTATCACAATTTTGATCCTCCACGCAGGGACCCCCCCCCCACCGCTTCGTTAATCCCCTGAGGTATAATTTTGATGCACCATTTATCGGAAATAGGAATCAGTCGGTATGAAATCGCTACCAAAAATTACATGCTATCCCTCGAAGCAAAAAGTCTATTGCCCATTCGCCAGGACGTCTCACTACCTGCGTGGAGGCTTTCTTGTAGGATGCGTTGTTTCATTTTTACTTTCTTCTATATGTATATATAGAGAAAGTACTGGATTCGTGAACATTTTCAAACTCCACTTTTCGATGAATTAACACGTTTTGGGATGTCCTGAACACTTTTCGACTGTTTTAGAAAATGTCTGTCTGTCTGTGTATGTGTATCACAAATTTTGTGGTCGCTGTCCTTCACGAACCAATGAACGAATTTTAAGCAAACTTAGTATTCAGTTGAACCGTGACATAAGCTGGTGCTGATTAGATTTGGGGATCACTGTGATATCACATTTTCTAAATTTTTAATATAGCAGTATAGGACGCTATTTCGTTCAAATGTACATAATGAGAGTTATTTTTAATGTGCGATTTTAAAATAATTATGAGTTATTGATAGTAGTAGTATAGAAAATCGTATTTCATTTGATATTGGCAAAAAAGTCACTTTCTTTCGACATTTAGTGATATAATTCTGACATATAAAAATGGTCTGCATTTGTAATGGAGAACAACTTAATAACTTAATAAATAATTTGTATTGCATGAATTTTGTGCTAATAAATTTAATAGAAGAAAGATTTGTGGTGGTACACATTCATTTCTAATAATCAAATTTTTACTTATTTGAGATAACAATGAACAATAACGTAGACCATTAAATAGATTGGGTGAGTTTTTATTTTTTTTTTATTATGATTTTTTTTTTAAAAGAAAAAAAATGAACACAAAATTTCTGCGTTTAAATCTGAAATATATGAAAGTAATGAAATATGCAACATTCAAATTTAACACGGTACTTAAGTTTGATAAAATATTTTATATCAACACTTTTTTTTTTAATGACATTTAAATATCCTACATAAGCTTTCGGTGAGGGTTTATGTTCAGAACCATTGGAACAGTTAAACCTTTGATTTCAAATTAGGGTAAGTACGAGGTTTCCAAAACTTCGCAATGTTAGTCCTTTTAAAGCAACGTGAATGATATCTGTTTTCAAATAACTTTTTGAAAAATTTTATTTCAAATGTTTAACAAAGTAATTTTCAAATGTTTTACAATGGAATGAAAGACGCATTGGCAAAGTCGTGATTGCATAAAAATGACGTTTAAAAAATCGAAACTTGATTACGAATATCGACAGTAATAAAAAATAAACTTTTCACACCACTCTCTGAAATTAGAGCTGGAAATAATATCCAAGGTCTGTGAAATGATATGGGCTACAGGTAAATAATGTAACAGCATATATTTTAGATTAAAGGAATATTACTCTACTTACTACAATTGTATTTATAACACACACTTTATAAAGAACAATCTAATTGCTAAAAGCGTTCAGTCACGCTTGAATTGTTATTGCATATTTTTGAAAACTAAAGTGGAAATACCAATAATGTTCTTCATTGTACACTGTGATGATATACGTAGAAGTTCTGTTTTAACATCAGGAAAATAGTAATGAATGTTTGTTTCTTAATCTCAAATGAGAAAAATTATGAAGTATTTTTAAGCCGTGATCTCTCTCTTATTTACTATTTTGTCAGCCGTTCAAAGAAACATATTAACGGAATAGAGCTTTTTTCAATTACAGACTTTTAACTCTTTACTGCCCGAAATGTTCCCGCTACATTTATTTTGATGAAAATTTCAAATTTTGATCTATTTGGAAGAAATATTATATCTTAATTTTTAGATTAAATCTTTATCGGGGATACAAATCACGAAATTTTAAATAAAATGAGATGAATTTTCGTGCAATTCTATATAATGTTAATGTACTCTCTTCTACTGTCACTGAAGATGAAACATTCCAAGAAGCCACAAATATACTACGTATTGTGTTATTGAAACGTTTACAAATGGGTTGGTTGTGGTTAATGATATAAAAAAATAAAAAAAAAGAAAAGAAAAGTTACAAGGAAAAGGAATAATTTTATATGAGTTTGTAGAGATACATTTTGTCGTGTGAATAATAATAGTAATAATAATAATAAAATGCAATATAATTTTTCTAAATAACTAAATACAAGAGATAGTTCATGTTGATTCTATAAAAATATAAGGAAAACTACTTTGTTTAAAAACTGAAAAAAAAAAAAAAAAAAAAAAATTTTTTTCAAGAAAAAAGTACATTCTTGTACACTTTTCAGTTATTTAAAATAAAAAGAAATTACCTAAGAAATTCATTTAAAGCCGCTCAAAAATATTTTTTATAAATTATTTTATATGTCGGTAATTTTATGTTATACCTTGTGAAAAGAATTTCGCATAGGAGTCTAAACTAAATTACTTTAATTATTTTTCTAAGAGCAGAAGACATACAAAAATGATTAAGTGTTTTTCAGCAGGAGGCAAAGAGTGAAAAGTAAATGCAAACGAAATTTCCTAAATAAAGAAACAAATTTAAAATTATTATAAAAAAAGTGAATTTTCGATAAAGAACGTTTTATGATTTGTACATAGAAATTAAAAAAAAAAAAAAAAAAAAAATCCACGAAACCAGTAAAATTTAAAAGGAAGCCATATTACTTGACTCAAAAATTTAGAATTTATGCTAATTTTTTATACTGCAATAACGTTTTAACATCTGAGTGATATGGAAATTCAGAAAAATATAAAACTTGGTTTTCCGCTTCCTCCATGGCAAGAATATATTGGAAATGCAAGTTATGAGGAACAGATTCGATTTTTTTCATTTAAAGGAAATGTGTACGGTCACTTACTTCTTGCACTTAAAATGTACCTCGAAACACACACGGAAATGTTTGATAGAGTTGATTTTGTTTTCGGACCAATGCATAATGGCACATATTCAGAACTGTATGAAAAGTTGAAGCATTCTGATATTGATATATTTGGTGCACCAGCAGTTATAGATGAAAATGGAATGCAAACAGCTGATTTCTGCTACCCATACATGATGAATGATTTTACTTTTGTAACCAGGAAACCAGAATATAAGCCACAAGTGTTCGGCATCTTTCAAACGTTTTCACAGTCAGTTTGGATGGCAATCGTATCAATCTTGATCGTGATGATGCTGATGCATTACATCGTCTTGAAATGGAAACAAAATACTGACCAAATATTGCTTCATGTTTTTGCAATATTGATGAAGCAGAGTGCGCTGATAGCACCGTTGTCGTTTGCAGAAAAACTCCTCATGTATTCATGGGTGATCGGAGCTATGATCCTCTGCCTTTCATACGACTCCGTGTTTCTGTCTTTCCTCTCATTTCCTCCAGTAGTTAAAATAAAAGATTTATCAGAGTTGGCATCGGCCGTTGAAAAAGGAGATTTTCGTTGCATGGCATACATAAACAATGGTGTCGAATATTATTTGGGGAATAGCAATAAGAGACATTTGAGAGTGATTGCAAGAGATATAGTGGAGAATAGCTTAAGCTATGGAGATGCCTATATTGATTTCATGCGTGAAAGTAAGAAGCAAAATCTCGCTTTTTTCATGCCTACGTTTTACACAGAAGCTTTTGCTAGAGAATACTTCATATCAGAAGATCGATTCTTCAAATCTTTGCACGCACTGATTGTTCGAAAAGGCTTCTGCTGCAGGGAGCTTTTAGATACTTTCGTGCATATAATAATGGCTTCAGGTATTTAATTCAAGCAAACTGGAGAAGATTTGTTTTCACTTCGCCTTAGGGTTTTGCCTTACAGTTTGGAGTCAGAAACCTCTAACCGAAAGATGACTCTCACAGATGTTGCTCCAGCGTTTATATTCCTCTTGTGCGGCTACTTTATATCATTCCTGGTTCTTCTTGGAGAATTGTACTTAGGTCGCAAGAAAATTGAAAAAAGAAAAAGAAGAACTGTGTGGAAAATAACTTCTGCAGTATGATTCTAAATATATATATATTACAACAGTATTCTGATTAATTTTTTTTTCCGAATTACAACTTGTTTATTTATTAATTATTTATTTTATACAAATATAAATATGCATAACACACACACACACATATATATATATATATATATATATATATATATATATAATAGATAACGTAATAAAATTTAATCTTAAAATTTACCAATTAATAGAACTAAAACAATAACATCACACTAAAGTATAGAACTGAATTTAACATAGAGGAAAGAATGACACAAAAAGTTGCGATATAGATAAGGAACCAATGAGTTACCATATAACTAAAAATACTTACGCCGACCTGAAGGATAATAAAAGGGACCATTAAACTTGTGAAAGAGAAAAAAGATAATAAACCACATAATCAATTGGATATAAATGCTTAAAATTAGAAGTATACTTATCAAGGGGCGCATACTTCATAAAGCAGAGAAAGCTGCAATGATTTCGTAAAACGATATTGCTAATCATAGCAATTTATATCATCTCACGCCCCGATCAATGCAGCAAAAAAACCATAAAGAATGAGAAAAAAGTGAAAAATTAAATTAAAACAAAGGATAAATAAATATTAATTAAAATCTTAAAGGAAACCAAATTAATAACATGAAATAAGCAGAGTAACCACATGGAAAACAGTTAACACAAACTGGAAAAATGGTTGATGCCAAAACCTAAATTGAAGTTAAAATAATAGCTCGACAGATACCGATTAATCGAAAATACTTCAGAACAATTACATTAAAGATAAAATACACAGATTAAATATTAAATGATAATGTTAAAATTAATACTAGTAGAGTTAAATTAAATCGTACCAAAAATATTAATAATTAAATCGTTTAAGATAAAGACTGAAGAATGAAGGTTAAAGACTACTAAGTACAAGCGCCATCTTTCGGTTAGCTATAATAACATTAAGTCAGTTATATAAGATGTATTGACTGAAAGATTAAGATAATTTAGAAGTATTAACAGCAAGATTAAGATAATTTTTAAGATTTTTATTTAAGATGTATTGACTGAAAGATTAAGATAATTTAGAAGTATTAACAGCAAGATTAAGATAATTTTTAAGATTTTTATTACATATAAATTATGAACATTTAGAAATTATATGTAAATATTTTTAATTTGTTATATTTTTGAGAGAAATATCTATAAAACTCACTCTAAAGGGACGTTACTTTCTCTTCTAATTTTATACTTCACTCACTTTATACTTCAAAGAAAATATTTCTGATTCTAGAAGGCACATTCTCAATTGAACGAACTTCGAGTATATTCTATCATATCTGACAGACAACTTTTATTTCTCATGGTATCACGATTTATTTGCATTAACTGTATCACGATATACACTGTATCATTTACAGTATCACGATCACTATATCACATTTTGTCAATAAGATTCATAAATCTTATTGACACAACTTTTACACGTGCATGAAAATTACAAGATCACAAAATTAATGCTCCGTTACCACGCAATAGTTTAAAGACCGACAATCTCTAGTACATTTGATCAATTTTTTCTAGTGCATAAATATCTATTTTTTCGTTTGCATAAAAGTCAGGAAATGAAATATTAATACTCCATTGTCTACGCAGTAGTTTTTTGTCTGTGGCAACCCTCATTTTTCACAAGTTTTGGGGTTTATTTGGAATAAATGAGCAGTCAGGAAATTAGTGTAGATTATATATTTGTCTCAATTTATCTTAGAGTTACGATTTTTCAAAATATGGGAAAGCTAATGTTAAGTAAATGTGACGTGCATTAATTCGTTTCTTTCCGAAAAAATATTATATTCAATTCATTTCCTTTTCTTATTCATCCGAAAAAAGTGGTTCGAACATTTTCTATGCATATTTTTGATTAAAAAACATATTTTGAATTATGAAAATATATTCATATTCGAAAAAATTATAAATTATGAGTTATATAATGTTTTAAATGAATAGAACGACGTCATCAAAAATATACGTTTCCAAATCTACAGCTTCTTTTTATTATTATTTTTCTTGTTACAGTGGTATTTCAATTTTTTATTGCTGTAAGGTGGCTGTCACTTGTTATCATTTGTGTCATCTATAACGTTGAATAAAATCATTTAAAATTGTTATTTAGGAAAGTTTAGACACATACGTCCTTTATTAGCCTTACTTTAGTTTATTTTAATAGAATTAAACATAATTTATTCGTCTCATTAATATATTTAAACCAACGTATAAAACCTTTAGTTTATTTTACATTTAAAATGATCATACTTCTTTTCCAGTTATTATCTAAAGGGATATCATACTTTTCTGTGTGAGATCTTATTTCTTTTTTAAATATAAATATAACTATTTGCCCCAAACACATTTTTGCTTGTAGATCAATGAAGAATTAATTTAAAGTATGTGAACCATACCTTTTCCCGAACCGCCTTAATCTCGGAAATTCGAATATACAGTTAAAGATGGGTGTTACTATTCGAAAAGTATGGTTCAGTAAAATTTTAAAATTTAGACGACTTATTAAGAAAAATTTTAAGTAATTGCAGACACCTGATATGTTCTGTCCTCTTGTCACTGGGGGAAAAAAAAAAAAAAAAAAACTTTCCAAGAAGCCACAGGTATGCTACATATTACAATACTGAAAAAGCTACAAACTCGTTGGAGGTGTAAATGAGTTAAAATGAAGAAGTGAAATAAAATATGAATAATTTTATTTGACTTTGTAGAGAAACTGTAAAGAAAATTTATCAAATTCATTTAAAACAATTAAAGTATACTTTTCATAAATTATTTTTTGTATCTGTAACTTTATGTTTTTCTTTGGGAAGATATTTTTTCGTTGAAATTGTAACTAAATCACTTTAATTATTTTTATAAGAGCGGATGACATAGAAATATGCTAAAGTGTTTTTCAATACTAAGCAAATGATAAAAAGTAAATGTACACAAAATTTTCTAAATAAAGAAATAAATTTAAAAACACTGTTACATTTAAGACAAGCAATTTTTTTGTCAAGGAATGTAGTATGATCAGCACATATGCATATAGGTATTAATAATAAAAAATCTTAGACATCAATAAAACTTTAGAAGAAAACCGCCCTTCTTGTCTCGAAAATTTAGAATTGCAACTTCTTTTATGGCAAATTCATGTACTGAAATAATCTTTTGACATTCGAGTGATATGAAAATTCAGAAAATTGTAAAACTCGAGTTTCCACTCCTTGCTTGGCAAGAATATGTTTTAAATGCAAGTTATGAAGAAACAGACATTTTTCAATGGAAGGAAATACGCACGAACACTCACCATTTAAAATGTACCTCGAATAACACACAGAAATGTTTGATAGAATCGATTTTGTTTTTTGACCTTCATCTAATGGTATATATTCAGAACTGCTTGAAAAAGCAAAGCACTCTGAAACTGACCTATATGTTGCGTCAGTAACAATGGATGAAAAATAGATGTTATCAGTTGATTTCTGCTACCCATACATGATGAATGATTATACATTTCTAACCAGGAAACCAGAATATAAGCCACATGTGTTCAGCATCTTTCAAACATATCACTGTCAGTTTGGACGACAATTTTATCAGTCTTAATCGCGATGATGCTGATACATTACATCATCCCTAAATGGGAACAAAATACCAGCAAAAGGTTGCTTCACGTTTTTGCGATACTAATGAAGCAGAGTCAGCTGATAACACCATTGTCGTTTGCAGGAAAACTTCTCATTTATTCATGGGTGACTGGAGCCATAATCCTCTGCCTATCTTTACTCCGCGTTTCTGTCTTTCTTCTCATTTCCACCGAATGTTAAAATAAAAGATTTATTGAATTTTACATTGGCCGTTGAGATAGGAGTTTTCCGTTGTAAAGGGGGTGTCTTTCAGCTTTTGTGGAATAAAAAGCAGAGACATTTATTTAAACTATGGGCCTGTCTTTGAAAATTTTATTCGTGAAGGTAAGAAGTGAAATCTTGCTTGTTCTGTAAATACGGTTCTTGTAGGAATTTTAACTGGAAAATACTTCCTCTCAGAAGATCGTTTCTGAAAACTTTTCCCACATAGACGGTTCGAAGAGACTTTTGCTGCAGAAAGCTGAAAGTTTCGTATATTAAATAAAGGCTTCAGATGTTTAAATAAGTAAAAAATAAAAGCTATTAAAAGCTTTAAATAAGCTTTAAGTAAAAGCTAATGGAAGAAATTTTGTTTTCGACTCCTCTTTTGATTTTGTCCTATAGTTCGGAGTCAGAAGCCTCTAACCGAAAGTAGACTCTCACAGACGTTGCTCCAGCGCTCATATTCCTCTTGTTTGGCTACTTTACACCGTTCCTGGTTCTTCTTGAAGAACTGTATTTAAGCTGCAAGAAAATTTAAAAGAGAAAAGAAGAAATGTGTGGAAAAAAACCTCTGTAGAAAGATTTCGAAAGACTTATTTTTCTCTAACTGCTGTTAAGACATTAGTCTGGTGATTTTTCTCCTGAATTATAACTTGTTTAATTATCAATTATTTATTTCTCACACTATATATATATATATATTTGTGTGTGTGTGTGTGTGTGTGTGTATGTATAATAAACATTTAGAAATTATGAAGTTTTATATATTTTTTTTATGTTAAATTTTAATTTTAATATTAATTAATTAATTTATTTATTTATTTAATTGTTAAAAAAAGTTCTTTCATATCTACTATAAAGTCAATAGATAAAATCCGTATAACTATTTTTACCTTGTTACTTTATACTTTACTCACTTTATAATTCAAGAAAAATATTTCCTATTCTAGAATGACACATTCTCTGTTCGGAAACTTCAACTGAATTCTGTTATGTCTAACAGACAACATATATCACTCATTGTATCACGATTTATCTTTATAGTAATTTTTTTTTAATTTTTTCACGTGCATGAAAAGTGCAAGATCACAAATATAAAACTCCCCTGCATTTTCTGCGCAGTGGACCAAAAAACCAATACTCTGTCTAGTTCATTGCATTTATTTTTTCCTGTGCATAGCGAAACTATTTTATCGTGTGTATGAAAATCAGAAAATGGCAGATTAATTACCTATTATCTACACAATAACACAACTGATTCATCTTTTGGTATTCACTCCATATTTTTTGAAAAATTGTTAAACTAATTTTTAAAAACTGTTAAACTAATTTTTAATTGACTAATAGTTCTAATAATAAACTAATTATTAAACTAATGATTAAGTGTTTGATAAACTAATTTTTTAATATAAGCTAAATTGATTAATAATGTAATAATTAATTGCTGAACCAATTTTTTAAAATTTTTATTAGACATATATCTGTTTTATAAATAACTTCCAATAAAAAAAAACTAGCACTCTTAATTTTCGTCAAGTTTTTTGTTCCGAAACATGTGCTTGTTCACCAGATTCAAATCAAATAATATTTAATTTAGTAAATAAATACATCTGTAAACAAGTACTTTAAATTGAAAAAAAAAAAGTTCACAACAGTTGTTTCAATTCAGAATGCCAGCTCACCCTTCACCGTATGAAAAATCTAGAAAAGAGTGCATCCTTAAAGCAGCAACTACGCATTCTTGCCTATCAAGAAATTTAAAGTGACTTTTGCATTCCTCTTTCCATGTTAAATTTCACATTTGCTATTTACTAATCACAGGAGAACCAAAAGTTTTAAAATGGATTAAACCAGCAAAAATATATTGATAAGTAAATAGTGTAAAAAGTAAGTTGTGTAAAAAGTAAAAAAAAAAAAAAATTAAAGGTTAGGTTTTAGTGAGAAACAAGAAACGTTAAAAGGTTAAAGGGTTTCTTTAAGTGTATGAAAATTAACAAAGAGGCAGCTCTTTGCTGTTAGCTTTGTTATCCAGGTGACCAAAGATTTCGAGTTCTATTGATTTAATCCCGTTACACGGCAAATGTAAACATTTTGGAAGCAGTAAAGTAGTTGAAACTTAATGGAACACTGAATAAAAATCAAATTATTATTAATAATATTAATTTAACAATAGAATAAACAAATGCTAAAGATTTCGAGATTATTTACATTTTTTAATAATTTTCTCTTGTTTTATTTTAATTATTTCTTTCCTCATTAAATTCGCTATCAATAAACCAGAAGAAGAAGTAGTAATACCATTTAACATAGTGTGTAAATCTGTTCCATTTTTTAAAGAAAGGTTAGAAACAAAATTATTTCTGGACTTTTCAGATATTGAAGAATTTTGTCGTAGAGACCCATTTATAAATCAAAATAAATTACAGAATAAACGTGATGATTAATGTTCGAAAAAATGTTTGAACTGACTTTAAAATGTTCTAGTTTAACTGTTTCATTAGAAGTTTTACAATTAAAATTATTGTTGCAACATAAAATTCCACAAGATGAAGATAACTTGTAAGTAAAATAACATTTTTCAAAATAACTTGTCTTAAGTTCTCCAATAACTTGTATCAAAAGAGCTTTTTAATTTCTGTAAATAAGATTTCTTGTCAAAACGTTTCTTATAAAAGTTCTGAAAAAGGAAGTTCCTATTAGAGCAACTTTATGACCATAAGTTTTCAGGTATAAGTTCGCAAACTAGTGGCTTATGTCTTGACGTGTGATTATTGGAAAGAAACCTCCGGAGACAATGGTTTTAGTGACGTATTCTTCTAGTGTTCAATTACCAGCATATATAGTTACCCTCATCCGTGGCTGATTCTGTCACACTTTAGGCTTAAGAGTAGGCTTACGAGATTTCCTTGGACTCCGTCTCCTAATTTTCATACTTTAGTCAATTTTAAATAATGTAATTGCCCGATTGATAAGCTGTTTAAACAGACGTATTCAGAAAAATTGCGCCTTTCATTTGGTACATTATTTGTAACGAATATGTAATTACATTTTTTAAAATTAATTAAAAAATGAAAATAAAAGCGGTAAAATACTTCTAAAAATTTTAATTGTTACCAATTTTTTTTTCAGTATAAAATGAAATATGCTTTCCCGTAAAAAATCAAAATCAAAATAAATTAAAAACAAAAATAAATTTGCTTATGCATATGAAAAAAATACGTCTATAAAATAATACTTTTAAAGTTACGAAGAGATAAACAAAGTGAGAAAATGTCGAACGGGATTGCTAGCAAATGAATTATTTAAAATGAGAGTGAGAAATAAATAAAATAATACGATTATTTTTCAACGGGCACATTAGTCGCCCTACAACAAACTAGTTTATGAAATAAGCAACAAATAAAGGTAAAGTTATCTTTATTTCTTTTAATTAATTTATTGTTTTTTTTTTATTTATTTATTAATTTGCCTCCGTTACTTCTCCTAATGTACCAAACTTTTCGTAACACTCTCCAAACATATATCCCTGGATAAAAAAAGTTGTATTAATTTTGCAATGTAACAATAGAAATAAAATAAATATATTAGCATTAAATGTTTAACTTCAGCAACTGGTTTAATTAGCCAAATCTTAACTTCAATTATTCATTTACTATATTTTACATTGAGATTAAATGGATTGGGGGAGGGTTAATCTCCTGGTTCTAGATACAATATTCGCAAAAAGCAGTACAGTTTCATACACTAACCTTTCTCTTAACTAATACTTATAAGCACACATTCATACAGAAATGAAACTTAGTACCACAAACTTCTCCTGGCGTGTGTTAATGTCTCTCCTTTTTCCCTAGAAAAGAGAAAACGAAGAGTATTATCGTGGTGATGTATTAGAATACATAAGCATATACTTTCTGTAGACGTAACGTATCAAAGAAATTGAAAATAATACACACTTTAAAGTTTTAAAATTGATAACTATATATCCCTATTGTTTCACTGCAGAACTAACAATAACTACTGTCATAAATTTATAGCATTTACTACACATCACTGCTACTTGTGGTTAACCGCAATCTATATACTTTGATGTCAAATTAAATATATTAAATGTAAATCATTATATGTCAACATATATTGTGTCGCGAAAATAAAATGTTTCCACCCATCTATTTTCTGATTAAAATGTATGTTATGGTATCTGTTGTCAAGTCATAAAGTAACCCTCAAGTGCAAAATGTTACTTGCTTAAGTGTTTCGCTACAGCCCTGTATCTGAGTGTTCAATAAACTTTAATTTTATGATGAATTTGTAATGTGTAAATTTTTACTAATACTAAAACAAAACAAATGCATAAATTTACAAATAACGAAAAACAAATTCGTCTGTTTTTATTTTATTTTATTTTATTTTCATTTGTTCTTTGAAAAACTTATAATTGCATTGTTTTAACCCTTTATCGACCGACGGTATTGGAAAGTATCATTAGATTAAAAAGAGTGTAAAAATGAATTAATGGAAGAAATGTTAAAAATATTTATAAGAATAGATTGTATGTACATTACTTTAATCTCACAACATGGCACTCGACGCTACATTTAGCCGGTTTTGTTTCAAGAATGATTTTATAGGATGCTTTTGCTTGTTGTTTAAATATTGCTTGTTGTTTAATTGTTTAAAATAATTTAAACAATTTGAATTCCTTCTAAACTAGAGCATCTTAACCGGTTTTCCAAGCACATACAAAGTGTGTTCCGGTGATTGATTGGTATTTCTTCATAAGTAAACTGTTACGTTCTTTTTAGCTTATTATGCAATAAATCAGGTATATAATATTTTATTTGAAGCTAAAACATGAAAATCGAAAATAAATTTCAATTTAATTAAAGTTTTCCGCAACTAACAAAGGCTATAAATATACGATCATTACATTTCATTTTACACGTTTATAAGTAAATGTATATGACAAAATTGTAGTCATAAATGTGTTTATTTAAAGTAATCTTACTTAAATTATTGTTGTGGGAAGAGCAGAGAAAAGGTTCTAATTAAAGAGTATAAAAATAATAGTTTTGTTTCGAATTTCCTTGTATAGCCAAGAAAAAAACATTTAAATTATTTTTTTACAGACCATAGATACAGAATCCGCCGAACTCCTTTTTTATAAATACACTTTAAGGGAAGAGTCTTCTGTAAGTTTTTAAAATTTTCTGGTCATACGAATATGAAGACTTCCCATGTTAGAAACACGGTGGCATTATAGGTGACGATAGACCCGCCATTCAGGGTTGCGACAGACCCGCCTTTTTACCTCTAATTCTTCTACCAGTATATTGATATAATAATTTGGAAGAATTAGACAAAAATTTGGACCTACTGTCACCCTGATATCATAAACCTCTGCATTTTTATTCAAAGTATTAAGATTCATTCCGGATTTTTTTTTTTTTTTTAACATAGCAGAAAGAGAGAGAGAGAGAACATTTACCGTAATTTTTGGCGTATAATCCGCAGGTAAGGTACATTCCTTTACAAGAAATTTTATTTAACAGAAAAATTTCGAAGAAACAGCTGATACAAATTTAACTTAACTTGTAATTTAAAATATTTAGGACAAAACTTACTCATCTGACCTGCCAATTATACGTCGAAACTTACGGTATTTCTTTTCTTTTAATTTTCATTATAAATTCTTTAGTCTGTCGATATAAAATAAGCATAATTACCCAGTGTCTCAAAAGCTTAAAATGTGCTACAAAAAAAAAAAAAAAAAAAAGTGCACTGATAATGGACAGTTATAAGATTTAAATTTTAGTTTTTATCTTTTTAGAGTATAGTGCTATGATAAAAACGTACCACATACTCAAGCTTTTCATAGATCATTACATGCCGGTATTGTTTCGTTGCAAACTTTGATTTATGTTTAAATGCATCTATTAAAAAATATAGCTTTAATAGCATTGTTTTGACTAGTAAATGTGATACTCATATAAAACATTGAAAAAAACCTAAAAAAAAAAAAACAGGATAACATTATCTTGACTTGCAACTTTAGAGACATATTCAATAATATATAGAAATCAAATTTATGTTCAAAAAGTTTGGATCCCATCACGGGCGGGAAGAGGGTGGGGGGGGGGGGAGAGAGATGCAGGTGTATATCCGGTTTCATCTTAACTTAGCAGCACTTTATTACTATGAGCGTAATCTTAGTTACAATAATAAGCAAGTGTAACGTTATATTGATGATGAAATAATTTTTTTAATTAATATTAGTTCTCCTAAATTGGTTAAATTAGATTATCCATCTAAATTAACTATAACGAACACTCCTCTTAATAATTATTTAATTGACTTTTTAGACTTGAAAATTCAACTTAACGGTAAAAAAGAAAAAAAAATCTGGTATTTATGACAAATGAGGGGAGATTTTTGTTTTAATGTTAATTATTCATAATTAATCACATACACCGCACGTCAGATAACGAAATAATGGCTAGTTTGTCTGCGTCTAAACACTAATATAAATCAAAATGATAAAATAGTCGAAATAAAAATGTGGCATTTGCTATTATATAACATTATAATTATAGAAAATAATTTTTTGGTCTTGATGTATTAAAACATTTTGTAAATTACTAAAATTTATTTTGAAAATTTTTTCATATCCTGTGCTCAGTAAAGAAAACATTTCCTTTATATATATATATATATATATATATATATAATGTTATTCTCTTTTTTTTGAAAAATAATTTATTACAAGGAAAAAATACAAAAAAAAAAAAAAAAAGAAAGTTTTTTTAAATCTATGTATAAGAATAAATTGACGGCTAGTGAAGCGTAGTAAATAGTTTGGAGGTGCTGTTAGAAGTTTTTCAAATTTCTAAAACTATATCTATTTTAGATTTGGTTTGGTTTCCTAGGGCTAAATATAACAAAGAAAGGATTAATCAAACAAATATGAAGTCTATTAGGTAAAATTCAACTTATTAGTTGATTTATATATAAACTAGAACTATACACTTATCCCATGGCTACAGTTCTTCTTCCACTTCATCTTACTTAATGTAAGAGTCATGTTCATAAATAAGTCAGATAATCACAAACAGAACTACAAATGTTGGGGAAAGGTAGCTTCGACCCTCCGGTGGCACATCTCATCGAAATTTTTTTCTTTTTTTAATTTTTTTAATTGAGTTTTTTTAATTTCTTTTCTTTCTTCTTATTCTTTTTCTTTCTTTATTTATTTTCAATTTTATCCATTGATTTTTCTGTTTCATTTTCTTAAATACATTCTTTTATTTCAATTGTCTGCAATTCTTAGCAAAGACTATTTTAATATTTACCTTTTATTTTCCCAACATACGTATGTAAGGAAAGTATTGTAATAATGTCAAAAACCGAATTTGAGATTTTGATGTTTCTGTATGATTTTAGGTCCCCTGAGTCCGTTTTCACTATTTTTACGTTGATGTATGTATGTGTGTGTGTGTGTGTGTGTGTATGTGTGTGTGTAGTATGTGAATGAATACGCTAGCGTCTAAACGTTTTGCTAGAATGAGCTGAATGTTGATACGCATGTTGTAAGTCCCCGTAGCACGACCCCTATTGATTTTCGTGAATCTAGCCCTTATAGTTTTTTTACAGGGACACCAAGAAAAATTCTTTATCATTAGGGCCTATGGCGCCAAATTTTTAAAACTAGGATAGCGTCTAAACACCTTATTAAACTAAGGAATATATATATATATATATATATATATATATACACACACATATTATAGGTCACAGTTGCACGAACTGTATGGATTTTGGTGAATTTAGCATTACAGAGACATAAAGAAAAATTCTTTATCATTATGGCCTATGGGACGAAACACTCTACTAGATGCCCTGTCGTATGAATTAGCTGGTTAGTTTAAAAAAAAATTATAGTCGTTCTGTATAAGTAACTCTTAAAAACGGTTGTACGGATTTCTTTCAAACTCGCCATATTAGCTCCCTTTTAAATATCCTTTCGTAATTTTTTTTCAATCAACAATCGAGTATGAAAATTGTTACATTAACCCATTATAGATATTTTTTGACGTGTATTACCTGGTTATTGCAAGAAAATTAACAGTCATCCTGATTAAGAAGATCAGTTTTAGAACTCAGAAATAGGTGTTTTAAAAATCGGCACTACCGACTTTTTTCTCTTTTTTTTTACTTACTATGTAAACTATGTTTTATATGCCTTTGTACATATATCAGCTTTTCCTTATAGAAAATTTTTAAGGTATCTCCATCGTCAGGTGAGTCTTCTGGTCACATTACCTCCAAAAGGTACACATAAATTGTGTAATGGTGGGGTAATGGAAGTCGTGTGATTGTTTCAAACCAGTTTTTTTTTCTTTTACATTTAATTTTCTAAAAGTAGAAAAAAGATAACTGCAGACGAAAAATTACAATCCTAAATTCATTTTTTCCATTGAAAATATCTAAGTAACACTTTCTATTTATTTGCAGGCCATAAACTTCTTTGTTACCAATAGCAACACAGACAATGTACCAGTAGCAACAATGCCATTTTTTCCCACCGCAGTTAACTTTTTTTTTTTATATATATACATATTCATTTAGAGATTACATGATGTCGGAAATAGAATTTTCTAAACAATATAAACATGTTACTTTATTCTTCGGTAAAAATCTGTACCTTTGTGACACTGAGGACCTCTTGTTCGCAAAAAAATGCGATCGCAGACAAGAAGAAGAAAAATAAAAAGAAAGAAAGAAATCGGACATCGACGGCAGTAACTTCTTTTTTAATATATAGAGATACTTCGTATTCTGTTTATATTTTTAATTGACGGGTAGCTTGCAAAAAATATAAATAGAGTTTGTAATATAAAATGTAATGTTTGTAATGTAAAATAGAGCATGTAAAAATATTTTTTATTATTGTTTCTGTGTTGTTATTTTTCGCAATATTTTGTAATTAATTTTTATATTTTTGATGCGCTACTTCGCTTAAAAGAGCTATCGTGAAAATAATGTCCTTAGCGATTTACTTCAAAAAATTGCCCGGCTTGATCTCTAATTAAACCTTTTCTTAATGTGATATGTGATTAGTTTTCATGCTAAGCATATTGCTTGTGTAAAAACACACTATTTCAAAGAATCTAAAATTGAGGTATTATTATTATTTTATTATACTATTATTTTAATATCCTTCTATTCTAAAAATAAATAACTACCACTGCCGTGTTTTAATTTTTCGTTTTTATAGCTTATACCGTAAAAAAATATTTTACATAAAAACATGAAATTTAGCAGTTTTGTATAGAAATGTACAATACATACGATGAAACAAATCGTTCGTATGCCAGAACATTATTTTAAGAGATATTTAATGTTGAAATAAGGTAAAACAGTCATAAAAGTTTTATAGATTCAAAAAGTAGTCATGGAAACCTTATCAGATTTTTCTAAGCAGTGTGCAGTATTTTGCAGTGTGCAGTATTTAACAGTTTTTCATTTTTTTTTTTTTCTTTTATCTTTTATACAATTTTTGCTTTTTTTTCCCGACAATTTTCTTTCAGTTGCAATTTCTATAAGATGCCGCCAAAAATAAAATTCGTATAATATTTTATATTCTTTATTTAATTTTTAACATAAAAAATATAGTGTCACGCGAATAAAAAAATAAAAAAGAAAGAAATTTAAAAAAAAGAAAGAAAGAAAAGAAAAAAGAACGAAAAATCATGCAGGATGCATTGGTTATTAACATTTTCCAACTGTACGCACCAGTACACTGTTAAAAATGGTTTCTTAAAAATGAGTTAAATTGTCTCAAAATAGCTCCGAAACAATATATACTTAAATCTGAAAACCCATGTACACATTTTTAAGTATATTGACATGACAAACATGGGGATATTGGGATTCTTATTGGTCAACCCCATTTTTAAGTTTGTCATTATACTCAAAAATAAGTACATGGGTATTGAAATTTAAGTATATATTGTTTCGGAGCTATTTTGAGACAATTTAGCTCATTTTTAAGAAACTAAATTTTACAGTGTATAAATTCAATGTTCGTTTCCTATGTTATCACACAGTAGATAGAAAAAAGGACTGAAAAGCATACATATATATTAATTGAATTCATAATCACTGCTAAACATTCTTGAAAGTATTAAAAATGCTTAACGCAAAGGAAAATGCAGCCCATAAAGTATCTGAGTATTTTAATGAAGTTCTGTAAATCTATAGGTTAAACATTTCAAATTCTATACAAAACATTATTTTAGCATATTAACAATAAATGTCAATTTTTGTATGATTTTTGCAGTAGAAAGTTATTTAAATGGGATTTATAAAAATGTCTGACCTAAAACTCAATGTATAAGCATTTTTAAGAGTTCTGAAAACTTTTACGGACCCTGGTGTTGGGAAGACACACAGAAACACATTCACTTTTTTTTTTTTTTTTTTTTTGGCATCAATTTTTATTTTCTTTTAAATAATTGTAAAGTTAAAATGAGGTTTTCACTAAATAGTTTTTAATCAATTATCCAGCTGAACTGAAAAATACAGCGTTAACTAGATTTTGTCCTTATTCATTAGTGTACTAATTTTTGATAAAATCTAATATTCCTTATAGATACCATGACAAATGTTTAGCTTGACATATTTTCAATAAAAACAGAAATGTTTGCACGTTCATTCAAGGCGTAATATAATAAATGTCGACAACGCAAAATCGAGGAATAGTACAAACTCTCGTTACTATTAATTAGGAAAAAATAAACTGTAATAGACATATTGCGAGCATTTTGATACGTCGAAATCAGTATTAAATTAATGTAATCGTGTTTTGGATGATATATTCTATAAATCCAACACCTGTAATGATAAATATTATCTTGTTCTGTACATCGAATGTGGTTAATGTCGTTATCAAACGTAAAAACTTCTTCACACACCATAAAATTTATGAAGGCATTGCGGGTTCCGAAAGGATGTGGACTTTTTTCTCGTGCAAAACACGTGCTACGGCCTTGGTGGAACTTTCATTAATTTTATTATGTGTGACGACGTTTTTGAGTCTAAATATTGATTCTACGCCAGTTCTTTTTTTTTAGTATTTCAAATGTCGTTAGTTTATTCATGTAAGTTACTGGACGGCGCTCGGAATGCCAACGCCACGAAATGCTCAAATTCTGGACTAATAGTTTTATAACCCACTATTAACGCAGCTGATCTTTTTTTTTTTTTTTTTTTTTTTTTTTCAGTTATTTGAAGTATGAACAGTCATTCATAGGAATTTTTTGCAATATGAAACGAATTTATATTTTAAAATTTTTTTACTATTTCTAACTAGAGACCAGAAACCAGCTTTTGCAATGTCACTAATATTTTCTTGTTGTTTATTGTATAAAAAAATCCCCAATACTATGTTTCGATAAGGAAGAATTTATCTTTAATTGTACTGTTTAACAAATTCGTATTACCCCTCCACGGATGCTTCGATTGACGTTTACTCAGGTTTCTGTTGATACATGTCCAGTTTCTGAAAATAGGAATCGGTACGTTTGAAATAATTACCAACAATGAAACGCTATCTTCCCTACTGTTAGCAAACTTATGTTCTCAGCAATAACGCTCAAGCTTTGAGTGAATGCTTAGGTTCTTTTTAAAATGATATATACCATACCTTCAACATTTATAATAAAATATATGATGTCAACTGCCTGTTTTACGGGGTAAATGTTGCCAATTTCTCCATGTAATTTACTTGATCGCATTCGACTTTATATGCCGCGGTATATTATTCATGGTCTCGGTGGACGGTTTTTCCATCACTACTAAAGCGGTTGATATATTTTTATTTTTGCCCTTATTGCTTGATGCAAGAAGAATAATATGTATGAATTTCATGCAATATGAAATTACTTTTTTTTTTTTTTTTTTGCAAGTTCTGGCTAGCGACTGATGACTAATTGCCTGTTGTTTACTACATAATGAATTCCATTAACCCATTTTGAAGAGGTAGAAATAACTGTGAAATTCATATATTTTTTAATTTTTATTTATTTCTTTTATGAATTTTAGACCATCCTTACCCAAATTGTGATGGCATATCTCCGGACCATTCTCAGGGATGCGTCCCAGACCGTCGCCAATTATCCACTGAGCAGTACTACTGCGACATGAAACATAGCCTATAAACATACCTACATACCTGTATTACGGACGTGGAAACAGACGCCTCCTTTGTTTACTGTTTTGACACCTAACCATTTATTAGAAATATGAATTGATCGGAATGAAATCAC